>OY776253.1:9592500-10192500 GCA_963675405.1 Cosmorhoe ocellata | reverse complement strand
AGTAGTCTGGCAACACCCCGTATTAACATTGTCAATTTCTAGGTCGAGTCAATGTGTTATGTAAGTTCTTAGGCTACCTACATCCTATATCTGCGACCTATCTACACAATTATTCATACTGCGATAATGTTACTCACGTGCATAATACCACAATTAATCAATAAATTAATCCATCTTAGGTGTAGGTAGCTTTCTTATCTTCCGGTCTGCGCCGCTGAGATCGATTGAAGGGTTAAGGACTTTCAGGAGCAACCCCAGTGAGGCAATGGTCCTAAACTACAAATTATTCAATGCAAATATGAACCTTAATGAACGAGTGTACGAATCGAGCATCGTATGGAAATTGAATTTAACACTTGAGTGTACGAAAAGAGACCTCTGAAGATGTTTCGTGGAGAAGCAGTCACGTGTCGCGTCGAATATGTTTTTAAGGTTGCATGTGTGAATTTTATGTAGTTTACTAAATAATAGTTTAACAGGATAATAGTATTGAAAAGGACGGAAATATCTAGTAGGTACTACCGCTAAACTATTAGCTAATGAGCTTAACAACACAAACTCAAATAGGAATTCGACACGTGTTTCGCCTCTCCACGAAGCATCCTCAGGACCATTGACTCGCTCCGCATTGGTGTTGCTCCACCGAGCGCCGAAAGAGAAGTAGAAGGATAAATAGTACTAATATTCTTCATCCTTTTAAATATTTTTGTAAAGAATTTTCAAAAAATCGCGCACTTTTGGCCAAACAAAACGTAATTTTATTCATTTATTTATACTTTATTATTGTACACACATTACAAAAATTTGTGACAAAGGGCATTTTCTACCTGCCAACCCAGTCTAGATGAGAGTCGACGAACAATAAGAACAACATAATTTTTTTATACCTAAGTACATACAACAATCATTTATAAATACATTCATTTTAATATTAACAATACCTGTCTACTTACCTAATTTTGTCTTTCTAAATGTTGCTTAGTCTTCTCTCCGTGGAAAAAACGCTGTTTAGCGCGTTTATGCTAGGGGGCAGCACGTCTAGTTAGAACAGACATTTTGCGGCTACAATTAATGCCCCTTAATCCACTTAAGGAGCCATTCACACGTCCGATTCCACTGCTATGTAGTCTGCGGCAGTTCGGACTTCGCAGGGGGATTTGATTACCTAATCGGGTTAACTTAGATTAAGAATTAGGTACTTACATAGACATTTTCAGTTTCCACGTGGGAATGGCGGGAGCCAGGTTAAGGGTTAGCCGATAAATGTGGAGGAAAATATTATATTATCCAGTCCACTTACTGCTGAAGCACACTATCCACCAGAGTTATAAATAAATAAATAAATAATAAATAAATAATGCTGGACACTATCACACAGCATCATGTAGCCCCAAACTAAGCAGAGCTTGTATTATGGAAACCACATGACTGATAAACTACAAAGATACATTTTTTTTTTGTAAATACATAGGTAGGTACATATCATACGTAGAAAACAGTTGGACAACAGAAATGATTTAAGCAGTGGTTTCACTACACATTTTCTGTCCACCAGTGAGGGACAAGCGAGTGGTGGACAACGGGAATAATTGAGTTGAATCCCAGTTGAAATCAAGTACCTATAGATAGCTCAATTGATTCAGATCACTGCCAGAAACAAGTTCCCAATGCGCTGTTATTTACCAATGATTGGCAATGGTGTGATACGTTGAGCTAGTTCTGATGGTATTTATATCTTCAAACGGCTTATAACGGTCCTTAAATGGCTCAATTGTTTCACTTGTAATTTATCAGGAGGCTTGCCCCAGCACCTATGATAACCTCTCAGCACAGTCTATACAAGGTGATTTTTTGGTTAGTTTAAAGCCGGCGCCCACGTAATCTATATCTGTAACCCTACTCAATAAACAATAACAATAATAAAACTATTTTTTGTTATTAATAATAACACGAAACTTACTCGATAATATGAGAACCGATAGTAGTTGCTATTCGTTTGTCTGCATGCGAATTCGGCGCACGGCGCGACAGCGGGTCGTAGGGACTAAGGAGTCTGCGAGGTCGTTAACTTTGCGCGCCTTACTATGTTTTTAACACACTTTTGTTAATCTTTTCGACTACCTATTCAGTTCCGTAAATACTTATCAAATTCAAAACTAAACCAACGACACAAATACGATTAAGTAATAAAAGAATTGGGCGCCGCTTAAACTGACCAAAAATACACCGTGTATAATAGGTGTAGTACCTGGGTGACCGAGCTTTGCTCGTTTTTTGGGGTAAACGACGTTTTCTAAAAATGAAACCTGGCTATATCGATTTATGACCCCCGAAACCCTCTGCATACAAAATTTCATGAAAATCGTTGGAGCCGTTTCTGAGATTCAGATTATATATATATATATACAAGAATTGCTCGTTTAAAGGTATAAGATACTATACCACAGGTACCTACATACATAATACACAAGAGGTTGTTCTGCGAACTAAGTATATGACCCACCGATGGCCACTTCAGCTTCAGCACCCACTTCAGATTTGAACTATCAGCCTTTGCGCATAATCTATCTAATACTAAATGTAGATGGCAAAAATAATAGTTGTCGAAAAGTTTTTACATAGAAAACATTTTTCTGAGTACCTAATACATAATGTGAAAAAAGATTTAAGAGTACGCGACGTCATACTGTACGCGTACGCAATGCGACTCGATTCGGTGATCTAATAACAGCATGTTAATATGTATGTATACTAGCTGTCCCGCTCGCGACTTCGTTCACTTAAAGTATCTAAACTGAGTTTTAAACAAATCACACTAATAAAAAAATTCCATACATAACTTTGACCCCCCCTTTCACCCTTTTTAGAGGGTTATTTTGGAATATCCAGAAATACGTGTCCATTCATTTTACATTTACAGTACATAAACAAAGTTTCACACCAATCGCACCACCCGTTAAGAAGAACATACAAACATTGACCCCACATTTGACCCCTTTTTGAAGGTTATATTGAAAAATCCTGAAACACGTGTTCATTCATTTTGCATTTACAGTATACAAATAAAGTTTCAGACCAATCGCAACACCCGTTAAAAAGTTCCCATACAAAAATTGACCCCACATTTGACCCCTTTTTGATAGTTATATTGAAAAATCCTGAAACACGTGTTCATTTATTTTGCATTTACAGTGCACAAACAAAGTTTCATGAAAATCGCTCCACGCGTTAAAAAGTTTCATACTAACGTTTTCACCCTTTTTCACCCCCTTAGAGGTGGAATTTCCAAAAATCCCGCCTTAGTGGGTGGTTTTGTTATAAAAGGAAACCACCTTCCAAATTTCAGCTTTCTAGCTTCAGCGGTTTCGGCTTGGCGATGATCAATCAGTCAGTCAGGTCAAGCTCTTATATAGATATAGATAATGTAGGTATGAGGTAGAAGTAACGAGTAACGTGTTCGATGTCATAGTAACAAGTACTCATTGTTATAGTAACGAGTACATACGGGTACGCTTTTTGACGTTACTTTTACAACTCTATTGGCAACATCTCAAAGTGCAGAAATAGCGAGCGAGAGTCAATATTGAAACCGTTCGATTACTATCAATTAGCAGAATATTTTAATGTTTGGTGTCCGTTATCGTTGGCTACGCAATTGTTTGTTTATTTACACACTTTTTATGAGAAGCCGGCATGATTCATTGCAAATATCAAAACAAGTAGGTACCTACACTTATCACTTTGCTATAAATATACATAAGGGCTTGTTTATACGGTTTGGGCCGCTATAGGGAAATTATCAAAAAAATTGGTTGAAAGTTCGAATCATCTACTTCTTGAAGAACCACAAGACCGAGAATTTGGGATCACTTTTTTTTATGACACTTATTTACTTATTAAAAATTTAAAAAAAAATTAAAAAAAAATAAAAATAACTAAAGCAACAAACGCTCTGAGTTACGCACAAAAATTGAAATGGAAGTGGGCAGGACATGTTGCGCGGCTAACAGACCATAGATGGACCAATAAAGTAACATTCTGGAACGGCCCACTAGGCAAGAGAACAAGAGGTAGACATCACAAGATGGGAAGATGACATTAAAGCAATAGCTGGTCCAAAATGGAGACAAGTAGCTGAAGACAGAGACATGGGAAGAGAATGGGCATCACTGGAGGAGGCCTTCACCCATTCTGGGGTTCCGGTAGATTAAATAAAAACTAAGCAATTACAAATACATAAGTAAACATAATACATAGGATACACATAAAATTATATAAAGTAAGATACAAATAAATAACATGGAATAAACTAAACAAAACTAACACATTATATATATTTTAAGATGTAAATTTACTGGAAATAAAAGGCTTTTTTATTTTATTTTATTTATTTACTTATTATTGATAATTTAAATTTTGGTTCAAAGAAATTCTCAAAGAGACAATACAGTCACTTACACGAGAAAATTAATTATCTTAGACCTCACTGATGCTTAACATCAGGCAGAGTGAGGTCAAACGCAAACCTAATCTACCTATATTAAAAAAAAAACTTAGGTAGTTATGAAAGTCGTATCAAATAGAGTAGGAAGGTAGGTACCTAAGTGTTTTGTTCCCAATCTATGCATTCAAATCAAATCTTAATTATACTAGTTCAAACGACAAAATGATGTTCAAACCAAATGTTGAAACTAAGGATACTGCTAAAAAGCCAAAGTTCAATGTTCTCGCCATTTTGAGATGCATTATTTATGTTGTTGTGAATTCACAGGAAGAGGAAGAACTTTTGTACGCACATGCAGATACGCATGCGTCTTGTATGTGAGAGTGACTTATTGTAATGTAACTCAAAGATCAGTTAAAGGTAAGACGGGGTTCTGACGTCAGCACTACGTAAGCTCACCATTTATTTTTGATGGTAACAAAGAAATGCGTAAATATGCTTTTACGAGAATGTGCCAACGTTTTCGCTTCCGCCTGGATTTGAGATCAGTGTAAACCATCTATTATTTATAATTATTTTAACTACTTATAAATAAGAAAGAAATCTATACCTACCTATATACGAGCTTAACCTGACTGACTGACTGTGACCTCGGGCGGTAAACTAAACACAAAAAAGTTGGGAACTGTGTCTACGGGACCTCATAGAAAAGGGAAAACTAGAACGGAACCACAGACGAAACAACCTCGTCTGTGAATAGTGTGAACGGAACGAATATTTTTTCGAAAACTTTCATTCAAAATTTTATTTTTTTCGGCCGTTTCGGCGGGCGCAAACGCCATTGTTGTTTTGTTTGTTCGTATTATTGTGATTGAGGAAAGTTTCGTGTTGACTAATTTCCGCAACTAATACTCAACAACGTACACAAGGTGCTGTGTTGTAAATTGTGATAGCAGGCGAAAGGACGTGACTCTTTATAAAATTCCCAATATAGTTATACGAACGTTCAATTTTGAACACGACCTACTATCATAAAAATATACTTGCATCTAGAAAAACTATTAGCGATGAAATCTACAGGATATCCAATGAAGATTTCAGATCATGACTATTCTTGCAAGAGAATTCAACGTGATCATTCCTATTGTAAAAGTATGCCGATAGAAAAACGTTTGCGGACTGATATTGGTGAGCATTTCATTTCAATATTAAATATATTTACTTTATTATACAATACAATACATTTATTTTACCAATATTTCAGTTCCAGATGTAACTGGTATGACTTCCACTTCTTTACCTGTAGGTACAATTTGTGAATGATGCTGATGAAAACCCGGCTTCTAAAGGTAATAATAAATGTAGCACATACTAAGTATGTATTTGGCAACCAAGTTAACATGAAGTGTTATGAAAAGTTAGGATAAACTTTAATATTCAAGTTTCCATAGAATGTTTTACCGTGTTGAACCTTAAATTATTCCATTTTCAGAAGTACTTGTACATCTCACTCCTAAACAACTGATGAGGAAAAAGATCATTAATAAGAAGAAAAGTCTTACTCCTCATTGTAGAAGACTCTACAGTGTGAAGTCAAAAAACTCAGCCGTAGAGCCAGAAGAACCATGCAATTTTCAAAAGACAAATCTTTTGTTAAATTGACAGAAAACATGAATCCGCTAGCAAATAAAATAATGTGGATGCAAATTAAACAGTGCACCAAACATATTTATGCAAGAAGATTCCTAAATGAAGAAAAATAGATAGCCCTGTCTATCATGAAGCAAAGCCCAAAATGTTATAAATTTTTGCATTGAATATTTATTTTGCCTTCAAAGCAGACTCTGAACAAAATGATCTCAGAGTTGAACATAGGAACAGGAATTAATAGAAGAAGCTGTAAAGCAAGAGGTAATATTTTGCCTAATTGAGGCCCAAATCAATTTAATTGCAGATTAAATAAGTTTTTGTGTTTTGTTTGACCAACATTGTAGTAACTTAAGATTTTTTAATATCTGTACAATAATTAATTATTACTAAGCATAATTACATTTTATTACATTTGTTGCAGGTCTCAAGTTACGAATGTAAAGAAAGTACGGATGTCGTTAGTTTAGCCAACAAAACATTACCTGCCATACAGGCAAAAGCATATAGTAAAATATAAAAATAAAACTAAGTTAAAAAATAAAAAAAATAACAAAATGATCAAGATGATATTTTATTTCGTGCCTTCCGCATACCTCCTACAAAATTTAAGTAAATAGGAAAGAAAAAGAATAATACAGTAGAATGAGTGAATGGAATAAATAAGGAAATTCATTATCTATGGCGGTAGCACGATGCTTCAAAGATCTGTGTTTTTATTTGTCAAAATCTATGAGATTCAAGATCCACAGATTTCATTACGGCGAGTAGGATTGTTCCTGAGTTTTCCGTCTGATACGTAGTATCCCTAGTACCTACGTCTGTGACTGTGACTGATTCATCATTGCCGAGTCGAAACCGCTGAAGCTAGAAAGCTGAAATTTGGAAGGTGGCTTCCTTTTATAACAAAACCACCAACTAAGGCGGGATTTTTAGAATTCCATCCTTAAGGGGGTGAAAAAGGGTGAAAACGTTGGTATGAAACTTTTTAAGACGTGGAGATTCATGAAACTTTGTTTGTGTACTGTAAATGCAAAGTGTTTCTAGGTATGTCAAAATAACCCTCTAAAAAGGGTAAAATGTGGTGTCAAAGTTAGTATGGGATTTTTTTTACATGTAGGCAATATTATTGTTTTGAATCTTGGTTTGGATACGGTTTGGTACGCGCAAACGAAGTTGCGAGCATGTCAGCTAGTGGTATCTAAGTACTTATAAATTAGGTAGGTACATGAATCGTCAAAGTACTTAATTGCTGAGGCCAAGCTTGAAACAAATCCAAGTCTAACTTAGGCACATAATTAAACCTAGCCAAAACCTACTAGTAGTACCTATTATCATATAAGAATGTATGTGCACCTATAAAGTGAAATGCAATTATTTAGATAGTATAGTTTCAATGTATTTTCATGGATAAGAACCGGTTCTGTGTGTCAAAAGTAGTCACCTGACTGTCTACAAAGTTACAGCAGGATCCTAATATTTAATACTGGCTTTCGCGCGCGGCTTCGCTCAGTAGGTACCTACCTACCCAGACAAAAAGTAGCCTACCTATGTGTTATTCCAGTTCCAGATGACAAAAAAGCTTGGGACGAATCAGCTCCAACTGTGCTAGGTATCCCTTACAAAATTAACAAGGATCATAATACAAAAAAAGCGCTAGGGCCTAGCGAGTTTCTTGTCAGTTCTTCTCGGACTGGGGATAGGACTGGAATTGGCACCTAGACTCACCTAGTATTTAAGACAATTCAAAATGATCCCTGTGATTTTATTGAATAAATAATTATTGACTATTGACTATTGAGTTCATAAACTACGCGTATTCCAAGTTTCGTATAGATCCGTTCAACCGTTTCAACGTGATTGAGTAACAAGCCAAGCATCCATTAATCCAAACTTTCGCATTTATAATATTAGTAAGTTATGTATTAGATGTTTTGTCCTACTAAAGATAGAAATCCTTACATCGATGCCAAGTAGACTACCGTTATATCGAAGTGTTGAGATGTCTGTACGAAGCCGCCACCATGAGTGTCCGAGTACAGGACCAGCAGTCTAAGCCCATCCAGCTGCGCAGAGGAGTGAGACAGGGAGATGTTATATCTACGAAACTATTCACAAGCGCGCTGGAGGATATGTTTAAGATTCTGGACTGGAAAGGTAAGGATATAAACATAAATGGCAAGCACATCTCACACCTACGATTCGCAGATCACATAGTCTTACTGGCGGAGTCACTGAAGGAGCTGCAACGGATGCTGGACGACCTAGCATCAGCCTCGCGGACATGGTTTTGGCATGAATTTGGATAATACCCAAGTCATGGTTAATAACTTTGACATTTAATTCAGCTTGGTTGGGCAGCATTTGGAAAACTACATCGAGTTTTCTCGTCACCCATACCGCAATGTTTGAAAACGAAAGTTTTCAACCAGTGCGTCCTACCTGTCGTGACATACGAAGCCGAAACGTGGACACTCACGGTACGGCTAGTTCACCAGTTTAAAGTTGCTCAGCGAGCTATGGAACGAGCTATGCTCGGAGTTTCTCTGAGGGATAGAATCCGCAATGAGGCTATCCGACACCGAACTATAAGGTTGTCGACATAGCTCAGAGAATTAGCAAACTGAAGTGGATGGACATATCTGTCGAAGAACCGATAACCGTTGGGGTAAACGAGTTCTTGAGTGGTGACCGCGGCTCGGCAAACGTAGTGTAGAACGCCCTCAGGCCAGGTGGAGTGACGATCTAAGAAAGGCTGCTAGTGGAGGCTGCATGCGTCGAGCTGAGGACAGGGCGCAATGGCGCTAGATGTAGGTACCAGAAATTTACAAAATCCCACTTATTTCATTTTTAAGTAGCTCTATGAACAGATGGCTATCTCAACTTCATGTAGGTACACACTCCGAATGAGGTAATAGACAGTACGCCAATTAAAATTAGATGCGGCATATTTCAGGGAAGTACACTAAGCCCACTGTGGTTTTGCTTGGGGTTAAATCAAACAACTTGAATTCAAATATTCGATTAACTTAGGATATATGGTTGAAAACAACTGACAAACCGACGGATCAACCAACGTGCATGCTAAACCACTTACTGTATATGGATGATATCAAAATACATCTAATGAGGACGACCTATAATTGCTAATTCAAGCCATAGATAAATGCAAAATTAACTCCACAAAAGCAGAAAATAAGTTAATTACTTACCCACATTCTTATCAGATGCAGACAGGTGAAATAATTGAAGTGAGAATGAAGCATAGGTACAAATATTTAGGCAACCCTCAATCGAACAGATCCATTACAAGGAAATTAAAAATAAGCTTACCCAAAATTTCAAACCTAGATTAAATTCCTTATTCAAAAGCAATCAACTCATACGCCATCCCAATTCTAACGTACTTTTTCGGCATGATCAACTGGAGCAAAACGGAATTGAAAAAACTACAGCGTATAATAAATGTCACCATGACGGAAAACTGAAAGCACCATATCAAAGGCAGATGCTACCAAGAGTAGAAGGGGGTATCATCTCATTGATATCCAAAACCTACACAAATAACAACTTTACGCCTTTCCATTCGAAAAAATTATTTGCTCAACGCCAGTGTTCTTAAACGGTGAAGGAAAACATCGTGCGAAAACCGGCATACCCTAGAACAAAAAAAATCGAAGGTGTGTTGTTAGGTATTCTTGTAAAGCGGCGATGGGCTTGCAACCTGTCACGAACGGAATACTAACTACTGTGCAAAATGTGGGCACGTGCAAATATCATGTTTGGTCGTGCCTCCATCTAACTACCATCTCATCATATGATCTTCTTTAGATATCCTCAAAGATCTAAGTAACTAAAGATCTGAGGAGATATCTACCGAGCCCGGGAATTTACAGTCGTGATTTTTTTTAATAAGTATTTTTTGAAAATCGATAAATTATTTTATTATTTAAAGCTTTTGTGATGTAACGCTTCAAATGACAGCTTTTTCTTTTTTATCCAATAACCAGATACCCAATGAAAATAACAAGCTCAAATCTCTTGAATACCAGAAGAAAATGAGAAAGTAGGTAGTTAAAGACATTTATGAACAAAGGCATTTAGAAAATCAGTCATTTTGGGAAAAGTTCATTTTGGGATTTGTACCAAACGAGATAGTACTTTATGAATTTCAGTCCAAACAGACCGCAAACATTACTCCCGTATTGACAAATAGGTACCTACCTACTCCTTTTTCGCGCATCTGTCAAGGAATAATTCAGCTTGTCGGTAATCTAAAGACAATCAAGTGGTTTCAGTAAACGGCTTGACCTATTTATCTATTTTTATGACAATATAAATCGTATTATGAATAACAACTTCCCTAGTAGGACTTTTATTAGTAAATTAGGCGACCTGCGCACATCGCCCGGTCGCGAACTTCATACCTTTGCGACACACGACCATTCTGGATGAACAACAATACTTAGGATAAACTCAACTATCAATAGAGTAATTTAACGTATTTACCAAAGCCAAAATATATTCGTATGTACACTTCGTACCGTTACGCTCGGGTCTTTGGTCAACTGAGGCCGCTATCAACTTATCCCGCGGGGTGAGTTGACCTAATGCATTTTTGAATCTGTCGACTAATCCCGCTGTCAAAAAAAAACAAAAAGGAATGTTTTATTTTACGCTAAAAAGTCTAAGTTCCTCGGCACCAAACTAAATAAAAAAACGTTTCATTGACAGTTTTTGGAGCATTCCCAACGGAACGATTTAGGTTATAAAAATTGTATAAAACATGATCTGTAATCCTCAGGCTCGGTAGATATCTCCTCAGATCTCTTGTTACTTAGATCTTTGAGGATATCTAAAGAGGGTAGTCAGAAGCACGTACAAACACGACATTTGACACATGCCTACATCTTGTAGTACTTAGTATTCCGTACGTGACAGGTTGCATGCCTATCGCCGCTTTTAAGAATACTGACCTATGATACAAACCTTCGAATGTTTGGTTCTAGGGTACCTATGCCGGAATTTTCTCACGATGTTTTCCTTCACCGTTTAAGAGCACTGGTATTGAGCGCATAATTTTTCGAATGGAAAAACTCATTGGTGCACGACCAGGTTTGAACCCAGATCTTCCGATCGTGAGGCAGGGGTGCTACCACCAGTGCAGTTTAGGTTATAGACGCTGTCAATAGGCTACTTTTTATCCCGGAAAAATGTACGGTATCCGCGGGATAGATTTGTTTTTGTTTTTCAATGTACCACGTGGGCGAAGCCGTGGGCGGAAGCTAGTAAAGAATAAGCCAATGAATCGTTTTATTGGTCAGCGAAGTGGACTGTATGACGCGTCCTATTATCACATCGTAACATGTCTCCGCCGCGCGGCAGAGCCGGTCGACTAGCCGAGACGCGCATTCAAAAAAAAACCTTTTTATGCACATTTATGTATAAAAAGTCGATATTACTTGCTCCATTTTCAGTTGTGCCCTGTGAGTGCCTTCGATGACATCCAAAGTCAATTAATTAAATTGATTTGGATAATATTTTTTTTTATCGTCGTGTGTAAACAAAGTTTCCGAGATGAAGATGTTTGTGATACTTTTCGCCAGTCTCATAGGTAATTTTTTAGAAATAGTTTAATTTTCGATTATTTATTTTAATCCTAATTTTTGTAAAATATCTCTTTATAATTTTTATCATCACCTACTAGATTTGCAACCTACCGAAAAATAGTACTTATTAAAAATTTTACATTGACTAGCAATTCTTTTTCAAAAATTGATTTGCTATTAATGTAGCTTTAGAAGCCAAAATTACTAAGTAAGTAAAAATAAACGGAAAATATCTTATACTTACTACTATTCAAATTTAATTAATTTGATTGAGATTAAAATAAAAGGTAAATACTTACATTGAAAATTGATAAAATAAAAACGAAAAGAAAATCTTATATCACGATAAAAAATGTTTCAATTTATCTTAGTATTCTAGTTAAGTACCTACCTACCTAGGTTATATTTTCTTATAAATAATTTATTCTGTAATTTTCACTTAGACACGATAGTTCAAAAGAGACTTTTTTAAATTTGCAAACGTTTTTTGGATAAATTCAAAATATTATGTACTAAGTAAGACCTAGGACCATTTGCACCCGGCATAAAAACTTCAGACTCTGTAAAGAGTTTTTAAAAATATTATGATACTAATTAAAATTTCATTGTAACTCTTCATCAAACCCTTACACCTACAGGAAAATTACATTGGCAACCTCATTACAGATTTATAAATGCAAGAATCGAACCCACGTCTCAGCTCTAGTTCACAATGTAGAGTAAATACTTCCATTACGTTATCTACCCAGTGAATTACTTTGAAAATATCTTTAGACTACTGTGACATATTAACTGAACTGATAAAATAAACCGAATAAGCTTCTGAAAAAGATTTAAAAAAGATTTATGCGTATATACCTACCTACAGCAAACGACTGACGACTTTTTCATTGCATTTGACTATTTCGATAGCGAGGCGGGCGAGTGTCCACTTGAGACGCGAGAGGTGCAGGTTCGATTCCCGCGCCGCAAGAAATGTTTATATGATCTGCAGATATTTTTCCGGGTCTGGGTCATCTTACATTTTTTTTATTTATTATCGTGTTAAGTTTTTACGAACGAATGTGGTCAAGGGATAAAAATGTGCCTCATGTCTTCGAACTTTTTTAATTTCTTTTTTTCTTTCTAGGTTTTCTGGTGATGTTTTTCTTTACCGTTTGAGAGTTAGTGTAGCGCACATAATTTTTTCGAACAGAAAATGTATTGGTGCAGGACCGTTTTCGAACTGCGATCTTAGGATCGGAAGACGGGCCCACTACCACTACACCACCAGTGCAAATACTAGATCAAGTGAAAGTTATCATCATAACTAAGTAGTTTAAATCCGATCCCTTGCCTTCCCGGAAGGGACATCTGAAGATGAATATATTAGATATGTAATCCATTTTTGTATTTTTACAGGTTATACTCGTAGTTCCCAAGCGGAGTGGTCCTACGATTGTAAGTAGAACTCTGGCAGCGATCAGGATCAGTTGTGCTATCTATGGATATATCATAAAACAACTAGCTTCCGTCCGCGGCTTCACCCGAGTACCTTGTTAAATTATAGCCTTTGTGCTATTCCAGACTAGGTATAATCTCTGTCGTCCAACTTTCGCTTCCAAACTTTCGCATTTATAATTATACCTAGTAGGATGCCGAATCAGCCGAATCTTTGTCAAATGCCATAAATAAAATAAATAAATATTGGTAGACAGTTCACACAACGCTATCTAGCTTGTACTATGGGAACCAGATAGCTGATAGATTAAAATTAATTACTTTTTTTTGTAAATACATACATAGAATACATAATAACACCCTGACAAAGAACATTCTTCGAGCTCATCACGCAAATATTTATCCTCGGTGGGGATCGAGCCCACAACCTGCAGCGTAGAAGGCAGAGCTACTACCAACTGAGCTGTGAGACCAGTCAATAAAGAAGTACCTGCAGTAATAAAATAAAGCCGTGTTTTCACTAAACTATTTCGACGTTCTGCAGACGAAACCCAATGGCCAGGGCAGTGTAACAAAGGTGCGCTACAGTCCCCCATAAACATCATGACGCGGGACACCATCCTCGACCGACACCAGGCACACATCCGGGGACCACTAGTCTTCCGAGGGTATGGAGACGTTCTCGTCACATCTGAAAACAACGGCCACACCGGTAAGTTGCGTGGCTGTGTACCATTTCTGTCAGACATTTTATGAACAAAGGTATTTAAATAAAACCAGCCAAGTGCGAGACGGACTCGCGCACGAAGGGTTCCGTATCTGTAAAAACGGCAAAAAAATGTTTGTTGTATGGGAGGATGTTTTTTACTATATTTTGTTGTTATAGCGGCAACAGAACTAGATCATCTGTTTTTTTCAACTGTCTAACTAACACGGTTCATGAGATACAGCCTGGTGACAGACAGACAGACGGACGGACAGCGGAGTCTTAGTAATAGGGTCCTGTTTTTACCTTGGGGTACGGAACCCTAAAAATTTGACATTTTGGGATTATGGGATTTGTACAAAACGAGATTAGTAATAAGTAAGTATATGAATTTCAGTCCTAAACCGGAAACGAATCTTCTTGTGGTACTTATATGTGACAGATTATTTTACGGGGTAGTTTTGAAATGTCAGTTGGCCAGCAATGTGCGGTGTTTCCTTGTGAATCACTTCTGTTTAATTTAACGGTTAATTTTATCACAATTGGCTGTAGCTCGAACCAGTGGATCTATGCCAACGTCCAATGTGGAGAGGTAGTTTGAGGCTTACGTAGGCTGAAGGTGTGTACCTACTGATTGGTTTGGTGTCTTCTGGCCCCTATTCAATAAACATTACAAATTGTAAAATACAATTAATTGTAAGCGGCTACAATTCTACAAGTTTCTGTTTAATAAAAAAATACGATTTACTGGAGGAAAATTTACAAAATTGTAAAATTTTCTTCCAATTCTACATATTTGTAGGTTTTATTAAACAGCACTTGTCATAAAATTCGACAATATTGTCACTTTTTTACAAATTTGTAGACTTGTAATGTTTATTGAATAGGGGCCTGCTCTTGTCTTCATTGGCAATGGTTTGGCGAGCTACCACCACGGCCCATGTTGGGCCATCCATGGTCAATGTTTAAAATTTACGTGAGTTTCTTTGGCTGTCGCAGTAGCCCACGCGGATGGCTGGATTTTGACAAAAGTGTAGTTGGATTCGTCTAGATCACAAAAATGACAGACAAAATTTCAAAAAAAAATAATATAGCGGCTGTAAAAAGCTATTTTTAAATACTTGCAGGTTTATTTATTTATGAAATAGGTTCTACCTTATACTAAGTTGGTTATACCTACGTGAAGGTATTGTGAAGAAAGAAAATGAAATTTGCGAGCTCAGCGACGCCGACGGCTGGGCTCAGAATCTAATTTACGGAAAGTAGGCCAGCTATCTATTATTCCGAGTTGGGAACAAGGTAGACCTGACCCATTTCTGACGATGCAGTAAAAGCCTTCATTTATTCAAATGAAACTGAATCTCTAAAGATGCTAAACATATTACGTACCTACCTATATAATTCGCTGGAACTAAAATTCGCATATTTTTTACAAAAAGTCAAAACTACCTTCAAATATGATTAGGTAGGTACTTACTTACTCATAATTTCAATCTTATGACACAATGTGCTATAATTAAAACCAATGGTAAAATCGTCCATAAAAATGTTTCAGCAAGTCGTGGTTTCAAAAGGCGATGACGCTTTTAATGTTTTACAGGAAAAGTTACAATCCTTTGAAAATAAGACATGAGGTTTATTGGTGAGATGGCCCTCTAGGCATCATACCTACTAAGGAACTGTCAAATAATCATTTAACAGCTTTTTTTTAAACTACGCTTTACAATTCTCGTCTGCGCTAGCGCATCTCAATGACGTTCGTCAACGCAGGCGCAATTTCACTAAACTCTTTGTTTCAGTGCAATGGAATGTAGTAAAAGGAACACAAGCTCCCATTCTTTCCGGAGGACCTCTCCGGGGTAACTACACCTTTATGCAGTTCCATCTCCACTGGCTGTCGGAGCACGCTATCGATGGCATGAAGTAAGTTTTTAAGTCTGTTAGACACATCATTTTTGAATAGCATTTTAGGCAAAATGTGATTTAGGTTGATGAATATCATGGTCTAATAAAGATTAGTCTTTAAACGAAGTAAGCAATCTGCTTAATAGACAAAGGCCGTCATAGACAGTGACTTAGTCCCTCTACGCACTAGGTTCACCAGTCTTAAATGAGTCTAACCACTATCAACGTAGAAGCCTTTTCACAGTAGAAAGAGCACTGATGGTGTAGTGGTAGCACCCCTGCCTCACGATCTGAAGGTCGTGCACCTATGGTCGTGACCTATTCCATTCATACTCTTAAACGGTGAAGGAAAACAACGTGAGGAAACTCGCATACCCTAGAAATAAAAAGTTCAAAGGTGTGTGTCATATATTAGAATTTTTATTAACGACATTGGGCTTGCAACCTGTCTCGTACCTACGGAAAACTAACTACTATACCTACATGTGACAAATATCATGTTTGCACGTGTCTCTGACTATACTCTTTAGATATGTTCGAAGATCTAAGTCATAAGAGGTCTGTACGTCGATTCTGTAAAATTCAAACATCAACTCGCATCTCACATCGCAATTCACTCTCACTTCGCCTAGGGTTCAAAATGACATTTGACATTGATCTTTTTATTTGACACTTTGAATCGGGTTCGAGTGCGAAGCGAGCGTAGAAGTGACTTGGGAATTACCGTATGGAATGCTCTTCTTACGTCATCTCATACTTTATCTGTCAAAATCTCCCCGTCAATTTAGTTCAACTCGCTGTCACGCTCGCAAGAGAGGCGCTAGTGTAAATTCGAATTAACAACCGAGTTTTTAGAATGCCAATCAAGAAACTCACAGCGGATTCAGATTCGAAGTTTAGAATGAGGTCTTACAGAATCACACGGCTGAGGAGATACCTAGCGAGTCTGGGGATTACAGTTGTGATCATGTTTTTTTTATTAGATTGTTTCTGTGACTCCAAGATCTTTGTTCTCAATTTTAAGAATCTAAAATCACCTACATTCATTCCCACTTTACTCCAAACCATTTTACAACGACAGTCAAACGCAAAAACCATGCAGCATATTGGAAAACAAACCTGAGGACATGTAGCCAAGCAATAGTCCCAGCGGTTCGTTTTAGGTCTTGCTAGAGCATAAGTTCCTGATTTATTAGGGCATAATTTAAATCAGGAACTAGATCATAAGTGCCCTATCTCAGTGACCCTTGCAAGCCAATTTCATGTAACGCGGAAGGCATTAGAGCCATTCACGGCAATGTCACAACGCGATCTATCAATACTTTTCTATCCACACCTACATTTCCGACCTTGGCCTCCACCACATGCTACCATTCTTCATTATGTCAACTCAATCCCTATGTAAACAGATCTCTTGTGTCTGATATTGTAACACAAATTGTGTACTTGCTTTTTTATAACCGTGTTATGAAGTGTTATTGGAAGGCTTGGAGATATTGGAAATAGTTTTTCATTTGCGTTTAGCTTCCTTTGAATTAAAATAAATAATGTTACATAGGTAGATAAATACTAAGTACTTGGATGACCGAGCTTTGCTCGGTTTTTTTACAACATTTGCTTAACAACGCCATTTATTGTCAAATAGTGTTGCTGCGTCGGCAAAACAGTAAAATAGTAGCAGAGTTTAATTGCCTGAAAACACGGATAAAACGACGTTTTCTATAAATCAAACCTAGCTACATCGATTTATCCTGAAACCCCCTGCATACTCTTTGGAGCCGTCACTCTTGTGATCCAAACGAATCCAACGAAAAAATTTGATTTTGTATTTTTTCCAAAGGTACCCTCTGGAGATACATATGGTGCACATAAAGACAGGACTTACCGTTGATGAGGCTCTTAAAAGACCCGATGGTCTGGCTGTCATCGGAGTATTGTGTCAGGTAAAAAATAAAAAAGCATAATCCTAAATAAGCCAGATCCTCAGCAAAGGTTGAACTTTTTGTATCAGATTTAACGTATACTATTTTATTTTATAAGACTTACCCAGTGAATGCAAAAAACATGAAACATTTCTTCAAGGGACTTCTACAAATATCCGCGAAACTTGACCCAAAATTTCACACAAAATTGATGAATGTCGATTTAATTCCCTCGAAATTTGGGTTTAAATTGCCGTGTAACGTTTATATACATATATAGCTTATGTGCTGCTTAAGTGAATTTTGGATATCATTTTTTGGCATAATTGACAAGCCCCGCCTACCACAGCACATGTTTTATGTGGTCATTTTTAAGTCAAAGAACGCTCCCATGTATTTTCCGTTCACTGGATTTACCTAATAAATAAGAATTTAGGTAAACATATTCTTAAGTTAGTAACGCGAGAGTGATCACTGATCAGTCTGGTGTTGAAACTCATCAGGTGTTTTTGCTAACTAGTTCGGCAACAAAGAAGTATGTACCCACATAAAAAAAAATTAGAACCTGTTCAAGATACAAGTATTAACAACCAAATAAAAAAGCCGCATTTTAATCAGGTCAACCGTTTATAATGTGATACGGACAACCTATTCGCACGGTTGTGCGTTCAACTTCTATTAAACCCTATTTATATAAAAATGTTGTATAGAACTGCCCAGTTTTCATTGGCTTACCTTTAGAGATGAATAAAAAATCATACTTAGGTAAACATATTTCAAAGGGGTCGATTCGGCCCACGGGCTGAAATGACTACAAAAAAATATAAATAAATTTGGTAGCGGATATTTCGGCCCGCGGGCTGAGTTGACCAATGATTTTCATTTTCAGAAGCGAGACAAATGATGATCTGTGTATTTTTGTCAGGGCGAGTTTTATTTGGAATTAATTCATTTTTAAACCAATTCCCAATTCTGATGTCAGGCAGGTCGTAATACATCAAACCAAAAGCCTTTACAACATGAATCTAATGCCTCCTCTACACTGCTCGCGAAGTTGAACGATTTAGACGAATACGATAGTGTAGAGAGGCACTTCGGCTTACCTCGTCAAACTTTACTTCACCTCGGGCAATTTCCATTTGCTGTCGGTTTTTGCGCCCGAGTCAAGGGGCCCGAAGTTGCGCAGACTATCGGCACCACAGAGTGAACGAACTCATCGCGAAGTTGAACGAGTGTATAGTGTCGCACTTCGAACTGTAGCCAAAGTTTCTAAAGTACTTCGCCGAGGAACTTAGCGAGCAGTGTAGAGGAGGCATAAGAAATGAATGCAATTGGTACTGCAACTCAATTGGTACTAACATCATTGCTATTCACGTAGTAAATATTAAACGTATGTGTTTCCCTTATTCAACAGAATGTTCAAATAATGTTATATTTCACAGGTGAGAAGTGAAGAAGAAAGCAAATATGCGCTTGCGCAAATAATGCCCGTGGTACCGCAACTGCTGCAGAATACACAAGGACAACAATCTGAGCCTATGAACATCGACCTTCTGTAAGTATTTACCGCCATAGTCGGGTTGCATGAAATTCAGCCCCTAATTCACACGAGCGATGTCACGCGCGTTTGCTAGTTTATTTTATAAGGTTCTTTAATGTATATTCTCAATGCTTCATTATCGTACCGGAGGGATTTTGTACTTTCCTTTTGAGAGTTTTGTAATGTATTACGTTTGAAAAACGTTGCTTATATTGAGTGAGTGAGCATATTACGAGTATACAATAAAGAGCAAATTGACAGTCTGTCCGATGTAACGCCATGCGTCTAGATTCGAGGAAACGGGTTATTTTTTTTATGGTCTCTTCATTTCGGTTTACTTGTACAAGTTATTATTTTCCAACGTTTTACAATTACCAAACTTTTGTGAAAGCTTTACCTGTCGGGCATCAAAATTAACAAGAATCATAAAGTATCGTTATCTATTTTACGTCATTTCATTTTGCGGAAAATAATGCTTTGTTTGGAAATGATGGAACACAAAACAGCTTAAACAGGTAATTAAAAAGCTAACAGCTAAATTATTGATTCAGGCGTGACTTTGCGGAAATCCATTACAAATACTGAAAAGGACGGAAATTTCTAGTAATTTCCCGCTAAAACTATTATCTAATGAGGTTATTAATTAAGCTTATTAATATTAATGAGCCCCACAAAATGCCTTATAGAAATATTATTAATATTAATAATCCCAACACCACACCTCAAAAAGAGAGAAAAGATTTTTCTCGGCGCTCGGTGGAGCAACCAGTGTGGAGCGAGTCAACGGTCCTGAGGATGCTTCGTGGAGAAGCGAAACACGTGTCGAGTTTCTATTTAAGGTGTGGTGTTGGGATTATTAATATTTCTATAAGGCATTTTGTGGGGCTCATTAATATTAATAAGCTTAATTAATAACCTCATTAGATAATAGTTTTAGCGGGAAAGTACTAGAAATTTCCGTCCTTTTCAGTATTTGTAATGGATTTCCGCAAAGTCACGCCTGAATCAATAATTTAGCTGTTAGCTTTTTAATTACCTGTTTAAGCTGTTTTGTGTTCCATCATTTCCAAACAAAGCATTATTTTCCGCAAAATGAAATGACGTAAAATAGATAACGATACTTTATGATTCTTGTTAATTTTCGTCCTTTTCAGTAAGGTAACAGCTGTTAGTTTAATAAACAGAGCATGGGAAAACTAGCCCTGAATCTCGTAGTGTGATCGCGAGACGCGTTTTCTCTGATACCTTTAGTAACTTATTAGAAAAATGGCCTTAATGTGCAATGTTCTCCGCAGACGCCTGATAAGTTACAACCCTCAATCATACTACACGTACCACGGCTCACTCACCACTCCCAACTGTGACGAAGTGGTGACCTGGATCGTCATGAACGTGCCTATTCATATCTCTGATGTTCAGGTCAGTATCTGTAAAGGAATGTGGAAGACTATCGGAAAGCTTTTAGCCTCTTTACTTTTAGCCTCTTTACTTTTAGCCTCTTCACTTTTAAGCTTTTAGCCTTTTTACTTTTAGCCTCCCTATAATGAGTACCACAGTAGCGTTCTTTTCTGCGGAAAATAACATTGTTTGGGCAACTTTTAGAGAAAAAACGTCTACGATGCTATTGCTAAGAGGGGTGATGATCATACAATTAGATCTATTATCGCTAATCTTCTTCTCCTCCCCACAGTATAAGGAGTTCAGTAAAGTCGATGTAGGAGGCATTGACAACTACCGCAGTCTACAATCCATCAATAATCGTATGATCTACCGCTCTGTAGCATCGTGCTCCTCCATCATTCTCCCTGGTCTTCTCGGAACGCTTACCGGTCTACTGAACTGCTTCTCGGCTTCGCTCAATTCCGGTCTACTAGCTGGAGCGAGAAAGAGCATGTGCTTGCTTTGGGATGCTAAGAAAAAGTATCTAAGAAAAGATTGCACTATTCCAGTGTGTCATCCTTAAACTAAACTGTCTTTTTAGTGTCAAATAATGGAGGAAAACATCAGACTTTAGAAATAATTACATGCCGAATTGTTTATACACCATGGGAGCACATCTTTTGAGAATATTTTTGCAATAACTGTAGTTTTTATGCTCATTTATCATAAACTGCAGCTTTTTAACCAACAAAAGAGAGAAAGAGAACTATTATGTGAATTCCTGTTTAATGGTACTGAGGGCCTATACAAACAACGATCTGGGGCCTTACCACAAGCTCTTCAGGTAATATCAAAGTAATATAACTTTGATATTTCGTACCATGACAAAATTGTATGGAAGTAGTGTTACTTCAAGCTTGAAACTTTGACGTTTCTTAAACATGATGGATTGTAAGAGCTCGTGGTAAAGCCCCTGTGTCTTTCTTTAAACGATCTGTGGTACACTTGGCCATCGTTCATATGCATTTAAAGTTATATAATAAACAGGGTTAGGTATACAGCAAAGGTCTGAGGAGATTTACGGGAGGGCTTTGCTAATTTAATTTAACTTAACTTAACGTAAAGTCAAAATACATTCGTAAATGACACATTACACATTTCGTATTGCCCAATATTGCTCAACGTTACTTTGACAGTCAATAGTCAATATATCTTATACCTTTAAACGAGCAATTCTTGTATATATATATAATTGGAATCTCGGAAACAGCTCCAGCGATTTTCATGAAATTTAGTATGCAAAGGGTTTCGGGGGCGATAAATCGATCTAGGTTTAGCTAGGTTTCATTTTTAGAAAACGTCGTTTACCAATAAAAAAAAACCGAGCAAAGCTCGGTCACCCAGGTACTTATATTTTATTCATTTAAATCACAGGGATCATTTTGATCGTCTTACATACTTAGGTGAGACGCTTTTTTTGTATGATCCTTGTTAATTTTGTTAGGGACACCTAGCAGAGTTGGAACTGATTCGTCCCAAGCTTTTTCAGTGTTTGAAGCATGACGGATGACATTTCCAAACGGATGGTTTATTCCCATTTGTCCCCCTGCTCTGCCCCCTTGGGGTGACAGATGAGACTAAAACGTTCCATTTCTTCCCCTCTCGGCAACAGGGGCACAGATAGAACATTTATTATTTGAAAAAATCCTACTTGTCGATCATGTTCATATTTAAGTTGGGTGACCACGCTGAATGTAGAGGCTAAGCAATCATCCGCTATCTTCAATTTACATTGTAGATTTATTATAAGCAGCACGAAAAGTGGCTATGTACTTGTATTGATAATTTTAATCATTGTATTGCTCATGACTTGTGACATCACCTTTGAAGTTAATTCGTTTATTACGAGTAGTAGGTGTGTACGTAATCTATTATAGATATAAGTTTGTAGGAAATAATAGGTGAACTAGGTGTAAACACCGCGACGTTTGAATCACTGATTTTCTAACAAACGTTGAGTCAAAAATCTTAGTCTACATATCGAACCTTACTATACGCGCTTCGGGCAATATCAAAGTGCTTAATAACTTTGATATTTCGTACCATGGCCTATAAACTTTTTATTGAAGTAGTCTTACTTCAAGCTTGAAACTCTGACGTTTCTGAAACATGATGCTTTGTAAGAGCTTGTGGTAAGGCCTCAGTAGGATAGCTACGAGTATCTCAATTTATTACTAGGACGATAGCTAAGCGTTTTAATTTACGCACGTTTTATTTTTAAATGTTTATGTATAGCTATATTGTATTCTATAATATGTATCGATGTTAGTTCATAATGATAGTTTCTTAGTATAAGTAAATCAATGCATAAGGTTTTATTTTTGTATTATTAGAAAATATTTGGCTGTGATTTTTGTTTAAAATATATTTTGTGTCGCAATTACTTTCAAGTAGGTTGTGTTTATGTATTTTAGTTGCACAACTCTGTGTTCAGTATAAATTAAAATGCAATATTTCCAAAATAAACTGTTTTTTCATCTCCATTTCCTGTGGCACACATAAGTACCTTGAGCTATAAAAATTGTATTGAAGTAATGTTACTTTAAACTCGAAATGTGTCGATTCTGAAACATGATGGTTTGTAAGAGTTGTGGTAAGGCCCCAAGTATACTAATACTAGCTTAGACTTTGCGTGGTCCGACTCGCGCTTAGCCAATTCATTGATGTTTCGATTATGCCGCGTGTGTGGGTGAATGAATGCTGAACACAAATTACTACCGATTGAATTTGTAGGTAAGTATCTAAATATAACTTACCTACTAACTAGCATAATGAGTTTTATTGTAGGCACCTAAGATTTTATTACGGTAAATAAAAAAATATTTTATGTCAATGACAGGCACACGTTTTTATTTTTATGGAATTCAAAACGTTAAAGATAAAGATCAAGCGTTGAATAATAAATACTATGTTGCTATCGTAATTTACGTACCTAGGAAGGTTAGGTACCTTTTTTTTTTTTTTGACGAGGAGGAATCTGCAACCAGATTTCCACTCGCATTGAGGGTGCAAGCGGAATATGTGAGGTTGTCCGTCTAAAAAACGACGGAGCACTCACTAAACCTCCCCGGTGACCAGCCTCGATGCATGTCAAAGGGATCCGGGATCTCCATACGGAACGCACCGGTTCCCTTCTCGCAAAGTGCTGCAGGCCGCAGCCCTTCCCCCAAGCCACTCCAGCACCCTCCCGGTGCGTACGGCAGAACACGTCACTCATGTTAACTACCGCCCTCCCTGGGTTCGTTGTACGGGTAGCCGGAAGCCCTCACTCCGACTACCCACGAAACCCAGTGCGCCGCTCAGTCCCACAAGAGTCTCCCCGACTCTGCGAATACCTTGCGGCGAGACGCCGGCACTGAGATCCCATCTCTAATGCCTGCTTGGGTGCGTGCAGTGGATTACACTCGCGGAAACACACCAAGCACGTCCCCGCTTCAACCACTGCACCCTCAATGAAGAGACTCGTGGAAGAAGCCCCCATACCCTCCTCCACTCGGTCCCACAAAGGTCTCCCCGACCCAGCGAATACCGAGCGGGCGGACGTTTTGCAAGGAGGGATAAAATCCCTTCTTGCCTGCTGGATGCATACGACGGCCCCCCCTCGCAAA
This sequence comes from Cosmorhoe ocellata, assembly GCA_963675405.1. Lineage (NCBI taxonomy): Eukaryota > Metazoa > Arthropoda > Insecta > Lepidoptera > Geometridae > Cosmorhoe > Cosmorhoe ocellata. The sequence continues at coordinate 10,168,239 of OY776253.1, read as the reverse complement.
AGGGCCGCCGCCCCTCCCGAGGTCCAGTGACGAAACAGACGTGGGCCAATCTGCTCGTCAAGGACCCCAGGATCATTCGGTCCCACACGAGGGTCTCCCCGACCCTGCTAATGTGGTACCAAACGGTCGAAAGCTGGCGCGGGAACGAGGCGAGTGTCCTTTGCCAACTAACAACTGGGAAATGCACACCGAGCACGTCCCCGCCTCGTCTACTGCGCCTTCTGCTACACCAGAAGGACGCGCAGAGAAGCAACCCACCACAACGCCCCCCCCCCCCCCCCCCCTGGTGTTTGGTCCGCGCCGGTATACCGGTAGCCCCCATATCTGGAGGCCGTTCCCCTATCCGCCACCTGGGGACGCGCCACGTCGGGATTCACCTCCCCGCCCACTAGGACAACCTAGCAGGTCCGTGAAGGTAGGTTAGGTACCTATACTATGTCATCGTTTGTAGAGTAGCAACTCTAGGGCTTTATATCCTTTTTCCGGAGAGAAAAATTAGAAAAAATGTTTTTGAAATTTGGACATGACAGCTATTTTTAATATAATTATTATTTTTTGCAGGCAAGCCTATATAGTTAGTTTTGTAATTAAAATATCTAACCTATGATATCAATATCGATTGGTTATCAGATCGGTGTAGTTACCTATAAAGACTTACCTGTTCCATCGGCTTGCCAGATAACCATGCACAGAAATTTGTAGGCAAGCCTTCCGAGACATATTCTGTGTGTTAAAAAATCAGTTGAGATAGTTTTAATTCGCATTATCAAAACAGTGAAGGTTATGAAAGAAAATTAATCAAAATTAATTAAATTAAAAATAGCTAAGTATTAACACTTTTTAATAGGCAAGCTATCATAGGCATAATATTTCTTTCTAGATTATATTTGATATAAAATACGTCTCATCTGGTTATCAGATCGGTGAAGGTCGTTCTTCCACGTCTCCTCTACTATTATCGAAAAGTAAACTGACATATTACTTAAATTTGAAATAGTTATGAAAATTAGAAATACCAGTGGGCAAATCCACGATATAAGATACTTAGTCATCAAAGGGTCATTATTCTATAATCTCGGTTATCTCTATAGATAAATAAAATGATTCCTTGCTCTATCCAAGTCTAGATTTAGATATAAATCTAGATTTCCTGTGGAGATTGCTGGACTAGATTGCTGGCCCAGACTCCAAAGGGGACTGATAGCCTATTATCTACTTGGCGCGCTGATACAGCACGAGCCGAGATTCAATCTTTAGTCTTGAGAGGTACTCGTCTTAGGTCATTTCATCATCATCATCATCCACAACCCGAGTTCACAGACTGGTGGTACGTCTCGTGTAGGTAAGTATGCCATTGTCAGATTGTAAGTATGTCATTACAGTAACAAACTGTCTCGAAAAGCTTAAAAAAGAATATCAGAGTACTTAGATGACAAAAAAGCTTGGGACGAATTAGCTCCAACTCTGCTAGGTGTCCCTAACAAGGGTCATACAAAAAAAAAAAGAAACGCTAGGGCCCAGCGAGTTTCTTGTCAGTTCTTTTCTTCTAGGACTGGGGATAGGACTGGAATTGGCACCTAGATTCACCTGACTGAATAAAGTTATTTGAGTTTGACTTTGAGTCCATATTTGTCCATTGCCATAATGTCTATTGTCCGCTGCCAGTCTCTCCCAGGGTGTCAGGGAAGCAAATTTTCGTCGAAATAAAATAATCTTATTTTAATAAAAAATATATTTTGACTTTAGCTTGAACTTTGGCTTAACTATTCGAAAAAAATGTGCGCAGAGCTCTTAAATGGTGAAGGAATAGATCGTGAAACCGGCATACCTTAGAATGTATAATAATAATTCGAAGGTACGGCATAGGTTAGTATTCTTACAAGCGCTGATGGACTTGCAACCTGTCACGTACTGTGCAATAGAAGGTATGTGCCAAATATTATGTTTGAACGTGCCTCTGACTACCACTACTGATATGTTCAAAGATCTCTTTGGTGTCCTATACTTAATTAGTAGTACCTAAGCATTGATTTAAGTCACTTGTTAACTATAAATTTAATTTTTATTAGGTAGGTACCTACTGTTGCCCTCAAATAAAATAAAGACCTACTAGAGATCTAAGGAGATATCTACCTCTAGTTTGTTTCTTTTTTTTTTTAGTTAGGAAAAACTAATTACCTACCTACGAGTACATGGTAAGAATACCAGACTGTTGTAAGTACCTACATAATATAATACGTCACATATGTACCTACCAGACTTGTGTAATCTGATAAGAACCTGCCTACCTCATTATGTAAAGGATGACGTCATTAATCGATACTTTAAGCAATTGGAATAAGGGATTAGGATAATCTAAGTATTATGTATAGCCGGTTGCAAAGTTTTATGTTTCCAACTAAATTTACGATAATGTCTGTGTTGATTTATCGGTGTAATATTATTATGATAAAGTAATAAAAACCGATGTAAAAATAACTCGTAGGTAACATGCATAATTACATATTAATGTAAAAGTAAGTACCTACGTAAAATACCAGTCCTTCGGACACAAAGACGAACTTGAAGAGCGTACCGATTTGTCCCACAATGCGGAAACCAAACCAGCGACCTTTTGTGCGTAGCCGGACCGCCAACATGCACCCAAGGCTACAAAAAAAAACTAAATATTTTTCGAAAAATATTTCTTCATAATTAATTATGGATAATGGATCTTGATTTTACTATTATCAACAGCAATAATCTCCAAAGTTGGTAAGTCGGTATAAATTAACTAAGTATCACTTGCAGAGAGACTAAAAGCTAGTTTACACAGTGCGAGCTGCTGACCAGACAGTAGACAGCTACTCGGCTTGTCTACACGTACGCCAGTAGCTTGGCTCGCCTTTGAAGTCTACTGCCCTTTTCCCACATTATGTGGGGTCGGCACAACATGTGATCTAATCTCTGTAAAATATATTATATATAGGTAAACTTGGTCAAATACACCCACCCTAACACTCATAAATAGGTTTAAAGATTTACTTTTGAAAAGACAGTCACTTACATGACAATACTTAATTAACTAAAGTAACTAAAGTAAAAAATTAGTTGATCGCTTGTTATAAAAGGTTGTAAAGTCAAGAGTAGGTGTAGGTATAGGCGACCAAGAAATTGGTTTATCACTTTTGATGACATCTCCCAGTAACATAATTATTCGCTAAGGATTACTATAATAGATTCTGACGTAGCAGTTATTCATCTGTCAAGCGAAAATAGCCCTTGATGTTTTGTACGTGCAAATGATATTCAGCCTTAGAGTGGTAAACCAATTTCTTGGTTGCCTATACCTATTCATGTTGCGCATTTTTCGTAAATCTTCTCACAATCTTCGCGCTTACACGCAAGTAGGTACCCAATTTTATCAATCACATGAATGATTCCCATGTAACAAGACGCCCGATGCACAGATACCTACACAATAAAAAATCCAGAGATTATTCGTAAAGAGACAATGGTTATTTTATAAACATCTTAATTTCCTGAAACATAACTAATGTAATACCTGAGATGGCACCGAGAGCACTCACCGCGTATTCGTCTCGGGGATACCAGTGGCGTTGTCGTGCTGTTGCTCTTTGCCGTGATGCGGGTTCATTTCCTACTGATGTGCTTAGGTATGTAGGACCTAGGATTAAATCACTTGTTAACACATACCCCCGTCGTTGACAATAAGAGTAATTGCCTACAAATTCGTTCAAGACATTTTTAGATCTTCGTATATTTAGAACGTAGATATTTGTGATTTTTTACGATTCATGAGTGGATAAATACAGCCATAGGAATTTAACTGCCCCTGGCAAAAACGTTTTGCCGTTCGAAAAATTTATGTGCGCAATGCCAGTGCTTTTAAACGGTGAAGGAGCACATCGTGAGGAACCTAGAACCAAAAATTCGAAGGTGTGTGTCATACGTTAGTAGGTATTCATATAAGCGGCGATGACCTGTCGGAATACTAACCACTCACTGTTCAAAAAGTGGGCATTTGTCAAATTTAATATGTGGACGTGCCTCTGACTACCCTTTTTAGATATCATCAAAGATTTAAGTAACTAGAGATCTGAGGAGATATCTTCCGAGCCTGGGTATTACAGTCCTGATCATGTTTTGTTTATATTTAAATACAGCCGTGGCATACACGATTCGTTGATGTGTGAACACGCCAAGGATAACTATTGGCAATCCTGAAAAAGGACTTCAGTTGATCTGGTGAACTCTGGCTCTATTTTGGTGTTGATGCAGTGAAGTGTTGGATATAGATCGGAAGGTTAGGCAGTGATGTGAAGTGTCACACCGGCATAGCCAGTGACCAAGTGCTAGCTCCAATGATGTGATCCTTGGGACGAATTCAGTGGATTTTCAATCACTACCTTCATGGTTATTTCTATATGTTCACGTTGTACTACCATCCACACTAAAAATTATAAATGCGAAAGTACCTAACTCTGTTTCTTTGTTACATTTTCACGCATAAACGGCTGAACGGATCGTAACGAAATGTGGCAAGGAGATAGATTATAGTCTGGCATAGGCTATCTTTTGTCTCAAAAAGTAATTTTGAAGTGGCTGAAATAGGGTTGTTTGTATGGGGAACGCATAGTTAAACAACGATGGGCGCAGTCAGTTTTTGGATGGGTGACCGCCTCTTTTTGCACTCCATTATAATTTAATTAATGTTATATTGATGTATTTTTGCGGACGAAGTTACGGGTAAAAAACAGCTATGCAAAATATACAAAATTATTTGACTGACATGAACTCACTGCCGAAGCCAAAGGTGCTATAGAGTTGTGGAGGGTAGGTTCTTTTTGGGGTCTAGAGGCGCACTTAAATAATAATATTAATATTTATTATTATTATTATTATACCGGTGAAGTATCCCTTGTTTTAATAGCCCTATATCTACTTATGTTTACAGAATTCTATACAAGCGCATCATTCAAGATTGAACCACTTTGGACTTACGATGGTAAGAACCCTAACTTTTAACCGACATCAAAAAAAGAAGTTTCACACATCACATTTCAAGCTTGAAGTAACGCTACTTCAATACAGTTTTTATAGGTACGAAATATCAAAGTATTGGCACCTAGACTCACCTAGTACCTGGGTAAGACGATTCAAAATGATCCCTGTGATTTTATTTTTGACTTTGACTTTGAAAGTTATATTACTTTGATATTGCTCTAAGAGCTTGGTAAGGTCCGATCTTCTCCACCTAATTGCAGATGAGGCAAAGTGGCCCGGAGACCGATGTAAGGGCGGAGGCAAGCGGCAGTCACCGATTGATATCAAGACTACAGACGTTATCAGGGATTTCAATAAGGACTTTATCAAGTACGGTGATTTGCAGTTCATTGGCTATAGAAGAGTGCTGGTGTCTGGAATCAATAATGGCCATACTGGTATGTATTTATGGTAGGTTTTGAGTACCTGCAAATGTTTTTTACCCGACTGTGAAGGAGAATAAGATGAGGATTTGTGTCAAACCGACCGATATTGGACCGGATTGCTTCATTTACATACCTGTTGCAGAAATTATCTTAGCTTAGGTCAGTTTCACTTGGTACCTTCACAATGGAAGGAGATTTTATCAAGCAGTTGTTTTGTTTTAGTGCAATTCACAACGGAAGGCGACACGGGAATGCACCCGATGCTGAGAGGAGGCCCCTTAGAGCACTGGTACAGGCTGGAACAGATGCATTTCCACTGGCTGTCGGAGCACGCTTTGGATGGAGTCAAGTTCGTATGAATGAATACCTATATAATTACAGGGGGGTATGAAGGTATGGAAAGATGACCTAGTGAATGTTGCTGGGAGCCGTTGGTTGCAGGGTGTGCAAGATCGAAAATACTCGAAAATAATCGAGACTCAGGAAATCTATGGGGAGGCCTATGTTCAGCAGTGGACGTTATGCGGCTGATATGATTATAATAATGATGAAAGTATGACGTTGCTCGACGGATTAGCAAGCTATAGCATGGTAGATCTGATGGCCGTTGGGGGAAACTGGTTCTTGAGTGAAGACAATCTGCAAACGTAGTGTAGGGCGCCTAGCTAGGTGGGGCGATGATATTTGTAAGGCAGCGGGCAGGGCGGAGAGCTGAAGATCGAACTCAGTGGCGTGCCGTGGAAAAAGCAGTAGACTCTTACAGGAGGCTGATGATAATGATGAGTTTCTCGTTTAAAAGCCTCTCTTCCCAACCCAAGCTTAGGTTACCTATTGAATGTTGAAACGTCTCACTTACATAAAAGACAACTGAAGCCTAATTATTATGGCGTTCGGTACATTTACGATTTACGGTTTAGATTTTTAAAGGGTTTGTTTTTGAAAGTTTTGTATGTTTGTATTTTTGTTTATAAGTAACGAACTCAAAAACTACTCGACCGATTTCAAAAATTCTTTCACCATTAGAATGCTACTTATCCCTGAGTAAAATAGGCTATATTTTATATAAAAATTTGCGATACTTTAGCTACCCGTGTGATGCCAGGGCGTGTTGCTAGTGAGATAATCTCAATTACCTAAGCGGCGTTACAGTATTCTGACTCTGATCTTGTTGAACGCCTAAATTATTAATTTGTTGCTCTTTGCAGATACCCCATGGAGATACATTTTGTACACATAAGAGCTAATTTGACAGTCTCAGATGCTATGAAGAAGAAAGACGGTCTCGCCATCGTCTCCGTCTTTTGCAATGTAAGTAATGAATATACCAACAGCTTCTCTTTTAATGCTTGTTTTGAGCAGAACTAGGTTAACTGATGTCTCCCTAAATTTCTGGCTACATACTTAAATCTTTGATATCTAAAGGGAGTGGACAGATTTACCTAGCACACCCAAATTTTAAATTTTGCACATGCCCACATTTTGCGCAGTACCTATTAGAGTTCTGTACGTGACAGGTTGCAAGAAAATCACCGAAAATAGTACTTACTAACTTTTTATGACACACTTCTTCGAATTTTCAGTTCTAGGTTATGCCAGTTTTCTCACGATGTTTTCCGTCACCGTTTTGAGCACTGGACTGGAATTAAGCACATGCTTATAAAAAACCTATTATTGCACGGCTAGATTCTATCCTTTGGATCGTAAGACAGGGCGCTATCTACCAATACACCAGTGCTCACATTAACGAAATTGAATTTGAATAATTCAGGTACACACAGATTTGGAGGAGAGTCAGGAGGATTCCTCGGAGGAGGTTATGCAGCACATACCAGATCTCATGGAGACTGGCGACCGAATCAGTGGCGTCATCTTAGATATGACGTATGTATTATATTTATTACGTACCTACAACCCGGTCACATTATCTCGAGACCTGGCGTTGATGACGTCACGTCGCGTCGGCGCTCTGATATGCTGCGCAAAACAAGCATCCTCTACTGACTACTGTACTCCGTACTGACGCGCCGTGGCGAGCGCGGGGAGGTGAAAGGAGAACGGGGCGAGAGGTTCGCATTCCAGCGAGGTCTCGAGATAATGTGACCGGGTTGTACCTAGCATTGAACATAATACATACATTTTGCTTTACTTACTCTCATTCCATTCTTCATACATGCGCGTCGGTTTATGGTAGTTATACTTGACCTGGGGCCTCACCACGAATTCACAATACATTACCGAATTAATATTACATTGTTATTTCGTACCATGACCTATGCAAATTGTATTGAAGTAGTGTTTACTTTAAAACGGAATCGTTCTGGAAGTCTTCGTGGTAAGACCCCTGGCCCTATCACAGCTCTTACAAATCGTCATGTTCCAGAAATATCACGTTTCAAGCTTGAAGTAACACTTCGGTACAATTTTTATGGGTCATGGTAAAAAATATCAAAGTTACATTACTTTTATATTGCTCAAAAAGCTTGTGGTAATGCTCCTAGCCTTTTTAAAATTAATCCCCAATTTGGTATAGCAAATAGACCGGTAGGTCTTCTGAGGTCTTCCTCATTCAACTGTCCCATTCATGATCACCTGTAACGACAATCTTCATTTATCCATACGTTCCACGTGCCCAAACCATTATAACACTCTCTCAATTTTCATCACTACGTCTTTTTACACTCTGCGTTCTCATAACAACAGTATTCTCAACATAACAATCAATTTGCAAATTTAATTTTGACGCTAACTTCCTTTGCCAAAGTAGGTACTATCGGAAGGAAATCACCAATTGCTATAGCGTAGTCTGTTTGATCTGTGAATCATTCGACCACAAATTAGGAAACTAATTTCCAATTCGAATACGTATCTTTCAATTACTAAAAGTGATGGTTCACAAATGAAAATCATCATCAGTAGGAAGCTGGGTGTTTACGTTTGTAGGCAATTGCTACTACGGGACAAATGTTTCAATGATCTAGACAGAGTCTAGACTCTAGATAATGCGATCAGTGCTCAACCCTTACACGCTACGGGCCTTAAGGTTAAAGCCTGTTTGCACTTAATTAGTACGAGTACGAGTGATTACTACAGGTGCTTAGTGATTAGTAGGTACTAAACGCGTTTGGACCGTAAGATTTGCGCGAGTGTTCATAGACTAGAGAAAAGTAGAGTGATTAGGAGGACGTGATTGGTTCTTCTCAATTTTTGTTTAGAACGTTATTTAAAAAAAATATTACCTTCATTTTAGAGCTCGTCTTTCAAGTTGATAGCATGAAGATGGAGAATATAAAAGATAGGTTGATAATTAGTTATTTCACGAAAGGTACATTTAAAATTAGCTAATATTTTAAGAGATAATCAAAATTGTTTGTTGCAAACAATGACGCAACTGTTGAGGAGAATGTTTGGAATTATGTGTTCTGACTTTTGTCCATTGCAGTATACTCGTAGCTGCCACACTTAACATTTTGATTTGGAGTGATATAATAAGCGCACTCAAAGTTGGACACTACTCGTACTGCATTATTCAGTCACAAAACTCAATAAGCACTGTACCCCTAGTATGAGTTTTTGATTTACGAAAACTTTTTTCGAATAGTATCCTTTCATACATTTTCCTCCATCGGAAATGTTAAGGAACTAAAATAAGGTCGATAATATCGAAAATATTATGTAATCGGCAGTCCCAGCGATGATTTTTAAATCAAGTTTTCACGATATCGACTTTATTTTGGTTCCTTAAAATTTCCGATGGAGGTAAATGTATGAAAGGATACTATTCGAAAAAAGTTTTCGTTAACTATCAAAAACTCATACTAGGGGTACTGATCACTTGCACTCATACTAAGCTAAGTGCAAACACGCCTATTAACTGTTTAAAAACATAGCATGTGTGTGTTTATAGGAAGCTGTTGAGAGTACATTCCGACTACTACACGTACGCTGGTTCCCTAACGTCTCCAAACTGTAATGAAGCAGTATTTTGGATCATATTCGAGCAGCCATTTATCATATCGGATGCTCAGGTAAGGATACATAAAGAAGATATAATTTCTGTCACCGTTTAAGTTGTAAACGGTAAATTGTAAATTTATTTGTAAAGATAAAAGAAAAAAAAATCATAACCGATCCTAAAAACAATTTCATATATGACTAGCTTCCGCCCACGGCTTCGCCTGCGTGGTAACTTGAAAAACAAAAAAAATCTATCGAACCGTACATTTTTCCGGGATAAAAATGAGCCTATTCCAGGCTATAATCTATATCTGTGCCAAATTTCATCCAGATCCATTCAGCCGTTTCAGCGTGAAAGAGTAACAAACATACATACATCCACGGCTGAACGGATCTGGATGAAATTTGGCACAGATATAGATTATAGTCTGGAATAGCACATAGGCTTTTTATCCCGGAAAAATGTACGGTTCCCGTGGGATAGATTTGTTTTAGTTTTTTAAGGTATAATTTACGGCTGGTAGACTTATCCCTACCGGTACCTAGGGACAGTTTGGTAGGGATAAGTGTACCAGCCGATAATTGAGGGTGTTTCAGCACGTTTTAATGTTTTCAGTACCGTGTCTTCGGGCAGATAGGCATAGGGCGGTACAACTTCAGGAGTCTGCAGAAAGTAGTCCTGCATCAGGTGTTCTCTCCGGCGTACACGCGCATCCACACACCTAAGATGATCCTATTCTTGGAGAAGATGGTCAACATTGTATCGGAGTTCTTCACAAAAGTTAACAAGTAAGTATTTTTTAACCCCCGACGCAAAGTTTAACGTGTCTGTCAGAGTATCTGTGTAATTGTCTGTGGTAACAGCTCCCAAACGGATGAACCGATTTTCGTTTAGTTTTTTTTTGTGTCATAGATAATTTTATCCCGAATGTTCTTAGTTATGTTTCATGAAAATCTGTTCAGCCGTTTGAAGATTATCAGCTCTTTTCTAGTTAATGAGGGGATCTGACTACCTTCCATATGTCCTATCGATACGAAATTTGGTACCGTGTTACTTCAATGATAATGAAAGTATATGGTGAGGTAACCATGACTTTAAATATGACATGTTAGGGTAAGGTTGTCAGGGGTTTTTACAATTTTTTATTTTTTATTATTATTTTTACGCTGTGTAATGTCAGTAAATCACTCAAATTTTACTGTATTACTTTTTTATAAATGACTGTCTGTTTACATGCATTGCAAACTGCCAGTATTTAAAATATTCATACACATTTTGCACTAGAATTTTGTTTAAAATGTGCGATTTAAATAACAGCGATAAAGTTTAGTGCCAGCCTATAATGTAGGTCAAGTTAATAATATAATAATATTTCCTTAGATTCATTTCAAGAGGCATCAGATCGTATTAAGATGAGAATATATTCGCTTGGTGAACGACAGACGCAGACAAGTCGTGGCTGTATCATTTTGGAGCAATCTAACAAAGCGGAAGGAAGCAGTGGATATAATATATTATTATTATCCTGATCGGTCACATGATTTAAGTTTCCTAGGTTTATGACTAGCTTACGGAGAGAATATTCTGATTCAATATTATTTCTCTAGCTAGATGTGATTATACGGTGTCTGATCAATTTGCCAACAAGATAATAAATTACCTTATAAGGTACCTAATGATTCAGTGATGCGAATAAAATGCCGACACTTAACACTTAAGGCCCAGAATACTCGTCACACTATTCCTTACGTAAAAGTTAAAAAAAAAAGTGACATAGGTCCGTATAGCAACGCGGATCTCCTCGGAATCAGACATAGCACGAAGCGAAATACCCAAATGACGAGTAAGTAGAGTGCGGCATGATAATATGGCTGCTCTGAATTATATAACGAAAGCGACAATTTATAAAAAACATAAATATGTTCAAGTAAATAGCTTATTTCAAAAAAAGGGCTGGGTTGATTTGTTCCAAATTAACTGATTTATATTCATGTGAAATAGAAATTCAAAACACCTTACTGTTCTGGATAAATTAGGGAATTTCTGAATTTTCAGAGGTGTTTTTGACATGATTTTTAACCAAGGTTTTCTAACTAATTCGTGTTTTAGCTCCGGTTGATTTATCACTTATATCCTTGAGTATCGTGTAGTTCAATTTCAATGTAATCTAATAAGCGGTAATAGAATGATTAGGGTAGCAATACTTGCAATTTTCAAAATGCTGGGCCTTAAGAGAATAAAGTCCGCCATAGTGTACCTAATACACCAAGGTATCACCTAGGTATCACATGAGTGAATAAGGTCTACTATAGAGTGCACATAATATACCCGGAAATGACCAGAGTGACAATTAGTGTACTCTATACTCCCGGGTAAATTACTCCAGGTGAATTAGGTATACGTTTTGACGACCTCTGTGGCGCAGCGGGCGAGAGTCCGCCTGCGACGCAAGAGGTTGCGGGTTCGATTCCCGCCGCGGAACAAAATTGTGTACGATCTGCATAAATTTGTTCCGTTGGTCTGGGTGTTTTCTATGTATAATAAAAATATATCTATCTATGTATATAATGTATTAAATATATCAGTTATCTAGTACCCATAACACAAGCTTTGAGTAGCTTACTTTGGGGCTAGATGATGCTGTGTGGATTGTCCAGCATTATTTATTATTTATTATTATTTATTTACATCCCTTTTAATTGAATATTTAAGATGACATCTTACGTCACGACAGTGTTCCTAGAATAGTTCACAAGAAAAATTACATAGTAATGTATAAAATCTGTAAGGAAATTTAATATATTAAATAGATAATTAAATACGTAATATATAGGTTAGATTTAGTAATTGATTTAAAATAAATTAATTTTGTAACATAATCGTTTATTTAAATATTAACAGCCGAGTTATCTACATGTTCACAATCTTATGTCGTCAATCGTGTGTTCGCGATTGCTCATTCACGTTTTAAATAAGTACAGTGCGCATTACCAATCGGTTACCTTCATGCATCGCATATTTTTTACCTGTGTTCATTGCATATTGGTTACCTCTGTTCATTGCATGTTGGTTACCTCCGTGCATTGCATATTGGTTACTTCCGTTCATTGTATATTGGTTACTTCCGAGCATTGCATATCGGTTGTACCCTGAATTGCAAATTGGTTAGCCTTTTACATCGCGTATTGTACCTCCTTGCATTGCATATTGGTTACCTCCGTGCATTGCATATTGGTTACCCTTTTGCATTGCATATGGGTACCTCCTTGCATTGCATATTAGTTATCCCTTTCATTGCATATCGGTAACCCTTTTACTTCGCATATTTAGTGAATAACGAATTGAAGATGCGCACTGGACATAGGAAACACTACATTTTAAATATTAGACAAATAGTACACATTGTTTAAATGTTACAATGTAACAAAGTGTCATGTTAACAAAGAATTTTATAAATAGAAAGATTTATACAAAAAAAAACTTCATTTCTTATCAATGTGCATTTCGTGGAACAGACCGATTTTAACGAGCTTTAATGCTGTGACAGCACTATTAAGTTTTGAAAATATCCTACCGTGGGGAAATTGGACTGTAAAGGCGATATCAGACGGTTCACTCGAGAGAACATTCACACGAATGAATGCTTCATTTTTCTTCATGCTCATGCACAATGCTTCAAAAGACAGTGAGTGGGAGTAAAAGATGCCGAATGAAAAAGTCTGACATCGTCGGATCGGTTCATTAGTGAATTCATTCGGCACTCTAGTTTCATTTGGGGTTCAGACGAATCATTTCGAGTGAAAAATGCCGAATGAAAGACAAAGATGAACGCAAAGTGAACCGTCTGATATCGCCTTTACCAAAATTAGGTGTAGTAAGTACATTGCCCTATTTACATCAGCAGATTTGTACTCGTACTAACATTACATGTTTGTTATTTAACAAGGACTAAAATTCTTCAAAAAGGGCATTTTAATTTTTCAACAACTGACCGACAGAGACGTGAGGTCTTTTCCCAATAATGGAAAGCCAGTGCACTTATGTTAAGTAATTTTAGTAGTTTCTGTGTCAGGATTTTTTGTATGACTGAGTGTTTTATTATATTTATTTGTCTTCAGCGTATCATTTTAGTAAATACTTTGTGAATATTACTTGTCAATGCAATTTATAAAAAGAATATGAATAAATTAAAATGAAATAAATGGCCTATTATTATTTACTTTGGTGTCGGAGTATTGGGGCGCCCTACGCCTCCCTGAGCAGAGAAATAATCAGGGAAATTGGACTTTAAAAACACTGCAGTATGACATTTTATTCAATGAAGACGCATATCCTGACGTAATACAAATTGTAAAATATTAGGATGGTTTTTATCTAGGCGCCTATTTAGTCAACTCACTGGATTTAAATTTAAAATTAGTCTAATTAAACTTTGAACGTGATACTAAACAGTTCTTGTTCTCCTTTCAGGGTAAATAGAGTGTAGGGTCCGGGCTGCATGTAGAAGCGTGTTTCAGCACCACGCGGCTAACATTAAGCACTTTCTATACAAGCACGCATAAATACAGACACGTTGCTGATGCAAGCTTGCAAACATACTCGTAGACCATTGAAAACCTAATCCTGATCTATAATAAAATTAAATAAAATCCCTACTTAACATTACCTACTAATACATACAAAAAATACATAATAATACACATACTTTGTACAATAAATAATATACAAGATGGCTAGGTCACGCTAGACGTTTTGGGTAAAGAAGTAAAGTTGTTTTAGATAATTATGGCTAGATGGCGTTGTGTGAAATGTCTCCCAATATTCATTTGCTCGTATTTATAACTTACACTCTGAAGTTAGCCAATTTGTCTCGCAATATTTTTGGACTTTCGTATTTTTGGTCAATGGCCGTTAAAATCCAGGTTTTTGACCTTCTGTTTGAACTTTTCAATGTTACTGGTCGACGCTTTTGTCGAGCATGTTGTCTCAAATTCCCGCGAGAAAGAGAGAGACAAAACAGTCGACAAAATTTTGTCGTGGCGCTATGTTAGCCCCGCTGATCTAGCGCCTAATTAAGCCGGTTTCGAAAGAGTAGCTGTACTAAAGGGGTGGGTCTTTACGTCACATGACCTAAAGAGGTCGATCTTTACGTCACATGACCCAAAGGGGTCGGTAATTACGTCACATGACTTAAAGAGGTGGGTCATTACGTCACATGACCCAAAGGGGTTGGTCATTACGTCACATGACTTAAAGGGGTGGGTTATTAAGTCATATGACCCCCCCCCATTCTTCCCCTCACTACCGCAAGAATCCACTTAATCAAGCGCAATGACTACAGAACCAGTCACCATTCCTGACCCGAAACAGTCTAACAGTCAACCTTAACGCTAGTAGCACCTAACTGTTCTATGAAGCGGCCTTATCGCTGACAATATCCTTCAGTCGCTTCTCGATGTACTGGACCCTGGCAACTAGCTTGTCCTTAGGATTGTACTCGGTGTACGGGATGTGAAGTACTTTGTAACCCTGGAATGATAAACTGAATATGTAAAACCATGAAATTAATATGAAACGGAATACTAATCACTGTGCATAATTCGGTCATTTTGGACGTGCCTCTGACTACCCCCCTTTAGATATCCCCAAAGATCTACGAGTAAGTGACTAGAGATCTGGGAAGATTATCTACCGAGCCTGGGGATTACGATCGTTTTCATGTTTGTTTGTTGTTTTTTTTAAAACCGTTATGAGCACTGGTGGTATGGTGGTAGCACCCTCTGCCTTACGATCCGAAGGTCACAGGTTCGAACCTAGTCGTGCTCTCATTTATGTGGGCAATGAGAGTGCTCTTAAACGTTGCAGGAAAACATCGTGAGGAGACCGGCATACAATTACCTTTTTTTTCGTTGGCCGGCACTTTGGCATTTTGGGCCCGAAATGACCTCTTGTTGACCCATTGTTTAATTTAATTTAATTTGATAATATTATCCTACTAATATTATAAACGTAAAATGTATGGATGTCTGGATGTCTGGATGTATGTTTGTTACTCTTTCAAGCTGAAACGGCTGAACGTATCTGGATGAAATTTGGCACAGTTCTAGATTATGGTTTGGAATAACACATAGGCTACATTTTATCCCGGAAAAAATACATTTCCCGGGCGAAGCCGCGGGTGGAAGCCAGTATATAAATAATGACCTTTAATTTAAGTAATCTGGTGTAGAGCTGATTGATGCCTAGTGGTGCGATGACTCTTCTCGTCATGTCGTGGTAGTCAAGTCCAAGTACTGCTATTCTGTGTATGCTGTAACAAGAGTAACGGAATTGGGTTTTATATTTTTATATTATATATTTTTTTTATTCAACCTATTTTGTCCCACTGCTGGGCAAAGGTCTCCACCAAATCCCTCCAGTCAACCCTGTTCTTGGCTGCATCCCACCAATGGCTGCTCTTTCGTAAAGGCTGCGAGGTCATCTCGCCAACGCTTTCTCGGCCGTCCTTGACGTCGCACTCCCTCAGGTATCCAGGTTTTATTATATTACCATTATATTAGTGTTAATATTCTAGCGATGGGTTTACAAATTGGGAAAAATATGGTACTGACAAAAATCTGTCATTGTTCGTGTCTTCTTCTTCTTCTTCTTCAATTATGGCATCTGTCTCTTAGAGAACAATTTTGCCAGTGTCAAGTGTATTTATTTATAAGTATTGTCAACGTCACAGAGTCATAGTCAAGTTGTCAAGTCAATTTTAAACAAAAGATGGCTGTTTTGTTGAAAATTTTCGGGATTTCCTCCGATGGAATTTGAAGAGAAATATTCACTCTAATTCACATACTTTACACTCGCGTCAAGAACCCGGGCTTTATTGGCAAAATAACCACCAAAATTACGCAATAAAACTCAAAATAACACGAGAAAACATATAAAAACCAGAGCGACGTAGTTGTCAGGCAAAATACACCGCAGAAAATCTAGTTATTTTAAACCAGTGTGAAAGGATAGAGGCTTAGTGACTTTGACACATGTCACGGAGAATACTAACTACTGTGCTAAATGTGGGCATCTGCCAAATATCATGTTTGGACGTGCCTCTGATCTATATCCTCAAAGATTATGGAACTAGAGATCTGAGGAGATATCTACCTAGCCTGGGGATTACAGTCATGATCATGTTTTTTTTTACTTTTAATATAAGCTTTAGCTGAATCAGTACCACACTATACATTCATCATTATTGAAGGATATGACAAAACTGAGATGAATCTCTGAAAAATTTAAACTTTGCCTTTACCTTTTGTTTTTAGCAGCTTTATTTAATGGTACCGGATGGCATTTTGAGTCCACAGCGAATTCGGCATCTATAAAAAAAGAATTAATCAGAGCTACATAGAAACAATTTTGAGAAAGTTTGAGAAAAATAATACTTCTAAAATCAGTTTGTTTTACTTATAAAATTAATGTTATAATCGATTTTAGTGAGAGTAGCTCTGCCCTGAATCTATATCTATATCTATACACTATAAAGAGGAAAGTTTTGTATATTTGTATTTTTGTTTGTAACAAATAAACTCAAAAACTGGTCCGATTTCAAAAATTATTGCACCTTTAGAATGCTACATTATCCCTGAGTAACATAGGCTAATTATTACTAGAAAAAATTAGGGATCCCTACTATAACTTCAATAATGTAACCCGAGGTGTAATAATTAATGGATTTGTGCGGACGAAGTCGCAGGTAACAGCTAGTATTTTATAAATAAATAAAAGATAAATAATATTCTTCAAAGTCTAAAATTAGCTTTAGTTACTGTTATTCAGAAATTAGGACATTAATCACAATAATTATCAAATTGAACTTGCCATATAAAAATCCCATGCCGCTATTGCACTCTTTCTTCAAAAAGGACTCAGCCGATACCAGACTCTTGAATGTGTCCATAATGCTCTGGACATAGTGCTGTTTTTCCTTTGTATACACGACGGGCACGCCCACCGATATGTCCTCTGGTAACCGCGGGGATTGTGGTGCGGTGAGGGACGCGTACGCATCTATCATCATTAGTTTGCGACGAGCCGGAATGGGGATCTCTGAAAAGTGGTTTTTATTTAAATAGCAATCCTATCTTCTTTGAAATAAGGTTGTAAGCCCAGCTCCATCATGAACTACATTGTCTTGCGCCCATCCCTTGCGTCAAGCGTCCATTATCACATTTGAGCTAAACAATTATGTCACTAATAATATAAATATAAATAATCAAAATATTATGAAAATATAAAACACGACACAAACAGAGGGAGGTAAATGTTTAGCATAAATGTATCTATTTATCTGTGTATTTGTCTATGGCAAGGCTTTGTCGTAGCTCCAAAACGGATGAACGGACTTTTTTGTTTGAAAATAATATAATATTCAATTGTTTAAAGAATATTCGATCATTTTAAGATGTGTCAAGATAGTTTTTAAATTTTAAAATTACGGCTTCACCCGCGTGGTACCTTGAAAAACAAAAACTAATCTATCCCACGGGAACCATACATTTTTCCGGGATTAAAAGTAGGCTATGTGCTATTCCACACTATAATCTATCTCTGTGCAAAATTTCATCCAGATCCGTTCAGCTTTTTCAGCGCGAAAGAGTAACAAAAATCCATACATCCATATAAAAATTTCATCCAGATCCGATCAGCCGTTTAGTTTTCAGCGTGAAAGAGTAACAAACACCCATACATCCATACATACAAACTTTTTTCTATACTAATATTATAAAGAGGAAAGTTTTGTATTTTTGTTTGTAACGAATAAACTCAAAAACTACTGGTCCGATTTCAAAAATTCTTTCACCATTAGAATGCTACATTATCCCTGAGTAACATAGGCTATATTTTATGTAGGTACCTCGCGAGCAAAGCCGCGAGCGAAAGCTAGTCTATATCTATATAAGAGCTTAACCTGACTGACTGACTGACTGATTGATCATCGCCGAGCCGAAACCGCTGAAGATAGAAAGCTGAAATTTGGAAGGTGGCTTCCTATTATAACAAAACCACCCACTAAGGCGGGATTTTTGGAAATTCCACCTCTAAGGGGGTGAAAAAGGGTGAAAACGTTAGTATGAAACTTTTTAACGCGTGCAGCGATTTTCATGAAACTTTGTTTGTGCACTGTAAATACAAAATGAATGAACACGTGTTTAAGGATTTTTCAATATAATCTTCAAAAAGGGGTCAAATGAGGGGTCAATGTTTGTATGGGAACTTTTTAACGGGTGGTGCGATTGGTCTGAAATTTTGTTTGTGTACTTTAAATGCAAAATAAATGAATACGTGTTTCAGGATTTTTCAATATAACCTTCAAAAAGGGGTAAAATGGGGTGTCAAAGTGAGTATGGGAACTTTTTGACGGGTAGTGCGATTGGTCTGAAACTTTGTTTGCGTACTGTAAATGCAAAATGAATAGACACGTATTTCAGGATTTTTCAATATAACATTCAAAAAGGGGTCAAATGTGGGGTCAATATTTGTATGGGAACTTTTTAACGGGTGGTGCGATTGGTCCGAAACTTTGTTTCGCGTTTAAGGATTTTTCAATCTAACTCTAAAAAAGGGATCAAATGGGAGGTCAATGTTTTTGTATGGGAACTTATTAACGGGTGGTGCGATTGGTCTGAAACTTTGTTTGTGTACTGTAAATGCAAAACGAATGGACACGACGTGTTTCAGGATTTTTCAATATAACCTTCAAAAAGGGGTAAAATGGGTTGTCAAAGTAGTATGGGATTTTTATGAGTTGTGTGATGTGTTTAAAACTCAGTTTAGATATTTTATGTGAACGAAGTCGCGGGCGGGACAGCTAGTCGTTTATAAAATTGTAAGTAGGATTGTTACCGCCAGAAGATAGTAGTTTGTCTATGAACTCTGGCTGCAGCGTTGAAGCCAGGTGGTGTGGCTGAGCCCTGTCCAATGTCAGCAGGGAGAACACGAGGTCCAGCCATGCTGATGCCTTCACCATCTCCTCTTCCTTCAGCGCTACCGCTGCCTGGAACAATAAGAATACATTTTATTCTGTAAAGCCAAATATTGTTTGTACTTTTATAGTCATCATTTTTTAAAGCGCCGATCTTTGGGTTGAATTTTAGCAGTCACATGACATCTGAAAAGGTAATGTCATTTCAATTTGGTTGGGTATTTCCGCGGCGTGAACCTCAACAGAAAATTTATCTTGTCTAGAGACCCCTACATACATACATAAAATCACGCCTGTATCCCGACGTGGTAGGCAGAGACCAACGGATCTCCACTTGCTACGATCCTGACATACTTTATAATTTAGTAGTTACTGGCTGACCCGGCAGACTTCGTACTTATTTAGAAAACATTTGTATGGGAAATAGAAAAGGGTTATTTTTAGGGTTTTCCTTTAAACCTTTTAAACCTTCTCTAGACCTTCACGAACATTTAAAGACCAAGATAAGATAAATCCGTTTAGCCGTTCTCGAGTTTTAGGGAGACTAACGAACAGCAATTCATTTTTATATATAAGAAGAGAAGATTATAATGAGGAAAGATTTGATTGTTTGTTTGTTTGCATTGAATAGGCTCCGAAACTACTGAACCGAATTCAAAAATTCTTTCACCAATGTGTATAAAGAACTTTCAGGATGAACATAGGCTAAGTATATTTTATGTAGGTAGGTACTTCGCGAGCGACGCCGCGAGCGGAAGCTTCTAATCTACTAAATATCTAGTTTTTATGATCAGAGTGGCTATTACGGAACACTGATTACAATGAATGTCTATCAGCAACGGTAGTGTGATTACGTTATTCTGATATTTACAAACAATATACTTATGGCAATTAACGAATAATATAATATAATAATTTTATGGCAAAAAACTTTCCATAATACAATTCACCGCTAGTAAGTAGAAGCTTTTAGAAATAATTATTTGATATTATCAAAGTTACGTAATCGCAGCGCTGAATCAACCCGTACAAGCTTCATATTACTATTGGGACACCCAGTAAACTTACTTCGATCTTAAACAATCTTACTTCAATCTTAATCAGTAAACTTACTTCAATCAGGCCATCGGTATCCACTGGCATGTAGTCCAAAGTAGCGAGAGTGACCACAGCGGACGCTATGTCACCCGCACGGCAGATATCCCGATGTGATTGCAGCCAGGCGTTAATTGCAGACAGAACTGGCTCATGCCTATACTTCATCAGGCCCAGAGACACGATGATCGAGTTCACCACAGCCGGCTTGTCTTTGTTTGAGGGCAGGCATTCAATCACGTCGCTGAAAACGAATGAAAACCAAGTTTTTATCGCTGCTAGAATTCCGTGTCGTAATCAAATACTTTAATTTCTTCAATTGGTCTGGGTGTTTGCTATTTATAATAAAAAAAAATATTTATCTATGTATATAATGTATTAAATATATCAATTATCTAGTACCCATAAGCAAGCTTTGAGTAGCTTACTTTGAGGCTAGATGATGCTGTGTGGATTGTCCAGCATTATTTATTTATTATTTATTTATTTATTTATTTATTATTTCTTTATTTATTTATACTACAATTTCAATCTCAAGGACGCCATCTAGTTGCAAATTTAGAACTAATGAAAATTTTATTCGTAAAAGGGAGCAGATAGTAATCACAACGGGACAGTATGTAGTACGCTAAGCGCTGGTATATATTCTTTAATTATTTGAACCTGGATGACCGAGCTGGGTTTTTTTTTTGGTAAACGACGTTTTCTAAAAATGAAACCTAGCTAGATCGATTTACCGCCCCCGAAACCTAAATACTAAATTTCATGAAAATCGTTGGAGCTTTCCGAGATGCATAATATATTATAACCCGGTCCCATTATCTCGAGACCTGGCGTCGATGACGTCACGTCGCTCTCTCTCACTCTGGCGCGCTAACCGTACGGAGGTGAAAGGAGAACGGGGCGGGAGGTTCTCATTCCAGCGAGGTCTCGAGATAATGTGACCGGGTTATATACAATATCTCCAAGAATTGATTGTTTAAAGGTATAAGATAAGATACATACTTGCATATTCTATCGAGCAGCACTGGATCGGGAAAGTTCAATGATGCCATAGAGAAAAGAAGATCAGCTGATTTCTTCAGGTCAATGATTTCAGACTGCCGCGCGATGTGGTGTGAGAGAGCGCGAAGTAATGGTGTACTGCGCCGCCCTTTTTGGTGCAGAGCTTTCATTACCTGGTGTGAAAGAGATAGCTGATCAATATGTTATTACTAGCTTCCGCCCACGGCTTCGCCCGTGTGGTACCTTGAAAAACAAAAACAAATCTATTCCGCGGGAACTGTAAATTTTTCTAGGGTAATAAGTTGCCTATGTCTTATTCAAGACTATAATCTATATCTGTGCCAAATTTCATCCAGATCCGTTCAGCCGTTTCAGCATGAAAGAGTAACAAACATACATCCAGACATCCAGACATCCATACATTCTTACAAACTTTCGCGTTTATAATATTAGTAGGATGTTTCTCGTGTCACTAGTTCTTTCGAATCAGTGTGGTAGTAAATTTGAAGTGCAGCTTTTGTGAAGAGAATAGAATTATAAAAATTGTTTCCATGTTATATAAAAAACCAAACTTCATGAACCTTTATCATTTGATGCAGCGTCAAATTAGAAATAAGTCGAGCCGCTTCATCATCACCAGTAATACCCAGCACTGTGCTGAGATCCTCTGCCATAGTCAAAGAGCTCATGGCCTGGGAAGTTGGTGTCCTGGCCAGGATGCGGCAAAGTTTCAGGAATCGAGGGTCCTTTTCAAAGTCACCAAGCTTGACTTTGCTCTCACTTGACCATTCTGATAGTATTGACACCATCTGAAAGGGTATAATTCCAATACTTACTAAGATCATGACAAGGTCCTATTGCTGTGATTGATGAAATATAAATGGTAAGTACTTTTTGATGTCTAGATGTGCACTAAGAAAGAAATTCCCGAAATTGAACCTTCAAGGACAGCAGCTAGAGGTTGAAAATTGTATGAATACAATATCACACTAAGTGGCAAAGAGTTCTACTAGAATATAATTATATAGTGGAACTCTTCACAAATTCGTTTTTGTACAAACTTCAACTTACTACTGAACCTCTGAAAGTTAGAATTTTAAGAATTTGGTAATCTTGGGTCTGCTGAACCTAATTTAAAAATCCTTTCTCTGATAGATAGCTAGAATCTCTAAGGCTATTTTTTATCACAATATTCCTTTCCTATTTAGATATCTTCAAAGCTCTAAGTAACTACAGATCTGGGGAATATCTAATGAGCTTAGGGATTAGTTGTGATCATAATTATAATTGAATAACGGGTATTTATCACGTACCTATTTTGTTTTTATTCCCGACGTTTCGAACACATTACAGAGTTCGTGGTCGCGGGCAGACTGATGTGCAGCGAGCTAGTTTTTATTATTGAGAGTAGAATCTGTATCTACCCTCAATTCGTCGTCAGATTCAGATAAGGCCAGGTTCACACTACGACACACTATACTTATTGTATCAACTTGCGGCAAGCACGGGTCACGACGCACACATTTATTAATAACTGGATTCCACGAGGCCGAGAGCCGGAAACCATCCTCACGATTAAAGTTTTTCGGGTGTTTCCTGATCTCAATCGCTTCTCGGACTATCCTTTTATAATAATGGCGTTCTGGACTCAGGAACGAACCATTGGATTGAGCTCCATGATCCTAAGGTTCTCTCCAGTGAACGCCATTATTATAAAAGGATAGTCCGAGAAGCGATTGAGATCAGGAAACACCCGAAAAACTTTAATCGTGAGGATGGTTTCCGGCTCTCGGCCTCGTGGAATCCAGTTATTAATAAATGTGTGCGTCGTGACCCGTGCTTGCCGCAAGTTGATACAATAAGTATAGTGTGTCGTAGTGTGAACCTGGCCTTATCTGAATCTGACGACGAATTGAGGGTAGATACAGATTCTACTCTCAATAATAAAAACTAGCTCGCTGCACATCAGTCTGCCCGCGACCACGAACTCTGTAATGTGTTCGAAACGTCGGGAATAAAAACAAAATAGGTACGTGATAAATACCCGTTATTCAATTATAATTATGTCATCAAATCACGGAAGTTTAAAAAGTTTAGTTGTGATCATGTTTTTATTTTGTAACATGCAAAAAGGGCCCACTTACAGAAACCAGTCTGTTCACAGAGTATAATTTTTTTTAAATTATTTTTTATCTGGAATAGCTAGTCCTTTTTAATCAAGATCTTTAAAGCCATCAACTTTAGTATTAAAGCAACTTACTTTTAAAGCATGCATTCTAGATACAATAGGCATCTCCGCCACAATCAATAGACTATTCACATCATTAGCTTTTGATATTTGATTGTCAATTTGCTGGGTCCTCGTCTGTTTAGCTGATTTTGGACTGGGCTTTCTGTCATCGGTCTCAGGTGAATTCAAAGATGCAAAGGCTGCAGCTACTAAGCCTGGAAATGAAGTTCCATTTATTGGTAAATACAGTGAATATTGCATTTTTCGAACTTAAAACTTTAAAAAAATCATTATATTTTACCAAGTTAGGGGTTAATTTCTGTAATAATGATAGCCACTTTCAACATTGCCTGCGGGTAGGCTTTAGGTTATAGTTTATACTTTTGATAGAAGAAAGATGTCTTTACTATTAGTTTCCTTCTTTTGCAAAGCCACACTCAAATAGATGATAATGTTTACCTGGACTTTCAGTTGCTCCTACATTTGTTTTAGGGATTGTGTCTGATACATTTCTGGTGATGTCTATTTTGTCATTCATCACCACAGTTGCCCCGGAACTGGAATACTTGCGAAGGGAGCCCCAAGTACCTAACCTCCAAATTATTGAACCGCTGAATTTTAACATCTAGAACAAAAAAAAATAAAGAAGATATTTTATTATATTATTATCAACATCGGCCAATTGTTATGGAGCCTTTTATAACCAGATACAGTAGTTATATACTGACAAAATACGAAAAATTATTGTGTCTTACATCACGACTCAGAACCTAGTGATTTATCACACAAACATTTTTGGATAAATAATAGAAGCTGTAGTCCTATTTTACCTTTCTATATGGAAATGTTTCAGTAGTTTCGTTAAATTTCAAGTTTTTTAACCATTTACAAAATCCAAATTATTTACTTTTTTGACAGAACAGCAGGCAGGCAGACAGACGGACACGGACAAACTTGACAGACAGACAGCCGTTTCTCTTTGACTTTGAAAACAATAAATCAATATAACTTTTGACATTGACAAAATTGATATTTATGACAAAAATGCCATATTTATTTATACATAAGAAGAAGAAAAAAAAATCCTTGCAAACGGCGTTCGTTCGTAGTTGGATGGTTTGTTGTGATAATTTGTTGTTATTTGCAAAGAAACAGTGAAACCGGCGTCAAGAACTATGAAAATGGTAAAAGCTTGAATAATTCACGAGTTGCTTTAACCATAAAGGCGTTTTTGTATATATTTTCTAGAAAAAATAATAATCTTCGAACGTTACAAAACGCACCTACTTACAAACTTTACGTTAAATTTATCTTTCTTTTTGTATTCTTTAGACTCGTAAGTAAATTTCGACAGTATGGTATAATGTCTTATTTTCAATAAATTTGTAATGCTTGAGAAGATTTCAACAGTGTGGTTGTAAAAATATTTTACATTTCTACCTTCAATTACAATAAGCATAAAACAATATTCTTTAACGCCCTTTTTGCTACTTACAAGTGTCGTATATTGTTATTCTTATCTCCAATAATAACAGAAACTGTTGAACTTAGAAAATAGGTGCTTATCAGTCCATGATATTATGTTTTGCATCGTTCTAGACTTATATTTTGGCTACTGACAAATACAATACTACAGAAAGAAACCTACCCTCCACATTTCAGATCTCGAAGACTTTTGGCTTAGGCTCTGCATCAATCTGTTGGTCGCTCATTCAGTAACTGAGTTCTATATAATTTAGATGGTTTGGTAGAAAGAATGGATGAAAACAGGTGCTTAGGGCGAGTGTGAATGGGACAGTTGGAAGGGGAAGACCGGCGTACGTACCTCAAATTGGGGATGTAAGCCAGGTCAAGAACTGAAGCGCATGTATGAAGAGAGTTATGATAGGATCGTAGCAAGTGGAGATCTGTGGTCTCTGCCTACCCTGTCAGGAAACAGGGGTGATTTTATGTATGTATAAAATTTTGATTGAATAATTTTGCCTCATGTTAGATATGGAGAACAGTTAATTAAATAAAGCTGTCTCAATATACAAAAATAAATAGCCGTAGAGGTTTAGATATATTTAGAATTGTGATTGATGTAGTTTTCCACTGAGTTGGATGATGGGTAGACTTAATTAAATCCAACGGATGTCCCGTTCTCAGAGATCACAGATTTGTGTATTTTTAACTATTACAAATGTTCCGTCATTTTTTACTTGAGGATGTTGTGTTTGGCAGTAGAAGTAGATTTTGGTTACATGTGAAATAAAAGGATGAATGATTATAATTAGTTCTGTGGCTATTTTCATTAGGCTTGTGTTTTTTTGGCATGGTGTTCAGTTCAGGAGAAAAGATTATATTTTGTTATTGTCTTAATTTTTTTAAATCAAGGTCTTATTCAAATGAGCTATTAAAAGATGGATGGACTGTGTGAAAAGTGACATGGGTAGGAAAGGAGTGAGTACTGAGATGACCAATGATAGGGGGAAATAGAAAAAGATCACATATTGTGTCGACCCCATATAACGTGGGAAAAGGGCAAGAAGATGATGATTCAAATGAGCTGTTCCAATGTGTCTCAAAAGAAATTATTCTTTCACCTAGCACTTGTTTATAGTCACACTAATTATAATTTATGTTGTGTTCAGGCGGGGGCAGAAGGCGTAGGTGCGATCTGAGCGCGCCCCGCCACCAGCCCCCTCCCCCGCCGGCTGTGATCCTGGTAAGTCTAGAACCATACCAAGATCTATATTATATTATTACTGACTTTGTTTGCGTAATGTTTTTGCATGTAAACTTCAACCTCCTACTGCTCCCCTTAGGGTTTTAATTTCGAGAAATCCTTTATTAGTAACGTCTAATTGTTATTAGTAATGCACTCGCCAAATTTCAAGTATCTAGGATCAGTGGTTTAATCTCTGCATTGTCAGGCAGTCACAACAAAGTTTTATGCAGTGTTGTGTGTACTTAATTGTTATTGTGATATGCACTTTATCCTCTAACGCCTCAACCAAGCACTTGCTATGTACTTATTTGATTGCTGGTTTAGTGCAAGAAAATATCTGGTGGGACAATAGGAACAAGATTGGGTATTCATTCATTTATTTATTTACAGAAAATCTTTGACGGCGGTGGTGCTTTTATCGGCTCCAAAAGCTCAAATGGATCACCATAAGACTTGTATTAAAAGGTAAGTCACTATTCTCGTCCGCAAACCACTTACGTTCCATGACCTTGAGGAGTACGAGTAGGTACCTATCTTACCTAGAAAAAAAGTACAAAAGTGCACGAAAGGAACCTCAGAGAGCACCTGAATCACCATACCTACTTAGTTAGAAACTCAAATTCAAATCAAATTTTAATGAAGTCCTTTTTGCTATCGTGTGTATTAAAAAGAAGGATCTCCTTAGAAAAATAATCAGTAAATAAATGAATATGAATTCATTGATTCACTAATTCATCCAGTTACAATAAGAATTTTTAGGCTAGCTTCTGTAATATCTAGATGTCAAGTTTATTCTATTTTCATCGACTTTTGTCTAGCTCTTCAGTCGGTTGGCTTTAGGCGTTAAACTTGTTTACTCGTCGTAAAGCGAAAAGATGATACGAAAATTCAAAGTAGCCATTTTTAATCATAAATTATCAGATCTTCCAAAATCGTTACTGACGTTCCAACATAAATAAAAATAAAATATATGCTCTTACAAATCGGCATGTTCAGAAACGTCAAAGTTTCAAGCAACACTACCTACTTCGATATAATTTTTATTTATCATGGTACGAAATATCAAAGTGATATTACTTTGATATTGTCCAAAGGGCTTTTGGTAAGGCACAGGATAGGATAGACGAAGGGAGATAGACTGCCGAGCCAGTAAACACGTTTACAAAAACCTCTTGAAGCGATGTAAATAGTCTCACGTTTGCGGCTCGTACACCGTCACGGCTCCCTCCGATCGATAGTGGGTTCCGATCCCCGACCTACAGTTGTGTTTAACGAGTGGTTTTACTTTTGACTGGCATTCTGTACTGTCGCTGGACTATTTTAATAGTTAGCTGGTACCAGGGTTTTTCTACTCAATTTTTGTAATATAGTACCGTTATTTTTAACTTTTTTTTAGAGCTCGTCTTTCAAGATGGAGCAATAAAAGATTTTTTGATTATAAGTTATTTCGCGAAGGGTACATTTAAAATCAAGTAACGAGATAAACAAAATTGTTTGTTGCAAACAATGATGAAAGTGAGAACAATGACGAAACTGTTAAGTAGAAAGGCCACCAGCGACTTCGTTCTCATTTTTTTTGTTATTATCTGAATGAAGTAAAAACCAAAACGGTAAGAAGTCAAAAAAACAATTAAAGTTGTATAAATATTGACACAATAAAATTTTATACATTTATAGGAGCAATTCTTGTATAATAAATTTATGTAATCTGAATCTCGGTAACGGCTCCAACGATTTTCATGAAATTTAGTATGCAGGTGGTTTCGAGGGCAACAAATCGATTTAGCTAGGTTTCATTTTTAGAAAACGTCGTTTACCCCAAAAAAAACGAGCAAAGCTCGGTCATCCAGGTACTAACAATTATGTACCAAATCTTAATTAAACATGACACACATGAATTTGAATTAAGTGTTCCTGTGTTGTGAGAAAACTACAGATTGTATAAAACTGTTAAGCTATTTCAATTCGTCTAAATCCACACCCCATGTCATCCACAGTACATTCCAATATGCACAATCGCAGGGATGAATTTGAATAGTTCCCGACATACCACGTCGACAGGGGTGATAATAGCGTCACCGATCGATAACATCCATTTCCCAATTCTGCGTAACCTCCTAATCCCTAGCGATTTGTGAAGTTCGGTTATTCAACATACTCGTACAAATGCATGAAGTAATAATACTGCAGTTCCACTTCGATGACAGACTAATAATATCTTGGATCGTATGTGAATTTGAAATATCCTACTAATATTATAAACGCGAAAGTTTGTAAAAATTTATGTAAGGGTGGATGTATGGATGTATGTTTGTTACTCCTTTATGCTGAAACGGCTGAACGGATCTGGATGAAAGGCACAGATATAGATTATTGTCTAAAATAGCACATAGGCTTCTATTTATATTTTAAAATTGACGGTCAGATCTCTAGTTACTTACATCTTTGAGGATATCTAAAGAGGGTAGTCAGAAGCACGCCCAAACATAATATGTAACACATGCCCACATTTTGAACAGTGGTTAGTATTCCGTAAACGAGTGCCCCTTTATAATTCCAAAATATGATTTAATCTCTAGGAAACCTTTCATTGCTAAATTACGTGCACTCAAGAAAATTGCCTCTGCAGACCGTATTAAGGTTGCAATGCTCTCTACTAAATTAAAACTCTTTTGAAATGTTGAGTCAGTTTTATTTTAAAAAGAGTCAGAATTGATTATTGATAATTTGATGATTTCAATAACACTTTACTACAATGAAGATTGCGTTTCGATTTCCTGCGATGCATTCGACTGTCAACTTAGTTTTTATATTTTTTCTCGTGTATTTTGAGTGTAATATTGGTGGTTATTTTTCCAATAAAGCCCGAGTTCTTGACGCATTTGTAAAATATGTTTGCTTGATATCTACGATTTAATTAAACAACGCGTCTATAACAAAGTAATCCAGAACGTTAATAAAATGTGTATCGTATCGACCTTCGATCTGAGGGTACCGGCGCATTTTGCCCTAGGGGAGAATTTTGCAACGATCCTGTTTTTAAGTGTTCATTATTGAGCCTTGCATTGTGCCTCTTTCGCTGGGTTTGTTTTATGATTTTATTTAACAAAGTTTTGATCGGTTTTCTACAGCCGATTCCGCAGTTAGTTATTGAGTATCTACAGCTACTTGTATATACTACTTCATAGTATAACAAGCTCAGAAAATTACACGATATATGAAAGACATAGACCTACATTCAGCCTACATACGAGTATAATCCGCGCCCGACTCACCTTCACACTGCTCCGTCACACTGGTGTTCATCATCATCATCATCATCTTCCTGCCCTTATCCGTCCGCACAACAGGTTCTCTTCCTCCACTTTCCCCTATCATCCGTCATCTCAGTAGTCACTTCCTTCTTACACGTATTGTCTTTCACACAGTCCATCCATCTTTTCTTGCGTCTACCTTTACTCTTTTATCCATCCACATTCAAATCCATCACCCTTCTTGTAATATATTCTGTCACACTGGGAAATAATTTTATTAACCACCACACGTTTAGTCAAGCCGTCTGACAGGCAAGAAAACAGTTTCCTATTCTTCACATTATCGTGAACCATAGGAAACTAATTTCCTTATCTAATCAGATGAACTCAGCTGACATATTCATATTGTCCCAGTCAAAATCTGTTGTCAAACAAATATTTGAAGAAAGCATTTCATAGCAAACAATGCCCTTATACATGCTCAATTAGCTGGACAATTAAAGCCACCCTGCTGTTCAAATCGACCCCTTTCCCTAAAACGTGTATAATCCTCACGTTCCACCGCCAACCCTGCCACGTGCACTATGCCTACCTCCTCCGAGTTTATATCGATGTAGTTGTTGATATTATTGCTTTGATATCGTTGGGTCGGGAAGTCACGTGGCTTTCTAGATTTCTCGTCTTTTCTGTACTCATCTATTCTAATATTATTAAGCTAGAGAGTTTGTTTGGGTGAACGCGCTAATCTCAGGAACTACTGGTTCGAATTGAAATATTATTGCTGTGTTGTATAGTCCATTTATCGAGGAAGGCTATAGGCTATATAACATCACGCTACGACCAATAGGAGCGGAGCATCAATATAAAATGTTGCAAAAACGGGAAAAAATATATTAATTAAAACGCACTACAAGGTTGCGCTAGAGTCAGTTAGATAAGTATATATTTGTGACAATATTCATCATCTCCCTGCTCTTAAAGTAGCCATTACAAAAACACAGACATTAGTGTACTTAGTTAATTATGCGTTTCATTGTACAATGCAATTTTCTTTTTCCTGTTCTTATTAATTTTCCTACATTTGTATTCGAGAGCGGCCGTTTCCTCCGGTGTATCGTGATATGAATATATTACGGCTATCTGTTGTTTTAATATTAGCTATATATTGTTGGTTGATTTCGTTTTGACGGTTTTCCTATAAATAGTTCATCCGTGAAATCTGTTACGCGTCCATCGCGTCATCCAGTTTCTTATGATTATCATGAATGTAGGTTTACAATTCATCAAAATGTTATTACCTACTGAAGCACCGTGCTAAAGTTGTCTTACTCGTATCGTATGTTGTAACAAAACTATCAAATAATTTTATACCAACGCCTACATTATTCAGTAAAATGCCATCAAGCCACTCCGCATACCACGCTGCCCGACCATAATCCGTACCTTTATGAGGTCGGCTTTGCATTTGGGACAGTACACACCCTAAAACGTCCAATTTACCTTACCCATTTTCAGATTACAATTTAAACCCTCATTAGTCAACTTTTGCGTATAAAATGGACTTGATTTTATTTCTTACGCAAGCCAAATGTGTATATATTTAATTTTATCTCTGCAATCAACAAGACAAACACTCGACTAAACTAATATGAAATCACTTATCAAAGACACAAAGTATTTTCGTAAGCGTATCGAATTTTTCATGCTTCTATTTAGTTCATTCACCGGAAACGTTTATATGTATAATTAAATTTTTTGCGGCCAATTTCTTTGCATTTTGGATTTAAATAGCTATATCACTACTCTATTCCACGGAGCCTTCTCTACAACCTTGGTGTTCTTTGCTTAGGAAACCGTATAGTCTACAAGTGTTTGTTATCCTGTGATTCGTACTGCGATAATCGAGTCGCTATCGATCGTTTCACCGCTTGGTACACAGGCTTGTACTGTACAGTCAGTATGTGTAGGCACTTTTGCTTCCCCCAAGTCTCGCTCCACTGCAGTAGCTTTGTATTTAATGCAGCAAATTTTCTGCGTATCTGGCATCGATATATTAACTTACGCAGGGTATGTTAAATAGGTTGAAGAGCTTATGTGCAATATCAAATACAGAAAAGTTATTGGATGTTAGTAACAGGTTCGCCATTTGTTATAAATCCTGTTGAAATCCACCGAGTCTTATTATCTGGTTAGTTACTTTTGATTTTTTTATTTTCATTAGCTTTTCACGAAACAAACGGTCCCTACAGTGTCATACCAGCGTTATACAGATGACTCTATCGGCAAACAGAGTGAGTTTAATGAAAGTGCCCGGTAACAGCCCTCTGCGTGAAACAACGCCCTCCCTCCCTTTATACCCCCATTCAAGCTCGTTGCGACCGTGCCTCATCCTTAGCTTCCCCCTATTAATTTAAGTCAAACTAATTTGTGCCTACAGTCTGTCGCGTAAAGCCTGTTTTTTGAGTGTGCGCATTATTTGCTAGATGACGTTTTGTAAATTGTTAGCATTTGTTTGATGCTGCAAGGTAAAAGAGACTTTAATGTCCGTGTAGTGAAGGCCAGTGTTGGTTGGTCTGCGTGCGCACATACGCAGCCTCCCCCAGGGTTGGCGCGGTCGATCCTTCCAGTCGCCTCACCGGCGCGGCCCGGACAACTCACCGGACGGATCGATCATCGAAAAAAATACAAAAACAATTCCACATCTTCCTTCCCCGCGCAAGGAAAATTGTTGGAGTCCTGTGTGAAATGATTTCGCGTTATTAACTCTGACGTTAATTTCGTCGAGATTTTTTTAGTGCTTGTGCTTTAGTGTCACCATT
Organism: Cosmorhoe ocellata; assembly: GCA_963675405.1. Classification (NCBI taxonomy): domain Eukaryota; kingdom Metazoa; phylum Arthropoda; class Insecta; order Lepidoptera; family Geometridae; genus Cosmorhoe; species Cosmorhoe ocellata. The sequence continues at coordinate 10,135,766 of OY776253.1, read as the reverse complement.
TTAATCCTGTTTGATATCGAACAGTCGAAATGTTGAATGTGATGAGTGATTATAAGGATCAGCAGTGACGTCTTCCGTTCGCGATTTGTCTGCAATACCTTAGCTTAGTTTAACAGGCTTAGTTGTATACGTTTATCCAGTATTATCTTTATTATTGAGGCAGGAGTATTTTGTAACGAGGTACTGTTTGGTTTGATGTATTGGATATCGTCCTGTGTCCTATCCCGCTTGTAGTTAGGTACGCAATTGTGACAGCAACGCTTTGTCTGTGTGAGACAAATAATAAGCTTTATGACGACGACGGTGCGGTATACGGAAGTGAGTCGACCAAATGCATTCTATCCCTCTATTACATAATATAAAGAGAAGCGGTCCCAGATTTATCTTGAAGGGTGCCAGAATTTAGATTAGCTAATTTTGTATTCATAATAATCAATGAGAGTTCAACGTTTTAGCAATGAAAGTTAATCATTATTCATACTGGCGCAATACTTTGTTATCAAATGGCGTATCGTGAATCGTGGATGGCGTCATACGAATTTACACAGTAGCTCATTTCACTATGGGCATTTAAATGTGTTTTTCATTAGCCAATCTCTATCTTTATATATTTAGCTTGTGTGTGCACAATCAGGTCGTTCAAGCAGTAGGGTTTCTGGAGTGAGTACATAAGAGAGTCACTAAGTGAAGAAGAATAGTTTCTTCGTTGAAAACTACCCGACGCTTACCTATAGCACAGATTCCTATAGTCAGTTATCACGATCCTTCATACTAGTGGTTAAATTAAGTACACTTTATTCAAAGTATATTTTTCCTTTCCTAAAGTCGATTCGATCAAAACAGACTTATCTTTACTGATTTTTCCAATGACTAGAAATTAAAGACGGCAATAAAATTACCTCATCGTGCAATGCATATAGAAAATATACTATTAACGAAAATCTATGGCAGATTTCTGGTATAAGTTTTTCGAACTGCAGATCTTCCAATAATTAATCTGATAAACGTTTAAAACCTGTGGGTTGTCGATACAATAATGTTTATGGTCGCAATGCGCAAGTCTGTTTGCTAATCGGTGGCGCCTTTTCGCTGGCCCCACGCCAGAATACCAGCTGATTTGGATGGCTTTTCATATTGGATAGCGACTCCAAAGAATGTTAAATGGTAATAGCTATTTGGTATGATAGCAGTGCGTGGAATCCCGTTCCTTGGATCAATAACATTCATATCAGACTCGGGTGACTAATTTTTTATTTCGGCAGTCACGACTCACGACACATCTTCGCACGTGTTGTGCCTCGGTTATTGATTCGTTTTTTAGCTGAACGGATTTCAAGGTTGTGTTACGTCTTTCAAATAGACGCCAGATTTTTTTAATTGATTTTACAAATATATTTTGTAAAACTCGCAGACGAAGTCGTAAGCGGGTATCTAGAGATTTTAAAGGTGTGTGCCTTGAACAAACTTCCTGTTATTCCATTATAAAACACCATAAAACGACTCCCCCTGGACTCGGTGTAAAACATTTCATTCTTGTTTTAATAGCACTCTGGCAATGTGTAATACTGTACTCCATATCCATTAGTTCAACGTCCGACTGGGTGTGTAATGTTTTATTGCATGGAAGGCTTTTAATGTCACTTTAAGTATCATATTTGTCCGATTTCTTTGTATTTTGGCTCTTATCTTGGCATATTATTTATGAAACACATCGTCATTGGCTCCGAGGAATCCACCCAATTCATTCTCATCAACTTTAATCCATCGACGGTTTATTAGTCATTGTAAAATATATTATAAATGAGGTTCGCGCAAATAAGATATCAGACATCAATGTAGGTATAGTTCGATTTATCAGTTGCTATCTCATTTCACGACGCTTTTAGGATTAACCTTGTCGAGAAAATCAATGCATATTCTATATATAGCATTGATAGGACACTTATGTGTATTTACAAATCATTTTAAATTTTTACGGCTTATAATATCGATAGAAACAACCATAACTATTACAATTCACTGTAAACAACTAACAATGTATGAATGAAGGTATTCCTTATCCCATGATCTACAAGTAGGTACCATTTCCACTTTCCATAAAGAGTATCTCAGGTTAAAATGAGTATTGTTGCAGAAGAACTTTCGGATAAAATATCGAATGAATCATACAGTAAGTATGAGAAACTATGCGCAATAATGTCTCATCAAGCATTTCCTCCGGCTCTCTTATAATTATGCACATGTTTGTTTACCAATAGTGATTCAGAGCATGGCGATATGTCTCGCCTAGACGCAGCCTACATGTGCAATCGACTTTACTTAGGCCTCATCAAAATAAGCATACAAATTCCCTAAGGAATTTATGATAAAAGACCTTTATAAATGGATATTTCTTCTTATCGACACGACCAGGATCTTTTGAACCATCATCGTGATATATTAAGACTATAGTTATTTGTGTGTTGGTTAGTTCTATTACACATTATAAACCGTACTTTCTTCTATTTTCATTTGTTTGGATTGCGATTCGGATTTCAATAAAGTCAACTGCCGTTTTAGGTTTATCGTAGGTATATAACCTCTTATTATCTGTGTCACGCAGACGATCAGCTGGCAAGTATCAATATCCACGTAACAGCAATTATCTAGTTTCACGTCACATAAGTAATTACTGCAATGGAATACAATTGTCACTATCGATTCAATGATTAGAGAAATTTAGGTTAATGCACTACAAATCGCATCACCCCACAGTTACATTGCAATTGAAGCAAAGATCTACTGCTGACTGCAGAGTGCGCAATTTTCTTTTTATGAGTAGTCTTGTCTTGAGCAAGCTTTCTTTCAGATCAACTGTCAATTTAGTTTGCTTCTGTTGATATCTGCAATGGCTGCAAAACCGCATTTTCTGTCTTGGAAACGATTTATGGAGTCAACTCATTAATGATGCAATAATCGACTCTGCATAAGTGGTGGCAATGAACTTCTAATGCGTTTTCTTACATGATAGATATCTTGAATTCTAATTATGTTTTTGCTCTGACATTGAAACATTGTGAATTTCTTTATGTTTAGTAATTAAAGATCTGAGGACATATCCACCAAACCTGGGATTACAGTCGTGATAAAAAAAATTATGGCGTTTACTCAGCATTTCTGTACTTACTTAATCAAAGTTATTTAAATATGTATTTACCTATCTATTAATATCGTTTTATAGGTGAGTTTTCGAGCTTGCGTTATAATTTACAGTTATACTTCTCTTAATTTTCAATTTCAGGAGCGTTTAAGTACCGTCTTAAATTACTCAAATCCTCCGTAAGAGTAATGATGGTTCTATTTAAATTTATCACAACATGTAGTTACAGTGGTAAATGAACCCAAATCTTGAGACTGCTAGATATTCTGTCTTCGGTAAACATGCGGCTGAAACAATATCCCACCACATTTGATACCCCCTTCGATTGCACGCATGCTGCGTGCGCGCTCAGTCACCGCTCCGCGCGGGAACTGCGAGCATTGCCCGCCATTTTGTTTTTTCAAATGCGTTCCGAATTTGATTTTCGCGATCGTGTTTCTGTTTATTTTTTGTTTTTAATTTTGTGTCAATAGACAAGGACTGTTATTTCTAATATAGAGTAGGATTCTTTATGGTGATTTCTCAGTATGCTAATTTTATTAAATTTTGTAACTATCGGTACTTACCTATAATTTGTAATAACGTTATCGGTATGTATGCTTAGAAATTTTGTTAAGCATCAGTGAGCATATAGAAGACCGTTATGGATTAACTAATAGTGCTGTGGGTACCTTTGACAATTTCAGGCACCGTTGGCTTTGGTTTCATGGCGGTAGCATCGATAGCTGTACGGTTAACATAATCTTTAGGTAATATATTTATTTACTTCATTTTATTATGGCACTGTTTCGGGGCACAAAATGCATCATTCTAGTTTGTAGATAATGTACAACACGCACTTGGTTTAGTGAGCGTGAGAATATTTTTTAGTAAAAATTATTATCCGTTTTATCATAATACTAAATTTGTTTTGGTCTTACTGATTCTAAGATTTATAAAAAATATTTATGGCTGTTTTCCTTTGGAAAGTTCCGTACAATAACGGACCGTAAACATTTGTCAATAATAACTAACAATAATGTTATCATTACATCTTCCACGTTATTGTTTTACTGACACCCATTGTACTAACGCAACCAACTACTTAGAAAAGAGCATAGGTGCATTCACTTCGTTTCACACAAGCTAAAAGCGCTTCCGGAAACACTCAAATCCCTTAAAAAGACATTTTTCTTTACTAGAAAAAGCACTCTGTAGAATGAAGACTTACGCGCGGTTTAACTGCCGGATGTTTGTGGAAAACATCAGTTCACAATTCCAGCTTTAGCTTCTAATATATAGAACTCAAAGTCCTATTTTACGGGTTTGATGGCCGTTCAGAACTTCAATGGTTCTGTTTTCTAAATTTATGTTATGTTTGGAAGTGTTAATGATAACTATGGTGTGGGTGGTTATAGTAAATCTAAAGCTGCAGATGTAGCTGTTGATATATTTGTTCAAAATAATGTTTAGACAGATCAAAACTGAAAAAATGATGTGGCAAGTGGCGACTGAAGATCACTTTATTACATTTAAGGAGATAAATAGCTAATATGATGAGACAATAATGATCCTTTAACTAAAATTTATCACATGCTTAATAACTGCGAGGGGAAATTATAAGTTAAATTCAAAGTGACAAATTTAGGTTAATTTTACACTTAAGTATATTTTTACTTTTAGTCCACGCACGGATATAACTGCTGCGGGCTATAAAAATATTATGATCGCTTCGAAACAAGAGAAGAGTTTGCATAACATTAATATTGAATGATCAGTTGTTATTTTAGCTGATGTTTGATTCCTTATTATTAAAATTGTTTAATTCTCACGAACCAAGAGCACCACTAGCTTTTTACAAATCATTATGTTTCAGAAACGTCACAATGCAAGCTTGAACTTACATTACTTCAATACATTTTTTAAAGGTCATGGTACGAAATATTAAAGTGATATTACTTTGATATTGTCCAAAGAGCTTGTGGTTAGGCTCTGAATGAATGGAGCTAATTTTAAGCTATGGTGACTTTTGTGCATTGAATGAGAAGTTGGCGTAGTTCAAAATACATTTTTTCAATCTACATTACGACCAAATTTACATTGAATTAAACTTAAACCGTATTGTTTATGTATGTACATATTTTATCGTTATTTAAATAATTATATTCTAATGTCTATTAATAATATTAATATTCTAATGTCTCTATGGTTCTTTTATTATTTGTGCAATCAGGAAACGCCGTAAAGATATCAGCTAGATGATTGATTTCTTCTTGTAATTTGCAAACACCATTGGACCATAGAGCCTACTTACATCACAAATTATTTCGCTCTACATAACCCGCATCATTGATTACCATTTTTTGTCTGCTTTCTTCAAAGTGAAATTCTTTGTCCAATCGTTTGTGGTCATGACTGACTTAGGTATCTCGAAAGAGTACTAATTGCTTGAAGCATTACGCGATACAACATAACGATTTCTATTACAGTTGGCCATGGCTTTGAACGTTGCCAATTTAGATCAAATTTATTTATGAGCAACTAAGCTATTAACTTTTCATCCATAAAGATAACCATTTTAAGTTTCTTATTTTATTTATTAGACTATTCAAAAGCAACCGTGTATTGAGCAGCAATTGAACTGAAAAAAACATTAAGCGATGAACATTATCAGAAAGCTAGAAATTACGAAAAATATCTCCAATCACAGTATAACTGTACCATGTGAGTCACACATTGAAATAGAACCAAGACGATAGTATGTACTAGGGCGTAAGAGTAAAGGGGTCATCGTAATACGCAGCTAGGGTTAATTTTAACAGCGCCGCACGGGAGAAAAGCTGTGATGTCACTGGCACTTGGACTTGAGACGAGTTCAACTATAGAAAAGATGAATTAACCTGGAAATAGAATGTTATTTTCATTCAAAATCAAATGTAAATATGTTTAGAAATAGTAGATGATCAGATTGATTAGTGTGTTTAACGAATGCTGTCAATGACATTGAATTATAAACAACATAAAACACATTAATGTGAATTCACAATCGTTCTATTGGAGACATGTTACTTCACACTTTCTACTAATTAGAAAACTAGCCGAGCTGATAGTGGCCGTGGATCAATACTCTTGTCGGTAATAACTTCATAAATAGCTGTTACGGGTGTATCGTGGAATTAATTGAATATTATATCATTCGATCGTCAACTCGCCGCGTCGACAATTGGTTTCCAATTCTCATTTATGAAAAAAGAAAACTTGTTTTGTTTCTAGAGGTTATTTTTAAATCGTCTCGAATAACATAGAGTCTGCAGAAATTTGTCATATTAGGAAATGGCTAATATATAAAAAAACATTCGTAATGATTTAACATTTGAACAAAAGATCCAAGCGACACACATTCGGTGACTCACGCGCAGGTGAGGCAAGGCGCTTGCTTGTCTGCTCGATGACAGACGATATCAGCTGTAACTGTAGCCAGTTTGACCACTGCAATATCTGAGTCATAGTTCATCAGACTACTTTCGATTGTTCTGTGATACCATATTTTTTCCCTAATACCTTCTTGTTATGGATCTTAATCTTGTTAAAGCATTATATTCGTTTTAACTGTTGCAACATTTTGTGAGAACTTGTGGAAACTACATTACTAAGACCTTATTCAAGCGATCCGAATGATACCTAATACTCATGCAATCGAGTTGTTACTTATATCTTAGGTTGCACACTGTAAGCTGATATGAATAGACAGACTCGTATGACCCAAAGGTTATTGTGTCCTTGTAGTAATTGTGATGCAAGCATCTTGTAGTAGCTTTTATTCCTAACAGTTGGTAGAATCGTTAATTCAATTGGTGTCAAAAACATCGGCATGTTAATCAAGACTACAACCTTTCGCTATGGTGCTTGGTTTAGTGTATAGCTTCTATGTTTATTGGTTGTCAGTGAAGATGCTGCGTTTTATGGAAATATTTGTATGCTATAAATAAGCCTGCTGGCTTCTGGAACTGTATAATAAGTGGAAGCTCCAGACACTTAGTCGAGAAAACTGGAGCGTGACTCCAGCGGAACTAAACAAAATAATTGACAAAGCTCTTGCGATGTGTGATCAAAGTACACAAAACTGTTCGCACAAAAGCTACAAAACTGAAGTTCACAGACTCATTTTGTTACGAATTACGCGGTTCTAGATTGTTTTTGTCATGAGAAAAATTTGCCGTGTATTGTTTTGTATACCAAAACGTTATTCAAAAGAAACTGAACTATAACAATACACCATTCATACTCTACTCTCTCTGCTATGCTCTATTCTACAATTCCATTTTATTTACTGTTATTCTCATTAGATTTTTACATAATCACACATTACATTCTGTTATCTTGTTCCATGATTGAATTGGGAATGCTTTGTTTTTAACTTAATAATTTCGTAAAAAAAATATGACTACACTTACTGTTCACTGTTTTCTACCTACGTATCTGATGCATTATCTCATTGACTCCTACATTATCGGTTGCATTAGCATGTTCTAACGATCTCTGTTACATCATCAACTCACCTTCGCTGACTCAGAGACTCGAGTGGGCCCTCAGATGGGAGTATGTGACCAGTGAGATCAAGTTTTTAAACCCCTATTGGATTAATTATGAAATCACCAGTCTGGCTACGCTAAGAATGTTACTGTTTGCAACTTCGCCTCCAGCGTCCTTTGGCAATAAATTTTAAATTTATGGTTATGCCGCTGAACGCAGACCGAAAGCACGATCTATCACGCAACGCAAGTTGAAAGCGAATTCACATATCTACTGCCTAGGCCTACATTGGTAGTTCCTAGGCCTGTCTGTATTGTTAAACGGTTATACTTAACTTTGAGGTTAATTATTCATGGATAATCTACAGGCCTATCATTATTTTGCTTGTATAAGAATCATTCGTAATAATCAAGTTAATAAAACAGAGTGATCGTTCATAATCGGTCCTTTATGCCATAAAGATTATGTTTAGCTAATTTTGAAATCAGTCTAGCCTTAATGGTCTATTCGACTTCAATATTGGCGGCTCATTGATTTTATCGATGTAATTTCAAATAGCTCGCTCAGGTTTTAGTTTTATAATAACTTTACTTTCACTTGATTTTTAATCAATTCGTCTCAGTGGAATATCGTGATTCGTGATTGTGAATTTGAAATCCAAAATGCTCTTTTGATCGAAGTCTTTGTTCAAAATAATTAAAACTGCAATCTGCATCATATTCCGTAATTCTGCACAGGGTAATTATATAATTTTATTGTGTCAATTTTATTGATCCCTGTCTTTTATTTATACCGTCGCCCACGAGTCTCACGCGACACGACCGTCTAAATAGATATCTGGCTTGAATAACTTATGCTAGCAGGACGTTCTCCTGATCAGCCTACACTTCTACTTGATATGCATCGTTCGGACCTTCAGGCGCCTTGTTTGGAACCAGCGGTAAAGCTAGATTTGTGTTGTTGATTTTCGCATACAAATAATTGCAAGTAACAGATGGTAAGCTATATTTTTTAGAACAATATTTAAGTAGCCATTGTCTTCTAATGGCCGTCAACATAATCAGCAATCGTTCCATAAACATCGGAAGCTTCGAGGGTTATTCGATTTGGTGTAACGAATCAATTTCCTATAGGATGCTCGATAGCCGTAAATCCAGGGAATCATTTCCTTTAGATCTTCACGCTTTTAGCCAAACCTTTTTTGAACGTGACCCTTTGACAGGAAATTTGTAAATGCTTCCCCTCGCGTAGGAACTATAGTCATCTATTACAAACCATCAGGGATTTTGTTGGCAACCTTCACGTGTAGTTCTATTTATTATTCGATTTGGTCAATCATCAAACCCAGTTTCATTTACATCCTCATTTCTCATCATACCATAACTCATTTAGTTTTAGACAGACTAATTTATATTTTTATCTATTTCACTTTCTGTAATGTCGTGATCAGATAACGTTCCATCCACTTTCATTTTATCTGTACAAACGTGCGAAATCTTTAAATCGAACACTGATCCATCTTATCAAATGTTATTGTGATTAGTTATACATAATACAATGCACTGGTAACTACTGGGTGGCCTACCTACTAATCTTATCAATATTATAAGGAATAATTTGCCATTATTCTGTAATTATCACGTGGGTTTTCTGATGTTGTTCCTACCTACACTGAACGATGCTAGCTATAATCAATCCAGTGGAAAAGTGCCTATTTTGTGTAGTAGAAATTGATAAGCAAAAAGCTAGTCTATGCCAACTATGTAATAATTCTACGTCAATGTAATTAAGTCGTTCACACGTAGAATCATTGTCTAAATTTTTATATCATGTTTAGTCTTAACTTCCTTCATCTGGGTATGTCGTAACCTTTGTTATGTCTCATTAGGTAAGATTGTGGCTTTATTGTTTCCTATACGATTAGTAGTTTTTGCTAATAGTTTTTAGTCTTATCAAAATTTGTTCATGTTCATCTAATAATGTTTCTGAATAATTAGCGTCATGTAATGCTTTCCTTCAGAGTCGCTGAGCACTGAATCCTTCTTTCCGCATTGGTTCTTCTGTAACCCTTTTCAAAGCCATCATAAACAATCCCTATTTCACCAACCTAGTCTAATGAACCTACTTAGTGACACAATGAGCGAAACGCAACCATCTCACAAACATTGAGGCATGTGAGATCACATAAATTAGGTTTATGAATAACTTTAAATGGGCAATTCGTTTCTCAGAAGTCGACACCATACGCTATGAGTTATTCAATTGCGTGTGTTGGTAATTACAGTGTAATAGCGTTATAATAGTCGTGTAATTTCACTGCTTCTCATAATGCCATCTGCTTTTAACTATGACTTGTATTCATATATCATAAACCAATATTAAGATCATGACAAGAAAACTAAAAACATGAATATCCCAATTCTAGAATACTCGGGTTCATTAATGTTCTCTTAGCAATATCAGGTTTTCGTAAAAATGACCGTATAATAGAAACATAGAAACATGGCCAGTCACACCACATGCAGTTTCAAGATTTAGTCAAATTTAATTTTGAATTAGTCATTATTCAAAATGTATCCATAAAACTGTTAATAAATTGCATAAGTAAATCCTTTCCTGCTTAGTCTAAAGGATCTGGTTCTAAAAATCTTTAAGAATCTATACCTAAAGTATTAAAATATTTTGAATACTCTCACAGTAAAATACTACAAATTTGACTTCAAAGATTTCATTAAATTTGTTCATCATTCGCATCCCGGGGCTTATTGGCTCTCTTTCCTCGTAGGGTCGTAGGGGGCGTAATTTATGGAAATCCCAAAAGAGGAACTAGATAAAATGCTGATTACTACGAGTTTGCTTCGTTTGCTGTTCGACGTTTATTTATATGATTCTCCAAAAAACGGTTGACAATTTATGGTTGAAAAATCTGGAAAATTATTATAAATATATTAAGTTATTTTTGACTAAACATGGAAGAATAATATTTAGCCATGCTAGTTCATTATTTAAATTCTTATTATAGTCGTTGTAACTCAACAAAATTAATTTTTAAAATGAATATAACGCAGGATTCCCTTGTGTTGTATTAGTCGGTAGTATGCCACCAACCACATGAAGCTAAGTTCAGGAACAAAACAGATGCACAGGAACATGATGCAACATCATTATCAACATCCGTATAGGTAAGGTAGTATGCGGGCGGGATAAATGAAATATTACCGAAAGCCGCAATGCAGCGATGCAAAGAATTTTAAGCAGAATTTTGAATCTATGACGTTACGGGAAGAGATATAATAGATATTCACAATTTAGTAGTAACATTTAATTGTAGAAACTATTATCTTTAATTATTGTTTAAAAAATGGAATTCTCGGTTTTATAGAAAAGTAGGTTAGGTGTGGGATGTTTGGTTTTGTGTATAAAATAAATCTTCATTGCTAAGAATTAGGAATACATTCTACGCCACACCTGAAATGTTTCATCCATCAATTCTATTTTGAGAACTAGCATGATCCCTTGCAAGCTTGTTCACCGGCTTCATACTTGTTTGGTTTACGAATTTAGATAGGAATCGTAAAATCGTTTCTATCTTAGGTATTCATAGCCCCTTGTAATTATGAAGTACAAAATGTTCATTTACTTAGTACTTTTTCCCATCATCTCACATCTGTATCATCGTTTCGTCACGGCATACTTTTGCTGTTATAGCATCTTTTGTTACACCAACATAATTTATAATTTTAATTTTTACTTTCACTCTTAATTCAAACACATTTTTGGTACTTACTTGGTAGATCATTATTATAATGCTGTTGTATTGTTTCATCTTTGATTTTGCATGTTAATAGATGTTTATAGTTTTATCAGTTTAGTGCATGAAAATGTTTTTTTTTTTGTTAGATGCATTCTGAACTCCTGTATGGTTATTTTTAATATAAGTTTAATGTCTAAACAAAATAAACGTATAATGTAGATAATGTTTATAACATCGTCAACATAAGCAACGCTGTGGTCTGAATGTTTCTACTAATTATATTCGTAGCATGTGAACATTGATCATCATGGTCATTAACGGTGCGGATCAGAACCTCACAAACGTGTAACTCTTCGTCATCATCAACAACTTGGGCTCCACCAGCTCATCCATCACGCCATGTCGGTCTAGACTCAGCGTCTCACTCCAATTACTGTAATAGCTGGGTGCATCACATATTCCATAACCACACTTTCACCAGTGTAAGTGCCCGCTTTGCTTTCATGTGCCTAATGGCTCCACGCCTAGCTGTTTCTTTTTCGCTATTCTTTCTACAAAGTTGAATTTTTTGTACATAACCTTTGTCCCTTTTTAAAAAGCGCTAATATTTCTACTTAAACTCTTGGATAGATTCAGTGGGCCTCATATTTATGTGTTAGACGCTTCTTACGTTTTGACCTTTACTTTACCATCCTATTCCATTCCCACGCATATCTAATTGTCAGTGTTTGCGATGTTCTACTGTGCTTGTTAGAACTGCAAAATCTAATGACTTTGCTTTATTCGATGTTGATGTCTCATACCACCATCAGTTTTTATTCCATCTACGTTGTATTTGTATAACCTTGAAGTCGAGTTCAAAGTTTTCAAACATTGATCCTTGGATTCACCATTGAATTTACACTCCCTCGCATTACGGTAGCCATTCTAACAACTTATTTTCGTGTTCAGCTTCAAACTTCACTATTTTTAAACATTCGTCGCTTCCTGCAACAAAAACGTTCCGTCAGTACAAATCTGTCACTATTTCTTCGGCGTTTCCTTCTGTCAAAATATTTTTACAGCGATCGATATACGAGAGCATTACTACTGTACATTTCGTATTTATGTCCAAGGATATAAAGCTGAAATTCCTTCTTGCCTCATTAAACAAATTACTGAAAATAACTGGCTGCTTAAAGCAGTTTCAACGTTTCCAAGTTGAGTTATGTCATCCTATTTCGGAGGTATTTATATAATAGCCCTGTATTAATTTTGCCGATAACTTTAGGAAATCATAACTCTATACGACTTCATTTCTTTGTAAGTTTGATGAACAGCCTCGTTCGCTGGTTCGTTTTAATTGCTATTTTAGGTTCAATTATGCTATTTCCATGCTGAAACTTTCCACATTAATTTGGCGTTAACTAGATTGAATTCCTGTTACAAACTAATTTCTATCACTAGCTCGTTTAGCGTTGTCTACAAAGTTCAAACTGAATATTATGTTCGCCTGCCTACCACAAGATTTCTTTCTTTTGAATTTAGGGACTAAAAAACGTGATGACTTCGTAAAATCTATTTACTAAGACTATCTAGATATATCTAGATAAGACACACAAAAATATCTCAAGCTTATCCACAATCGAGTCCAATTTTGGAATTAGACAAGAAGCATCAATCTTCTGCTAAGTTTGCGCTAGAACAACAATGCACTCATTGCATTTTTCCACGAGCTTATGACCTATAGCGTCTTCACAATAGTGTGCTGGTACCACTTAACTTGGAGCGAGCTAATTTCCGTGGCTGCGGAATAAACGATGCAATAATGTAGCACCGGCGCGATGCCTCGGCTTGGAAATTAAAACAACCGAAAGCGAATCTTGAGGAGTTTTCTTTGTAAATAAACTTTGTTCTGCTACTTCGGCTGGGTAGGATTTGTTCTTTATACCTGCCTGCAGTTTGCAATAGGAAAATTTATGTATAGGTCATCCAACGGATCTAGGCATTCGTGAAGTTAGTCACAGGTGCGAGTTTGCGCATGTACAGTTCCTTCCCCCCCCCCTCCTAATACCTCCAATTGCTCCCGAAAAACGATACTGCGCAGCTCTTGCGGCTAACTTCACGAATGCCTAGGTTCGTTGAGCCAACTATACTTATATTCTTTTTCTAGTTATAAAAAAATAAGCATACATACGCAGCTCGATCAAATTAGGGACGTTTTAGAGAAAGACCAGGTCAAGAGTACCCTAAACCGACGCGCATGTATGAAGAGTGAATGAAGCAAAAGAGGTGTGTCAGGATCGTAGCAAGTGGAGATCCGTGATCTTTGCCTACCCCGTTGGGAAACAGGTGTGATTTTATTTATGTATGTATGTAAAAAACATACGTCTGGTTTCTAAAACCGTCGGCTTTACGTCTTCTTTTGGCCGAAACCAATGCTTAAACCGAATCCATTTTCAGCTAAAGGGCCACTCCACTGTGTCCTATATTTACCACTCGCACACCTCCGCTCACGCCTTCACGTTGTCAGTGTAGCCACTCGACGATCTTTTCGCTAATCGGTTCCTTTATGTAATCACGGGTCACTGACCATACTCCAATTATTTGCCTTGATTTATTGGAGACCTAGCTATATTATTACAATTATGTAATCGAAATATGTTGCAATAATTTCAGGTGTCAGCATAATAAGTTTCTTATGTTCGAGTGAATGGTTTCTTTATAATATTAAGGCCTATTAGGTACAATTTTATTTGTACAAATTTACCGTTTAATACGAACGACTTAACCTTTACTTAAATTATGTTCTCATGTAAGTGAACATAGGTCTTATTGGGACATTTTAAACATTTTTATTGTTTTTAGAAGTATAAACGAAGACCAAATATAGTGTAGGACGTAGTCTCAAATTTGCGAGCTCAGGCAAACCAAAGAACCATCGAAACATCGTCATAATGATCTGAAGTATAAGCCAACGCCACGGAAACGGGTCAAGTAGAGCTGCTACAGATTCAAGTTACTGCTTTGTTAGAAAATGATTTGGGTTTTGAAAGACAGGATGAAAAAACATCTAAAGCCTTAAGGCTGAAGGGCAATCCAAATCGGATTAGTTAATGACAATACTTACTTGAAGCCTTATTCATTAACATAGAAAGGCCTTATTGCGGATCTAAATATCATTTTCGAAATGGTATATTTACGATAATTGATTTTGGAATTTATAAAAAGTCTCAAATTATGGAATATTAAAAATAAAAGTTTTGTAGATGAGAAGCGATTTATAATTGATTTTTTTTAATTAAGTCAGTGTTTGAAGACGTCTAGAGAGTAAAAAACTGTTATCCGAAACAGTGTTTTATCTAACCTTGGTAGTGTCCAAAGTAAACAATGCCATATCCATTAACCTACACGTTTACGATCTGTTCCACCCTAGCTACTCGTGATCGTCCGACATATGCCAACGCTGCTGTTTTAAAACATGTTATCTTACGTAATTTTTACATTACCAAAGTAAACATTATATTTAAACATTTGAGGGCGCGTAAACTTTCATTGATGATGTCAGCACAAAGCCTCAATACAAAAAAGCGCTACTGAAAATACACAATACCGAGAGTTCATCGTCTGGCATTACTCCAAATTTTAGATAGCGATAATAAAATTCAAAACTACTAACACCCAGCAAGAGCCCTTAGCTCTAAATCTGCTCTAGTTATTGCCGACCTATTTATTTTTATATCTGAAGCGAGATTAAGAATTGGAGCAACGGTCACTTCGCGAACGTATTATATTCTAGTTTCTCTGGAGTGAATGCCCCATGTGGTACAGAACGGTATCCAATACATCATAGCGATATAGACAGTAATAAAACAGATAGATGCAACCGCCTGTTACACTATACATTTACTTCACAATTAGGTGCTTCCAATTTATACAATGAAATAAACAAGTGATTCCGCAATGAATTCCCGCAACTATTATAAAGTGACGTACAGTCGTGACGATAACATGGACAGTCATGAAATACTCGATAACGAGACTGAGTTCAACGCCAACCAGTTCAAACTCTACGATGACTTCACCACGGACCTTCGTATCAGCTACAATCCTCTGAGGAACAACTACCATGAGATCAGGGACAACAGGAGGAGAGGGGATCCGAACGACTCCGGAGTCGATGTGGAGAATGGCAATATTCATGTGTCCACTTCTCGTGACTCCGACTTGGTAAGTTGTAGGTGGCATGCCAGCATTGTACGGGTAGGATGACGACTTGCATTTGTATGACAAAAATTCGGAGCATCTACTACATAACTCTTCATACACTTCACAACGTAATTGGATTATCTAACCTAAGTACTTTTAAAAAATACGCACGCTAAGAATTGCATTCATCCAGCACTTATTGTGTTTCCATTTGAATAACACCACGTACTTAGTTGCAATATTGAATTTTGTTGAATTTTGAAACAATGGTCTTGGATCTTGAACAACAAATAAAACTCCTTAAAATCAACACCGTTATCAACAATATTTGGGAACTTTAAGGTGCATCGCGAATCAGCATGCAAAATACACCGCCTGACCGGATTCAATCGCGCAATTTTGTGCCGTCGCCGCCGGCGCCCGCCATTGTCCGCCGGAACACCACAGTGTGCCCATTGTGTCCGCGGTCCCCCCCAGCATTTCTATCAGCTCTTGAAGCTTTGTGTATATTATTGTAGAGGCCAACAGGTGCGATTGTCTCAGCAAATTTTATTAAGGTTAAGGTTTCATATTGAACTATAAATGGTAGTCCTTTGAAAAGGTTGTCATGTCACACTTTGTTGCTAACTGGTTTCAGCTAAATTTAAGACATTAATTAATTAGTGGTCTCGTTGACCTGATTGGATCACTTGAGCAACATGTCTGCGTATCGCGTTTCGTTGTAAATTACTTCTGAACGAAGGGAGCCAATTAATAGGACAAGAGAGTGACGTAATGGCTGTAACATTGTCGCCAGTGACTCACGGCCCGTACGGAGCAGTTCCATAACTTCATACGGGTGGTCAGACGTGATATACATACAAGGCGCCTTTGTTCCTCTCTGTTTATTTGTAGACGCCACGCGCCGGCCAATGTTATACATATTATTAAAACGATGCAGTGCGTAGTTTCTGTATTGATCAAGCAGTTATTAGAAAAGTCTTGATGTGTTCAGAATTATTAAAATGCATAGATAGGCGTTCACAAATACCGTTATAATTAACCGTGCCTAGATTGCGAATATTTGAGTAACGGTAATTTAAGGTTTGCTCAATAATTGGCACAATGGAAGACTGAACAGCGATATTCTTGTCTGTTATTAAGGATTATTACACGCATGGATTCCCTTCGCGCGCGCGTGCGTGCTTGGGCTTTTTTAGTTGCTCGAGCAACCGGTATTTTTACTGCATCCACAAATAAATACAGCCTATGTACTCATACGCAACAGTCGACTGGCCTTGACCGGTGCTTTAATCGCTCGTTTCGGCCAGCATTCGACTAAGCTGATTACCTCAAGCAGGACACTCAAAGACCTTTGCCTTGAACCATTTTCCATAAATGGATTTACTGTTAATTGTTTTCTCTCGCGTTGTTGCAGTTGGAGAACGAAGTTATGGTAGATCCTTGGAGCAGTATGGACTCATCGAATTCACCGTTAACGGATTCGGGACCATCCGCCAGCGAAGACTGCACTCCCTCCACTTCCAGCGAGCCGCTGCACGGGCCTCTGACAGCGTCGTCTCCGTTCTCGCCCGACACGCGCCGCAACTTAAACCCGAAAGACCCCAAACCCAAAACCTCCAAGCACATCTCGCCAAAAGACAAGGCGCGTTCGCGAGACCTCACCTTAGATTTAGAGACGCTAGAGCCCGATCCGTTGCGCCGGCCGCACTTCCTTGACGACGATTACCAGCCATCCTCCAAATCGAACATCGAATGCCGGATACCGAAGCCCCACTTCCTAGACCACTCGCCGTCGCCGGACGAGTTCGACGAACGCAGCGATATCACGAATCCTAACTTTCTGGACGACGAAGTCGACGGCGACAATGGTCAAGCGCAAAAGAAAGCCGGCGCACTACCAAAACGAACACAGAAAGCCAGTTCGTCCACATATTCACCCCACGAAGATCGACCAAATCGGACAACTTATCGGAGCACGTTGCATTATGGCTTGGAAAGCGCAGCGAGGTCCAGTGAGCGCGACAAGCGTGCGTCTCAGCTGTACCGGGGCACGTGGCCTGGCGAGTGGACGGGCCATGAAACCGCCAGCGTGAGAAGCTTCTCAAGTAACGGTTCCGCCGACTGTCCTCGATCATCATCCAACTTAGAAAACAAAATGGAGTGCGTGTGCTCTCTGATCTCCCTTCTAAGCTTGTCACCGGAAAACAACGCCGATCTCAGTGGGCCTCTACTAGACATGAGCAGATCCGTCGAAAGTTGCATAGCGATGAGACAGGCCGGATGCATACCACTTCTAGTGCAGCTGATTCACTCCAAGGTTGCTAGAGAGACACGAGATCGAGCGGCGAAAGCGCTGCGGAACATCATCCACACACAGACTGATGACAAAGCCGGTAGAAGAGAGGCGAGAGTATGGAGACTGTTAGAACAAGTTAGGGAATACTGTTACGTGCTCGAAGACTTAGTTGAGGCCAGGAAAGAAGTGAAGGAAACAGAGGATGATGCGACAAAGCATCCCAGTCAGAGCGTGGCTGCGTTGATGAAACTTTCCTTCGACGAGGAGCATAGGCATGTGGTCTGCCAACTCGGTGGCCTACAAGCCTTAGCAGCGCTGGTGAGCGGAGACCAGGCGGCACACGGGAGCAGAACTGATGATAACACATGCCTCACCATGAGGAAGTATGCCGGGATGACGTTGACGAATCTGACATTCGGCGACGGCAATAACAAGTCACTGCTGTGTTCATTTAAAGACTTCATGTTGGCGCTGGTCGAGCAATTGGAGTCACCAAATGATGACATGCGGCAGGTATGAAAAACTTACTCTAATGAAACATTAATAGCAAGTCCTAAACCTAACCTTCTGTTGGACGTTTTCATTCATTATAATAAATATTTATCCTTAATGTAAATAAACAGTCTGTTATAGAATAATCTTTGTTTCTTTCAGGTGACTGCAGCAGTCTTAAGAAACTTATCATGGAGAGCAGATACGAACAGCAAGCAAGTTTTGAGAGAAGTAGGAGCAGTCAAAGGCCTCACCAAAGCCGCCATGACATGCCAAAAGGAGGCCACACTAAAATCGGTGCTCTCAGCACTATGGAACCTTACAGCGCACTGTTCCATGAACAAAGTAGCGTTATGCTCCGTCGATGGAGCCCTAGGGTTCCTTGTAGATATGCTCAGTTATAATTCCCCGACGAAAACCTTAGCTATAGTGGAGAATGCTGGTGGAATCATGAGAAACGTGTCCAGCCATATCGCTGTACGGGAAGATTACAGACAGATTCTCCGCGAGAGAAACTGTCTTAGTGTCTTACTCCAACACCTGAAGTCTCCGAGCCTGACCGTCGTCAGCAACTCCTGCGGTACTCTCTGGAATCTATCAGCTAGATGTCCGCAGGATCAGCAGTTCCTATGGGACCATGGAGCGGTTCCGATGCTCAGAAGTCTCATCCACTCGAAGCATAAGATGATCGCGATGGGTTCTGGCGCAGCCCTCAAGAATCTGCTAAACTCGAAGCCAGGGAAAACACACATTATATCCCTAGACACCACGGCTAGGAGCATGAACTTACCCGCGCTACCAACTCTCGGAGTCAGGAAACAGAAAGCTTTAGAACAAGAGTTGGATCAGAACCTAGCGGAGACGTGTGATAATATAGAACCGGCAACATCGCCCTCCACCAGCAACCGAGAAGAGAAAAACCTCTTCACGGCCACAGAACGACAGATCGCTATGAACCTAGAAAGGCATAGAATGACGTCAAGCTCGCCTCTAATGGGCGCACTGACGTCACAGATCTCGCTAAGTCATAGCGCACACCTAGCAAGCTACCTTAGCTGCAGTAACACGTTACTAAAAGGTGCGTTGGTCACTCGATCAGCCACAGGCAGTGCGGGGAACGTGAATAGATCAGACAGCAAGGATTCCGTCACCAGTACCCACTCCGACACGGTGTTCGACAGGGTTGTCCGTACCGGAAAAGTACCAGTTCCAACACCAAGAAACAAAGACTTGATGAAGAGCGAAACTGGTACCGAAGTTTTCAAAACGACTTCGAAGCAACTGGTGAAAGATAATACCTTCCTTCGGTACCCGACTCAACCGCCCGTTCCAAGTCCGAGGACAACGGAAATGCGAACTAACTACACAGAATCCGGTTTTGACGTCGACCAGGATTCTCGAGATCAGCCAATCGATTTCAGCCGAAAATACTCGGACACTAAAGAGGAACCCGAGGTTGAGAAACCAAAAGCAACGAAGAAGAAGGAAAGTCCGTACGGTGATTACCAGGAGACTGATCTGGACCAGCCGACTGACTACTCACTCCGCTACGCAGAGCACCAGTCCGAGACAGGATCTGACTCCGAACCCCCCGGCCTGTCCGTCCACGAAGACACTATCAAACACTTCGCCACTGAAG
This sequence comes from Cosmorhoe ocellata, assembly GCA_963675405.1. NCBI lineage: Eukaryota > Metazoa > Arthropoda > Insecta > Lepidoptera > Geometridae > Cosmorhoe > Cosmorhoe ocellata. The sequence continues at coordinate 10,115,743 of OY776253.1, read as the reverse complement.
GCACGCCTTACGAGACCCCCATCATATTCTCCACCGCTACATCAATGTCCGATCTGCGAGTGATCGGCAAAGACAAGCAGAAAGCCTTATCGACTTCCAGCGTGAAGGAAAACCCGGAAGTGATGACGCATTCTGATGAAAAAGACACGTGTTCCATCGAAGATCCTCCTCATGATAACGATCTAGCCGTGACCACGCCCAGCGCGCCTGCCGAACCATTACCAGACAAGCGTGGCGTTTTTGACACTAAGTTCAGCTCAGGAATGATCAGTCCAGAGAAGCCTATCAACTACTGTGACGAAGGTACTCCAGGATACTTTTCAAGGGTCAGTTCTCTGAGTAGTCTGGGCGAGCCGACCGAAGAAGCTAGTCTGGCGAAGAAAAATGCAATGGCAACTATCAATGTTGATCCAAGTCAACTTGAAGAACCTAACACTAGCACTTCGAAAGACAGAGAAGGTAAATTTAAACTTTAACGTACTTAACTATAGTTGAACTAATGAATAATAATAATAACTAAGTAATATAAGGTAGGCCAAAGAAAAGATGGATGGATTGTGTGAAAGTTGATATGAGTAAGAAAGGTGTGACTGAGATGACGAATGATAGAGGGAAATGGAAGAAGAAAACGTGTTGTGCCGACCCCACATAGCGTGGCAAAAGGGCAAGAAAAAGAAGAAGTTGAACTAATACTTGATACTTAATTGATTTTTTATAAAATCCTACGTTTAAATACCAATTTAAATTATTGGAATTGATCGTTATCTATAACCCACACATAAATAAAAGCGAAGTCATTTCACTAATGCTATTATGACTGAACGCACGCTTGATGGCCACAAATTCACATTAGGCTTGGTCTTGGCATCAATATCATCTACAAATCCATGATCGCATAGCACTGTGGCACTCTGCAAATAGCTTAGACTCAACGCCGAATATATACAATTAATCTGACAAATTTAACTATTCTTGATGTCCGAGGCGTAGGCAAACGAGCTCTGTACTCGTATTTAGTTATACGCAACGATAGTAGATGTATGTCGTACCTACTCTGGAAGATATCTTCATGAAATGTAATAGAAAATAACTATTTAATGTCTTAACACAAACAAGTTGAGTTCAAGCCATAAATAAAGATCTAAAGTAAAGATCTAAGCATAAATAGGGACAGACAGACAGCAGTAGGTCTACCATGAGTTTTCACAATGTACACTAGCTAGCGACTGTAGTTAAAAAATTGTATGAAAACTTGTACAGCGCCTCTAGCGGATAGTTGGGTACTTACTAAAACGTCATGTAGCTAACTATCCTACGTCACAGCGTACTACAGCGACTGTAGTTGCGCTTCATAAATTTGCTTAGAATTTGGTACCATGATGAGTAACAAATTTGACATTGTCATAGTAACGTACTATTACTACTGTAGTATCGTCAGCCGGTCTAAATGTGAGAACTCATGGTAGACGTTCTGAAAGCGACTTTGAAGCGACTTTGACTATACTATGAAGTGAAGACAGAAGTAAATGCTGAATGGATACAATATCTTTGCAGGGTCAAAGGCAGTGACGTTCGCGACGGAGGCGGTCTCCATCACGGCGGAGAGAGAGGACGAGGAGGTGCGCTACGTGGAAGAGACCCCGCTTATGTTCTCTCGCTGCAGCTCGCCAGACTCTCTTCCGGAGTGCTCGCACGACGACCAGGGCTCCGTGCTGTCTGAAGTCAGGTATAAGGATATCTAGTTATCTTTATCTTGGAGAATATTGACTCGTGCCTTATTTTATATTTATGTAGGTTTGGGTTACACGATAGTTAGATATGGAAGTGGATGAAGAAAACGTGTTGTGCCGACCCCGCTTAGCGTGGGAAAAGGAAGGAAGAAGAAGAATGGTTACACGATAGTTTTACTCCAAAAATAGATCGGCAGATCATCTAGTTAGTTAGATCTTTTAGGATATCCAAAGAGGGTAGTCAGAGGCACGTCCAAAAATAATATTTGACACAATATGCTCACATTTTGCTCATTAGTTAGTATTCCGTACGTAACAGGTAGCAAGCCCATCGCCGCTTATAAGAATACTTGGCATGACACAAACCTTCGAAATTTTGGTATTAGTGTATGCCAGTTTCCTCAGGATGTTTTCGTTCACACCGTATGAAAATACTGGTATAGTGCACATATATTTTTTTCAAAAATCCATTAGTGATGGCATGACTGGATTCGAAACCACAACCTAAGGACCGAAAAGGGGGGGTTCTCTCACTAGACCACCAGTCACTTGATTACATAATATTATGGAAGTAACCGCACCTTAAGAGAGATATACATATAGAGAATAAGAGATGATGATGATGTGTATGTATGTTGCAGCCGGCTGACGTCGGGCTGCATGTCGCCCAGCGAGCTGCCCGACTCGCCGGGCGGCTCCCTCCGCGCCGGCACCGCGCCCGCCTCGCCGCCCGAGCCGCGCGAGCCGCACGGTCAGTCTCCTAACTCCCATTTGTTCTATACCACTATTAATTGTTGCCTAGTAGGTGCAGGGTAGGTCTTCGAGAAGAAAATACGATGCTCAAATAAGACAAACACACGAAGAGATGAATGTCATGTGACGAAGAGAGTGTTAGGTATGAATGTGGATGGATACAGGAGTAGAGGTAGGCCAAAGAAAAGATGAATGGACTGTGTGAAAGTCGACATGGGTAAGAAAGGAGTGAGTACTGAGATGACGAGTGACGGAGGGAAATGGAAGAAGATCACATGTTGTGCCAACCCCACATAGCGTGGGATAAGGGCAGGAAGATGATGATGATGATGACACGTATATGGCGGCTGTAAGAAGCTACTTTCAGTTACTTTCGGTTGAGTTTTTAATCTTTACAATAAATACCTACAAGTTAGTATTGTTGCGTCGACAGAGGCGAACCCTGGCTCGGTGTTCTCGGAGCGCGTGTCGCGGTTCGCGGTGGAGCACACTCCGGCGCAGTTCTCCACGGCCACCAGCCTCAGCTCGCTCACCATCGACAACGAGCCGCATCTGCACAAGGTTCCTATCCGACACTAGATGGCGCTATCGGGAAAATACGCTATCCCTCACTAGATGGCGTTCTCGGGAAAATCCGATAGCATTCAAGGATTTAAGATTTTCGTAGGGGCAACTTCTGGGCCTTACCACAAGCTTTAGGGAAATATCAAAGTAATATAACTTTGATATTGCGTACCTAAAAAAAATAACCTATAAAATTGTATTGAAGTAGTGTTACGTCAAGCTTGAAACTATGACGTTTCTGAAACATGATGGTTTGTAAGAGCTTGTGGTAAGATCCCAGGTGATCTACTCAATCTGATATTTTACCGTTATATTATAAACTATTAACCTAGATTATAGAGCTAGTCTTTCAAGCTGATAGAAAGGCCCAGACACGGGTTAATTTTAAACATTGGTGAAATAATTTATGAAATTGGATATTTAGCTTCGGAGATTACAATCCACATGCAATCAAACAAACTTTACCTCGTTATTATGTTATAAAATATGATAAATTATATTGAAGTTGGTTTGATTATTTAACCACCATGTCCATATTGTTCTCAGGAGGCCCTACCGAAACTGCCAAGAGTCGATCAAGGGTCAACTGAAAATCCGACTGTAGTCCAGCCAAGGCCACTACTTCAAAGCAGGTGAGTTTACAATCACATAAACAACACATCTTATGTATACTTAATGCTATAAATTCAACCAAACACAATACACTCATATTTGACTGGTTGGCACGTGATGAGAAGGGATGAAAACCATCTCACCGAGAGTTATGAGTATGAGTGTGGCTGGATGCGCAAGTAGAGGAAGGCCGAAAGAGTCAGAACGATGATATGAGTATAAGGGAAATAGACTCAGAGTTGACGAATGATAGGAGTGAGTGAACGAAAAACACATTACGCCGACCTCACTCAGCGTGGGATAAGGGCAGGAGAATGATGGTCTTAGTGCGGTTAGCTTTAATTAATGATTTGAAACTAGATGGCGTTATGTGAAATGTTCACTAATATTATTGATGGAATACCAGTCTTTGGTGAAATGTATAATTTATGATCAATATTGTTTCAAGAATGCCGATGCAGCCGATAGAACCAAACATCATGCGGAACGAAGGCAATAAAGGTAACATACATACATACATACATACATACATACATACATACATAAAATCAAAGGTAACAGTTTATCTAAATATTATGTTCTTACATCAAAACATGTGTGAAACAATGTCAATAGCTATGATCATAATCACGAATATGACGTTGAAATCCATTGTTTTTTCATTAATTACTTAATTTTCAAATCCAAGATGGCGTCTTTTATAAGTTTTGTTGATAATGCAAAATGTGGCATGTGTCAAACACAACTATCATTTTTGACGTTAGAAATCAGTAGTGCGATTACGGAACTTTGATACAATCGACACTTGTCAAAACTGGCTCAAATTTATTGAATAAACACTCTTATGTCATACCAAATCACTTGATTACTATGAAAACGTATTGACATTGATTGTAAGAAAAGATCCATAATCGCCCCCCTGAGGCATCTATCGAGCCTAGGCATTACAGTCGTGAGCCTGTTTATTTTTGTTTATACAAATATTATTGTGGATGTAAACGTGTGATTAAATAACGTGCTTTTTTTACAGAGCCGCACGGTCCCAATGACATGTGCAAAGTGTACTTCACGGAGGACACGCCGGCCATACTGTCGAAGGCGGGCAGCAATTCCAACCTGTCTGTGCTGTCCATAGACTCGACGCCGGCGCCGCCTGCCGTCGAAACCCACGACACTTCCGACAGTTCTAACTTGAGCGACGCTGGCGATCTGCTTGAGGAGTGTATACAGAAGGGTATTGCAAAGGTTAGCTCACAGTTCTAAAGATCTATCTATTCTATCTGATAAGGTGTAATTTATCGTTACTTAGTGATCATTTAAGCTCAAATTGTGATCATACAATGTTTAATTACCTGTAGACCATATCCCATACCTGGATCATATAATGTTTTTCTTTTGTAAACGACGTTTTTCGGACGTGCCTCTGACTACCCTCTTTAGATATCCTCAAGATCTAAGTCACTATAATAGGTCTGAGGAGATATATACCGAGTCTGGGGATTACGGCGTGATCGTGTTTTTTTTTTGTTGAATGAAACCTAGCTAGATCGATTTATAACGTATAGCCGAAATCATAGTTCTTAGAGAGCTTAAAGGACAATGGGAAAAAATATATGGAACCTGGGACCACCCTCCAATAGACATAATATGTATGTTATATCTTTGAACGGACAGCTGTGACAGCAAAGCTGTCATAGCAATAGTTGTTCCAATTGAACAGACCTATCCAACGACATACATTTTATTGCTATTGGAGGGTGGTCCCAATATGCCCATTGTCCTTTGAAGTAAATGCGGTAAAGGGAAAACGCACTGAATGTAACCCAATTAAAAATACGAATTGTTCCAGGTTGTAAAGAACAAGGGTCCACAGTCTGAGTCATCCCCCGGCAATACTTATCGAGACGATGATGTTTATGTAAGTTATACTCATATTACAATGACTATTAAAATGCTCTCCATATATCCCCTCTCTATTATAATACTCTTCAGATATCCTCATAGTTAGATATGAATGTGGATGGATATAGTGGTAGGGGCCGGCCAAAGAAAAGTTGGATGAATTGTGTTGAAGGATATGAGTGAGAAAGGAGTGAGTTCCGAGATGACGAGTGGTAGGGGAAAATGGAAGAACACATATGTTGAGAGTTGAGAAAGGGCAGGAAGATGATTTATCTTTAAAGATTTAAGTACCTACAGATCTGAGGAGATCTTGGGCCTTACCACAAGCTCTTCGAGCAATATCAAAGTTAACTTTGATATTTCGTACCATGACATATAAAAATTGTGTTGATTTGTTGCTTCAAACTTTGATGTCTCTGAAACAAAATGGTTTGAGTAAAGCGGGTATTACACTACCCACTTTTAAGGGACCCTTACCCTAACTAAGAGTGGTGTAATAAGAGTTGAGTGTAACACGTAGAGCGTAAGCCAAGCTCTCCCTAACTACCGGGCCCTGAATACCGTGTATTATAGTGTAATACCCATTTAAGGTCTCTGTAGTTACCTAAGATTAACTCTGATAGATATCTACCCAACCTGGAGATTACAGTTTTAGTTAATGTTAATTTTAACATCAACTGTTTCAAGTACTATACACTGATTACTGTTCGGTATTTGCAGAGTTCCTTGCCGCTATACCTTCGGTCTTCCACCGAGACGGTGAAGATGTCCCATGAGTTCGCCAGGAACGATAACAGGTATATTTTACGGGTCGAACGCAACTGCGGCTGGAAAGTAGTTATAACAATATACATATCCTTAAAGATCAAAGTAACGTTCTGAGGAGATATCTACCGAGCCTGAGGATTAAAGTAGTGATCAAGTTTTTTTTTTAATTGCAGTGTTTGCAAAAGCTCAGAAGTAAGAGTAGTCTCTACTTATTTTTAAGTATCTTCAGATTTAGGACTATGTAGCAGTCAAGTGGACTCTGTAGCCCATTGCTGGGCATTGACCTTGACCGAAATCCTCGACCGGGACGAATGAAGAAAAGACTTCCCCATTCGTCCCGGTCGAGGACTTCCATTGTCTGATTCACGGTGTTCTATTAAGAAATTAAAAAATAACAGGATTTATATGTGATATGTATGTGACAAGGTGGCGAGGCGGGCGACAGTACGGCTGAAACGCGAAATGCGGGTTCGATTCCCGCGAGAGACATTTTTGCATGTTTTGCTAATTTTTCTTCTTAGTCTAGTTGTTGTAGAGCCATGGTAATCGTAGTTTCAGATACCCGCTATATAAGGAATCTTAGTGTGAAATCAGATATATGTAACTGTTGTGTGTTATTTATTGATGTACATTAATAGATGTATTTTGTGTGTTGCAGCGCGCGCTCCCCGCCGCCCCCGCCGCCCCCGCTGCCGCCGCGCGCGCCGCTGCACGAAGGTACCGCGACCATACATTATACCATCTAATAAGTTTAATAAGCAGTCAACTAAAAGTACTAAGTTCATATGAGCCATGAGCCACTGGCGAACACCGAGAAGTTATAGGCTCTGAGACCTCCATTTTTTTAGACCGACAGCTCAACCTCTAAAGAGTCGAAGCTATTTAATGAAAATGGCTGTTAGGGACGACTAAATTAATTATACTACGAACGATCATTAAGCCAATCAGATAGGCGAATAATAGCACTTAAGTCAAGTAAATATACTATCCTACAGTGTTTTTAAGGACTAATTAGCTTTTACCATGGCCGTGTCTTCAACTACCATTAATTTGTTCCAGGTCGCAAGCACGAAAGCCGGCTGCCGATCAAAAGCCAGCGAGACAAACCTCGCCCCTCCGCCCTCGCGCGCAACGACTCGCTCAGCTCCCTCAGTCTCGACTCCTTCGGTTCTACGGACCGGGAGATCTTCGAAGAAACCGTCAAGGCAGGACTGAGCAGTGTCAATAAGGTCGAAGATCGACGCAGCAAGGCGCATTCTGTCGAACGACCGGTGGAACTCACCCGGCCCAACCGCCAGAACAAATCGCTCGACCGCAGCGACAAGACCAACCAGCGATCTAAGGTCAGCGACCACGAATTCGAGAGGAACAAGAGTAAGAAGAGAGAGGAGTCGGGGCATGTGCGGTCGTACGCTTTCCCCACAGAACCGAGATTATCTCGATCGAGATACTTGGATGATGGACCGGCGAGTCTGCCAACTTGCATGGACTCGCCCAGACGCCGCGAACGGTCTAATTCCCTCAGCTCGCTGAGCAACGAGTCCTTCGGCTCTACTGACAAGGAGGTGTTCGAGCGGATCGTGCGAATGGGAATGCAGCCTAAATCTAGTGAGAAGCCGCGCGCGCGCAGCGGAGACAGGCTGGACACTCGCGACCGGCGCAGGCGGCGAGATCCGCGAGGTGCCTTGGAGCGAATGGTCGGAGACGAGGCGAGGGACCGAGCGTTACTGGAGGAGGTTATCGCTCGAGGAGCCAAGAGGGAGGGGAGGGAGAAGGAGCCCGGGTCAAAAAACGTCCCGGAGCCGCTTGCGGAAGTCGCGGCCGCAGGCGAGCTCGCTCCCACCGCGCGCAGAGACACTGGCTCTGACACTCAACCCCCAACCGTCAACCCCCAACTACCAACCATCGATCTATCCCCTTCACCTAAGCTCCGACTCGACAGCACCGGGGAAGAAATAACCCGCTCCAACGAGTGCTTAGCGCCAGCGTCCGCCAACACCACCATCGAGTCGGAACGTGACGAGTTGAACCGCTCCAACGAATCGTACGCGGACGTGCTGGACGCGTCCTGGAGCGACGGCGAGCCCTACCACGCGGACACGCTCACCCGCAAAAACAAGTTACAATACACGGACATCAAAGACGCGAAGACTAAACCTACCGAAGATCAAGACACGTGGAACGATAACACGTGTCCGGATGACATCACGTTCCCGACTATAAGTGGCTCGGTGCATTTAGAAGCGTCTTTACGTAGTGAGGCGTTACCGGACTTGTTGGAACAGAGCGATCCTACCAGAAGGCATTCCCGTCCCGATCTGACGAGCCGGCTAGAACTGGACGGCATGACTTCGAGTAGACATGACGCCTCGCCTAAGGCCACCTATCCTATGTTAGATAGCGTGGTAGAACCCAGCTTCGCGTCCTTAGTAGACGATGCAGATCAAAAGCTAGACTCTATGGTGTCAGCGGCTATCGAAAAGGAAGCGGCGAGACTGGCCGCGCAGTTAAAAGTCTCAACATATATGGAAACTAGCGTAACATCCCTCACGTCTTTAGATTTAGACAACATTAAGCCCCCTTCAGATCTAGGAAGCTTGCTGTCACTCAGTGCGTCCGCGCATTGGGAGGAGTCGCAAGCGCATAAAAAGTCGCGTCGCAAAAAGTCGCTTCCGATCGCGTCGATGGTAAAACGCGCGCTAACCAACTCCGTACACCATGATAGCTCCGAACGCCTAGACAGTAATCCCATAAGCTTTTTAGAAAACGTGAAGCCACCGACAGAAATGGAGAATATAGACTTGGAAGGGAGTATGATTTCCGTGTCCAGCATAGTGTCTGAGGTGGCGGAGACCAAACCGGCTGTCATCTTCGATTTTAAACAGCCAATCCAAGACTTCCCTCTATGCAGTACCTTTGCGAATGTATTCCACGATTTAGACCAGGTCAACCCTCCGTCGTTATTCGATGAGATGGCAGAGTCGACGCTAGAAATCGAGTCGACCGCTCAGCCGACTATCGCACAGAACACGGCGGCGTTCGAAGATTGCATGTCCACTTTAAATATAGTTACTGATATACCCTCCGGCTCTGAGAACTGCACTCCTTTGCCATCGGATGTGAGCAGCGTCGAATCCACGCCTAAAAAGCAACGCGACCCGAAATACTTAACCCCGAAAGAAAAGAGAAATGTGTCAAAAGACCGGTACCAAACTTACACCATCACGGACACCGTGGTGGAAGACGACGTCGTTCTAGAGGTGCACGAGGAGTTCATGACGTGGACGAAATCTGACAGCGAGCCCTCGGAATATGTTACGGCGATCTCCGAATCGAAATCTAAGAGGAAAGTCAGCGCAAAGCAACGCAGGTTAGACGACCGAGCTAGGTACCAAACCCAGACCGTTGATATACATAACATCCCGGAGACGTCGAAACTAGATCCGTCTATCGAAAGTTTGAAACAGCGTCTCGCAGCTAAGAAAACTTTAAAGCAAAAACGTGTAGAAGACGCTGAGAGATTCCGAACTAGAACTTTGAGCGAGGACATTCCCCCATCCCCAACCTTCGTCACCAAAGATGCTAATTTCGAAAACCTGGAAACGACAACCGGCTACGACAGCCTATCGTCGAACGAGCCGAACCACCAGCAAATATCCGACGACAGAGCCGACGACGACGTATTCTCAAGAGATATCGACAGCGGTCATAACGAAGACGATTTCGAACTGAACTCTACGCAGATGCAAACATACACAAGAAGCTTCAGAAACTACCTGCCTGTTATCGAAAGCCCGGCCGCGGTAGACATGTGCGTAGTCAATAACTTGAAGAATATTGAAATGACCGCTTCCTACCGGAGGACTATGCAGGCTGATAAAAACCAGAATCCTAGCAGCAGCGACTTCGCGAGTTACGAAGGCGATAGCAACTCGGAAGAACGGGTTCAGTCTGAATCGGACACGGAAACCCCCCGACCGAAGCCTAAGATCGTCAAACCGTTGAGAAGAGACGACAGTTTAGACTCCAATGACTCTCTCGATAAGGAGCAAGAAGCGCCTAAAGTTATCAGAGGACGTAAAAAGGCTATGTACGTATCGCCGTACAGACGTAGCGCTCCTCCAGTGAAGAAAATTACAGCACCAGTGACAAAAGTGACGCCAAAAAGCGCCCCCGCTAAAGGACCAAGTACTTCAAAAGCTCAAACGAGTGCCAAAACTCTAAATAAAACTCCAGTGGCTTCCAAATCTCCCAGCGCCAACACTTCGCCGAAGAAAGCGATGCCAACGCGATCCCCGACCAAAGTAGCGCAAGTCAAAGCTATAGCCATCCCTCCAGTTGCCACGAAACCATTACCCTTGGAGCGGCAAGGGACATTCACGAAAGAAGAAAGCTCAGTACCGCCGAAAGATCTCCCGGTGCAAGATAAAAAACCGGCGACGAACGTACACCGCTTCGCCAAACCCGCGCCGGTCGTAAAAGTAAACACATCTCCATCCAGACTTCCCCAATTAAATCGCTACTCAAAGACAGCTACAAAAGCACCTAACAAATCTCCGACAAAGGTAGCCAAAAAACCCGAATCGTCCATGAGAAACTCCGCTTCAAATCACAGCTTGCAGAGCAATGAGAGCGGGAAAACTATCACCATAGCGTCCAGGAGCTCCCGGCAAGGCAGCACATCTAGCGTCAATTCGGTTCAATCCTCGAAAACTAAAGACGTGGAGAGCAAGATAGCGAACCTATGGAAGAAAGTTGAGCAAGCAAAGAAGTCACCCGCTAAAGCTGATAAACGAGTCTGGATAGAAAGTGACAAGACGGAGCAGCCAAGACTAATCAGAAGCTCGACTTTCGAAGGGCAACCGAAAGAAACGAAAGTTTCCACGAAACAGAAGACAGCAATTGGTATTAGAGTGTCCCAAATACCGAGTTTAAAGCCAAAGTCGGCTAGTAAACCTACGCCTTCGACTAGTGGCAAAAAACCTGCTACTCGCGTATTCGCCAGAAAGCCGGTGAACGGACAAGTAACAACGTAAGGAAAGAGTGAATAAATTGGATAAAGATTGAAAATAAAGCACTCATTTTATGAATGAAGTGATACACTATTTGCGAATGAAGTGGCAGATAAACCTGATAAACTACAGATTTGTGAATGAAGTGGTAGATAAACTACGGATTTGTGAATGAAGTGGTAGATAAACTATAGATTTTGAATGACGTGGTAGATAAACTACAGATTTTAAATGACGTGGTAGATAAACTACAGATTTTGAATGACGTGGTAGATAAACTACAGATTTTGAATGAAGTGGTAGATAAACTACAGATTTTGAATGAAGTGGTAAATAAACTACAGATTTTAAATAAAGTGGTTTTTGTGAGGAAAGTAGTGATAACACAAGTTTGCAAATGAAGCAGTGGATAAACTACACATTTTTTTAATGAAGTGTAAATTAAATTGTAAACAAAGTGTTACTGATAAGTTAGCCGTATGTGAGATAATATTAAGATAAGTTCTTTCAGAAACGGTATTATCGATAAAACAAACGGCAAAATGACTGATTAATGATGATGGTAAAGTGTTACCATTTATGGTGAAAACTTGATAGTAACAACAAATTGAAAGTTTGTCCGAGCAGACAATGAACAAACATGACAATTGCATACTTACTATAAAACTCTTCGTCATATATTTAAACAATATTTAGTGGTAATTACTGACCAGTAATAGTTTATTTTTGAGGGTTAGTGATTAATTCCCTTATATTTTATGTATATTCGTTGCATTTATTCATTTAGTTTCTAAAATTAAACGAAGCTTTTGTTTTGATTTGACTGCAATTTTAGTTTTTAGGAATATTTTTGTAGATGGTAATCCCAAATTGGAAGAAAATGTCACAACTAATGTGCAAGCTCTGTATCATTAATTAATGTAGGTCAGTCATTATTTCTCTCAATAGTATGTTTGAATAAAAACAAAACATTGTCAATTCCTCAAACCAATCTGGCTAAATTAAGTCGTTATCTACCTTCAACTACGCGCTTTATATTTACAGCATAATACTAATGATAGGTCGTTTGTATTGAATTATACTTTACCTAATTTGTAGCAGAAACATGAGCTTTCTTTCTATAAATTATCGCGAAACGGCAAAGTATAAATTCATACATTGTAAATATACCACGCTTAAATATAGTATAAGATAATTATAAAACGATTTGTATATTTTTTGCATCTCCCAGAGTAAACAATTGAGGCGAATGGGTGAACTAACTGAAAATAAGTTTATTTGTTTAAATAACACTATTTTCATATAAGTAGTCGATAGAGGAACCATTACGTCTCAGTTATTTACATCTAGTCAGTTTGATATTTTTACTCAAAATTCAATATTACGCTTTCGCTATGTAACATCTCGGTTGTTGAAGTAGGTATTTTGGGTTTAATTACATTATATTGAGCAGTAGTTAGGTACCGGTATTTTTACTCATCTAGGTAAATTCACTTATTGTAGGTAAATTCTTTTGTTACGTCTTCATTGTAGTGAATCGCCATCATTTGATTGTTATAAGAATTGATGGTAAAATAAACGATCTTACACAATAATAAAGCATTTTATTTTCAAACCCCTTTTTCGCTGTTTCTAACATTTGTCTTGTTTTAGATCGGAATAACTAGCGGCACTGAGTCATTCCTGGGGCTTCACTACAAATTCATAATTCATTACTGAATTAATATTACATTGTTATTTCGTACCATGACCTATGCAAATTGTATTGAAGTAGTGTTACTTCAAACTCCAAATGTGACGTTTCTAAAACGGAATCGTTCTAGAAGACTTCGTGGTAAGGCCCCTGGTCGGTAACACCCTGTCAACCAGGTCTTGGAACCGGTTAATAGTTTACCAGTAAAAACCGGTATTTAGATAATAGCGTACGGAGCGCAACCTCTTTCAAAACCTTAACTCGAACTTAGATTAACCGGTTAAAGCCAAGTTAAAGCGAACTTCGTTTGTCGTCGTAAAAGCGGGCGCGACGCGGAGGTCACTAGTATGGAAAAGAACGAAATCACTTCGTTCTAACCAGTTAATTGAGCGAAACCCTTTTGGATTTATCGTTATGATTAACCGTTTTACTAGAGGTTGCGGTAGAACGTAACCGAAAAGGTTGTAGGTATTTAGAACGATACCGGTTTGAATATTTTTCCGGTTTCCATGCCCCGCTGTTGACAATTGGGTAATAAAAAGTTCCACTGACCACAAATTCTAGGACTAGCGAAGTTGATAGTTTTAATACTCAGTCCCTCTAATGTAGGAACGAATACTAATATCTACTTAGTTGCCAATAGATAGACACATTTAGCTAAGTAGGTATATCTCTATTTAGGATTTTTCTATAAAAATCAAATTCAGCATGCAATGCTATCTGTAAATCCTAAATCCTTATATAGCTAAAGGTATATAACGTACAAAATAGAAACAGTAAGTATTATGTATCGTAAAAGTTATATTTCAATAACAAAAACTATTATTTAACCATGGAGACATGCAGAGGTAGATCGGTACACTAAGATTATACTTGGCACTTCCTAGGAAAATGAACAAGTGCTCACACTGAAAACATGTTACTTTTCCTATTAAGTTTTATTAATAACAACAAGTAACTGTAAGGCCAGGATCACAAGAGCTGGAGATGAGAAAAATCTATGAATTTTCAAGAATATTAAGCTTTTCGGGAACTATCTGTAACTAGGGTTATTAATTCAGGTTTTCAGGTCGTGTGTCCTGGCCTAAGTAAATGAATCTCAAAATTGAAGATAAATGTTACAGTTGTCTATTTACAATGTTCTTCTAAAAGTATACATTTTCGTATTTTCAAAACTTCAAACATCTAAGCGAAATAAGCCAATTGTTTTATCCTTTTCATGAACAAAACAGGACTTCGGTTTCAACTAATCATGTTAGACAAAGTATTTTCACCTCCGTAACAATGAAATAGATTGACAATTTCCATACATGATTTCCAAACAGGAAATTAATTAAGTACAGTTAAATATAACTTTGGATGTTAAATCTAGTTATCTGAGGATCATCCATGCCGTAACGGCTGTAGCAATTTGGATGAAAACTATCAAAAATAATAGGCTGCCACTTCAACTGATTAGAATTACAAATCATGATCGAAAAAGCTGCTAGTTATGTAAATGCTTCATGAATGATCCACTTATGTAATTACACAATCAACTGAAACCGATGTCCTAATCCCAGCCGTTCTGCCGACAAGACGAGACTAAGAACTAAAATAATTTAAAAATTAAAACATAAAAAACAAATTCATTTTTCAATAGTCACAAATAATTAAAACCTAATTCGATGCGATAAAAACATCATCACGAGATTTTCATTTCAGAATATAAAATAAAAGCTCAAAAATAATATTACGCCACACAAAGGTACAAGATTCTGAACGTAGTCTCGTTCAGTAAAAGCTTCAACAAAATAAGATAACACAAAAATAATTGCCAAAAAAAGCTACAAAATTAAAACGTTCCCTAAACATTCTTTGTCAGCATCAAGTCTGCGCCAGCAGTGATTCGGTGGATTCCCAACGAGTCACACCACAACGAGTCACAATGAGACACGTGAGAATTTTTCCCATCAAGCCACACTGTTACACATTGGGAACTCTTCTATTAAAAAAAATTGCAACGAGTAACAGTGCGACTCGATGGGAAAAATTCTCACGAGTCACACTGTGGCTCGATCTGGTGTGACTCGTTGGGAATCCACCAGTGATTCAAAAGTACGTAGTCAGCATGTTCACTGTCCAGGATAAAAAGCTTACAGAATTATTTACAAAATAATTTGTCACGATACCGAATACAACGTCAAAGTAACTAGGTATGTATGTATACTTATTAATGAATTTCGAAATATCTAAACAAATATTACAGTATGAAATGCAATTTAGCTTAAAGTACGTGCACCGGGCTTTTGGAGACATTTTGATTATTACAGACCTTATTAATAAATCTAGAGGATCTATAAAAACGACAGATATGAAACACTAAACCGGAATCAATTTATATCAGCGTTACATTTTTTTATTAATAACCGAGCCTCGTATTCACTGAGAAACACTGTTGTTTATAAACACTGTTAGAGAAACAAAAACCACAATAAATATTTTTTTCTTTATACTGTCCTACAATAAAAACAGGCAGTGAATTTAAATCTAACAGGGCAATGGACTACAGTAGAACCAAATGTGGAACCAAACCCATCAATAGATGTGTTAAGTGGATTGGAGAAACAGGGGCCTTACAAGCTCTTCGGTTTGTATTTAGGTAACTTTGATATTTCATAGCATGACCTATAAAAATTGTATTGAAGTAGTGTTTCTTCAAGCTTTAAATGTTACAATGACAAACATGATGGTTTGTAAGAGCTTGTGGTAAGGCCCCAGGGCGAAACTGTTCAGTAAACAAGCTTATTTGAAATGTAATGGTAGTGTCTCTTAACGTTATGTTGCAGAGTGTATCCGTATGTTTCCTAGTGAATACAAGACTTATCTTGGAATCTGACAATTTAATGATACTAGTGTTGTATTTAATGATACTAATAATATGACTTAGTATCACTAGTACAATTAATGATACTATTAAGTAATAAAAAGGAGAGTTTATCGTATCCAAGACAGAGTGATAGATCTCAGCCCGGCGGCGGGAATCTTAAATTTTAAAGACAGATTTAGTTGAAATCTATACTGTACACTTTTGGGTATTGGGGTAGTATTAAGCTGCGCCTCGTGCGTGCCACAAACACACGATCACGCCTATGCGTTCCTCGTGCTATCTTCGTGGCAAAACACGCCGTGACGCCGCTCTAGCCGTCTGAATATCTGATGTTTATCGCTTACAATCGAGTTATCATTATCACTTCCGATAAAATAGGACCACAATACCCTGTGTTCGACTATAATCTAACACCTAAAAGCTAGGGACAAATACGGTCGCAAAGAGGACAATGGTAACATTTTCCAATATTCAAATACAGTATTCCTTATATCATAGTAGACTCAAGACATATTACGTATATCTGACGATGTTTGAAGTTATACTTTCAGAGTGAAAACATGCATTGTTCCCTTTGCAACGAAAATTACATCGAAACGGTAAATAATTTCATGATTATAAAAGTTTTTGAATAAGTACTATTATATTTATATTGAATAATGAAAGCCTCTGGCGAGGTACACTTATACTGAAGGTGAGTTAACACTATGTTACACTGTCTAAAGCTCGCGTGGAACTGACAGACTGCGCGGTAGTGATTTTTAGTGAATGCGAGTGGCGGCCTGGCGGCCTCGGCCGCGCCCGCCGCGTCCTAAAATATACAGTGAGACAAACATGCTTAAGTGCTAATATTTTTTATATTTTTATTATAGACACACAACAATTACACTTGCGACAATTTAGCAACTATTTAACCTAATATTTTGTAAGTAATAATATAACATGCATCACACTTATAAGAGTTAAAATTTAGGTGAAAAATCAACTACCGCACAGTTTATAGGGGAAGAACCAATCTAGCTTGATCGTTCGAGTTGCGCGTGCGCTGCCCGAGCGCGGTCGCGCGTGACGTCACCGGCAGCTCGGACAGGCAGGTGCGACCAAGGTTAGAGTCTGTAATTTAGAAGCACGGAGTCTCGAGACCCGCCGTGCCGCGGCTGACGGCAGCCCCCCGGCGCTCAGTGTCATTGAACCGCCCAATCTTGCATGTGTATCAATTTTGTCAATTTCATGTCAAAGCCTATAATTCTCGATAGCTACACATTGTTCTGTTACGTTTTCTGCTTTCGCTTTATCTGACTTTTTTCCGCATTATATCCCCGACTTATAAGTCGATTCAAGTTCAACGAACTCATAATACCTAACAGTCTTTGGATACTTTTATCACTAAGACCCCTCTCATCCGACTTGTAAATAATTCTCTCCAAAATATATTTCGGAGGTAAATATTTCATTCTTTAACATTTACATCAACATTGTTAAGTCTCAGCTTAGTTCCGCTTATGTAAATTGTTATGATTTGATTAGTTCGCGTTTGTTTGTTTGTTTGTTGGATACACCCACGGCGAGGATCCATCTCATTTGTACCACCGTTGCATTACTCTACGTGCCCCGCGGCCGCGCCGGCGCTGGCTCGCGGTCCGCTCTCAATAAATAACATCGTTTTGTTTGTACTCATTCCTTACATTACACCCTCGTCTCTTACAACTAAATATACAATAAAAATATCACAGCACTATCGATTCGCTTACACTAAAACCGCGACGCTTGGCGTCACAATTTTCAATAAAATATAAATAAAAAAGGAATCGAAATAGAAATGCAATGAGCACGCCACCTGCCGGATGCGAACAACATAACTTTCAGGCGAAATGACGACAGCGTCACCAGATTCTAATTATTTATAAATTAATCAGAAACAAAGAATATGTTGTCGCTCCAAATAATAGTTGTAAAAATTGTATAGATTCATAAATTCGTCTCCTTTCAGTGGCCTCACGATAAAGCAAAACAATCAAATGCAATTACTAAGTGCCGCAAAACTATTTTAGTTATTTACAAAGCATTTTGTTCACCAAAACTTCTTAGTCTAAAACTTTGGATCGAAACGTCGATACTAAAACGAAAACCATTTGCTACTACTTGCGAGGTATATCTAACGATGTGTTCCATTTCCAAAGCAACCCTCACAAATAGTAACAAAAAATACAATTTTTGAATCAAAAAAAAGTTTGAATCGAAATTTATCAATATTATTATTTAGCTATTTTGATGTCATCTATAATCTATGTCGTAATGAATGGCACAAGTATATTTTTTTTTAGATTTTTTTCATTTTGTTTTCAAGCAACATACTAAAGCGAGACCTTACATCTATTACATGAGGTAGCATTATTATTAATATATAATAAGTTTATCTAACGTTTGGTGGGATTTATACGTAAGCTTAACAACAAAGTTATATTTTTAAAATAGCTCCTATTGATACTGAGGTATATATTCGTTTGCTGAGGTAGCAGAAGGACGTGCGACCGGCAGCCCCCTCCACTCTAGATATATCATTCGGAGGGAGAGCCGCCGCTCGCTCGGGATAAAATACTATTCAACTATTACTATTTAACGGATTTGTACATAACATTTAGTTATAGGATCTCAAATATGCGTTTTAAAAATATTTTTTGTGCGTTGACACCTTTATATAACAGACAAACACTGTAAAGCTGCTTTATTATTAAACATGGAGCAATTTTAGTGGCTTTGAACAATAATGCGGAAAGGCGGAACGCTCACTGTCTACCAACTTCACTGGTCAGCCACATTGCTCCATTATTAAATTCCAATATGAGTTCACGGACACACATCTGACATAACTGAGATTTTCAAATAATCAAAATAATGTTAAAAATGTTAGATAAAACGGCATTTGATTCATAATATACATTAGAAAATAATAAATTAATAACTATCACTCTCTTGGCCTTTATCTTCGCTAAGTGTCCAGCAGAGGGACGATATAGGTTAAAAAAAAAGAAAACATCTTGAAAAAAGCTTGAAAACTGAGAACATTGTTTGTTTAGTTGGGGATTACAAAGTTTTTTGAATAATTGATGTAAATTTGACTATTTTTATTTCAGCCGTTGCTTTTATACATACCGATCTTTATACTTCGATAATTTAAAATGGTGTGACGTGAACAATTGCAACAGTACATTAAAAAGGTGCCAACGCGTCGTATCGTTAACACTAAAACATATTACCATTTAAAACATACATTCGGTTGTCGTTCGCTTCTTCGTATGAGAAAACTTTAGTTATAATCGGCTGCCAGTTCTGGTCGTATACCACGTTGCTGGCATCGCTTCCGTACAAGTTATTCTGTAGGTTTTGAACATTCTGCACGAATATCTTGGCGTTTTGTTCGGCTTTGATGGTGAGTAGGGGGTCAATGTGCGGTAAGTCAGAGTCGTTGAGGTTAATGACATCTGTGTACACTTCTGTGCCGTTCGTGTTGAAATCTGGCCCGTATTCCAACGGGGCACTGGTCGGCTGGTAGTACTGCGACTCCGGGACTGGGTACACTGGAACTGAGAACGATTCATTTTAATTCAAAGTATCTGGGTACCCTTTTTTAGGTAAACGACGTTTTCTAAAAATTAAACCGGCTAGACCGATTTATCGCCCCCGAAACCCTCCGCATACTAAATTTCATGAAAATCGTTGAAGCCGTTTTCGAGATTCAGATTTTTTTTATTGTATACAAGAATTGCTTGTATAAATTATAAACGCTAAAGTTTGAAAAAATGTATGGATGTACGGCCGCCCATGGCCTTGCCCACGTGGTACCTTCAAAAACAAAAACCTATCTATTCCACTGGGACCGTATATTATTCCGGGACAAAAAGTAGTCTATACTATTCTAGACTATCTATGTATATTTATCTATATCTGTGTTAAATTTCATCCAGATCCGTTCAGCCGTTTCAGCGTGGAAGAGAAACAAACATACATCCAATAAATAAATAAATAAATAATGCGGGACAATCCATACAGCATCATCTAGCCCCAAAGTAAGCTACTTAAAGCTTGTGTTATGGGACTTAATAACAAGTAGTTATAGATAATAATAGCCACTAATGTAACTAAGTACAATCGCATGTGGATTTCATACTCGCAATGCTTAAACACGTATTAAACTAGGTCCGTATCAAAGAACACAAAAAAAAAATATCACGACTCTAATCCTTGGGCTCGGTAGATATCTCGTCAGATCTCTATTTACTTAGATCTTTGAGGATATCTAAAGAGGGTAGTCAAAACAATGATATTTGGCAGCTGATGCCCACATTTTGCATAGTTAGTATTCCGTACGTGATAGGTTGCAAGCCCATCGCCACTTATAATAAACATGCTCACTCACATGTTTGTATTCTCTGATATCCTAGTACTGTGAACTGTAGAAATGTAAACTCAATACAACACTGTGTTTAAATCACAAGGATAATTTTAGAATGTAAATATGAAGCATGTTAGATAGAGTTATTATATTATTTATTTAGTTATATATCATGTTAGAATATTATTATTATTTTTAAATTTTTTCTATGTAAGTAGGTACACACTTTATCCACCTATGTTATAGGTTCTATTATAGCTTCTCCCTAGTCTGAAAGGTTTGCTGGTAGAAAACTCTTGTAGGGTTAAGCTCGCCTTTGTATGTATGTACTTTTCAATTACTTGTTTTTTAATATTTTCCTGTGTACAATAAATGGGTTATGCGGCATACAGCAAATATTGAAAATATTTGCGAAACTCTGTGGAATTTTATCTAACCTATAAAGCTAATGAAGTAAGTGCTTTATGATAAAACTAGCTGATTCCCGCAGCTTCGCCCGCGTGAATGCCGATTATCGCGACTTTTCATACAGACTTTCATCCCCTATTTTATCCCCTTGGGGGTAGAATTAATCAAAATCCTTTCTTAGCGGATGCCTACGTCATAACATCTACCTGCATGCCAAATTTCAGCCCGATCCGTCCAGTGGTTTGGGCTGTGCGTTGATAGATCACTATGTCAGTCAGTCAGTCAGTCACCTTTGAGTTAAGTATATATATTTAGATAAATTGAGTTAATGTGGATACTCACTAGGATTGTATACGACGTTCTCGGCCGGCATCATATTGAACGCCATCATTTCAGTAGTCGGTACTTGACTAGGAGATGCAATTTCCAATCCGCCGCTGAGTGCATCAATATGTTCCACAATTGCCTTTATATCGCTAGAATCGTCTACCTCGTTGAAATCTGAAGTGAAATCCGTAAGGGTCGTATCATTTAAATCCACATCTCCTTGCAAACTTCCCGAGGCCAACAGATCTAAGTCTTCATCGATACGATCGATAACAGTATTCACGGTATCGGTGATAGATTGAGATGCCACATAGATGTCGCTTTTATCAGTTTTGATATTAATCTTCTGATTCTCTCTCTTTTTCTTCGGAGCGTACGGTTCATCATTATCATCGGATTCAACGAAGCCGTTGCGATCAATAGCAGAGTTTACGGTATCGGTGATAATATGAGATGTAACATAGCTGTCGCTTTTATCAGTAAACTGTATTTCCTCGATCTGATTTTCTCTCTTGACCTTCTTGATCGGGGCGTACGGTCCGTCGCTATCGTCGGATTCCACGAAGCCGTTGACATCGGAGATTTCGGAACCGGCCGATTCGATGCCGGATTCGTTTTTAATCGGGGACGATTTGGCTTTGACATCGGCTTGCTTACGAGCTTCGCGTACTTGTTTTATCATGTTTTTGTCGAAGGCGTGAGCTCGGGTGAGGTGTTTGGTCCAGTTGGGGTAGCTGGCGAAGGTTTTCTCGCAGACGGTGCAGTGGTAGGGCTTGTCTCCGGTGTGGACGCGCTGGTGCTGCTCTAGCTCATGTGGACGCGAGAAAGACTTGGCGCAGTACGCACACTTATGCTTCTTAGCCTCGGAGTGAGTTTTCGCGTGTTGCATGAGGCGATAACGAGCGGTGTACGATCTACCGCACACCTGGAACAGATTTAATTTGATTAGTTTTCTCAACTGAACGAACAGCGTTTAACTTTTATTTATAGCTAGATGTAATGAGGTACATGGCCATCTGATGACAGATTGGCGAATAAACTTTTTAAACTTCCGTGATTTGATGACATAATTATAATTGAATAACGGGTATTTATCACGTACCTATTTTGTTTTTATTCCCGACGTTTCGAACACATTACAGCGTTCGTGGTCGCGGGCAGACTGATGTGCAGCGAGCTAGTTTTTATTATTGAGAGTAGAATCTGTATCTACCCTCAATTCGTCTTATCAATTGTTTTAAGAGACGAACACTCGCATTCCTTAGAATTCTGCTCGAATGTTCAATATCAACACGCGGCTTGATATGAACACACCGTGGTAACAAGTCCCAATCACGACATTTTGTTAAGAATGTCAGTGATGTAATAAGTTTCGCACTTTTCTTTCGCAGGAATTCTAGGCGTCGAACTTTGTTTACATATTCCGGCCCGTACCGGCTTGCAATTAAACTTTTTAAACTTCCGTGATTTGATGACATAATTATAATTGAATAACGGGTATTTATCACGTACCTATTTTGTTTTTATTCCCGACGTTTCGAACACATTACAGCGTTCGTGGTCGCGGGCAGACTGATGTGCAGCGAGCTAGTTTTTATTATTGAGAGTAGAATCTGTATCTACCCTCAATTCGTCTTATCAATTGTTTTAAGAGACGAACACTCGCATTCCTTAGAATTCTGCTCGAATGTTCAATATCAACACGCGGCTTGATATGAACACACCGTGGTAACAAGTCCCAATCACGACATTTTGTTAAGAATGTCAGTGATGTAATAAGTTTCGCACTTTTCTTTCGCAGGAATTCTAGGCGTCGAACTTTGTTTACATATTCCGGCCCGTACCGGCTTGCAATTAAACTTTTTAAACTTCCGTGATTTGATGACATAATTATAATTGAATAACGGGTATTTATCACGTACCTATTTTGTTTTTATTCCCGACGTTTCGAACACATTACAGCGTTCGTGGTCGCGGGCAGACTGATGTGCAGCGAGCTAGTTTTTATTATTGAGAGTAGAATCTGTATCTACCCTCAATTCGTCTTATCAATTGTTTTAAGAGACGAACACTCGCATTCCTTAGAATTCTGCTCGAATGTTCAATATCAACACGCGGCTTGATATGAACACACCGTGGTAACAAGTCCCAATCACGACATTTTGTTAAGAATGTCAGTGATGTAATAAGTTTCGCACTTTTCTTTCGCAGGAATTCTAGGCGTCGAACTTTGTTTACATATTCCGGCCCGTACCGGCTTGCAATTAAACTTTTTAAACTTCCGTGATTTGATGACATAATTATAATTGAATAACGGGTATTTATCACGTACCTATTTTGTTTTTATTCCCGACGTTTCGAACACATTACAGCGTTCGTGGTCGCGGGCAGACTGATGTGCAGCGAGCTAGTTTTTATTATTGAGAGTAGAATCTGTATCTACCCTCAATTCGTCTTATCAATTGTTTTAAGAGACGAACACTCGCATTCCTTAGAATTCTGCTCGAATGTTCAATATCAACACGCGGCTTGATATGAACACACCGTGGTAACAAGTCCCAATCACGACATTTTGTTAAGAATGTCAGTGATGTAATAAGTTTCGCACTTTTCTTTCGCAGGAATTCTAGGCGTCGAACTTTGTTTACATATTCCGGCCCGTACCGGCTTGCAATTAAACTTTTTAAACTTCCGTGATTTGATGACATAATTATAATTGAATAACGGGTATTTATCACGTACCTATTTTGTTTTTATTCCCGACGTTTCGAACACATTACAGCGTTCGTGGTCGCGGGCAGACTGATGTGCAGCGAGCTAGTTTTTATTATTGAGAGTAGAATCTGTATCTACCCTCAATTCGTCTTATCAATTGTTTTAAGAGACGAACACTCGCATTCCTTAGAATTCTGCTCGAATGTTCAATATCAACACGCGGCTTGATATGAACACACCGTGGTAACAAGTCCCAATCACGACATTTTGTTAAGAATGTCAGTGATGTAATAAGTTTCGCACTTTTCTTTCGCAGGAATTCTAGGCGTCGAACTTTGTTTACATATTCCGGCCCGTACCGGCTTGCAATTAAACTTTTTAAACTTCCGTGATTTGATGACATAATTATAATTGAATAACGGGTATTTATCACGTACCTATTTTGTTTTTATTCCCGACGTTTCGAACACATTACAGCGTTCGTGGTCGCGGGCAGACTGATGTGCAGCGAGCTAGTTTTTATTATTGAGAGTAGAATCTGTATCTACCCTCAATTCGTCTTATCAATTGTTTTAAGAGACGAACACTCGCATTCCTTAGAATTCTGCTCGAATGTTCAATATCAACACGCGGCTTGATATGAACACACCGTGGTAACAAGTCCCAATCACGACATTTTGTTAAGAATGTCAGTGATGTAATAAGTTTCGCACTTTTCTTTCGCAGGAATTCTAGGCGTCGAACTTTGTTTACATATTCCGGCCCGTACCGGCTTGCAATTAAACTTTTTAAACTTCCGTGATTTGATGACATAATTATAATTGAATAACGGGTATTTATCACGTACCTATTTTGTTTTTATTCCCGACGTTTCGAACACATTACAGCGTTCGTGGTCGCGGGCAGACTGATGTGCAGCGAGCTAGTTTTTATTATTGAGAGTAGAATCTGTATCTACCCTCAATTCGTCTTATCAATTGTTTTAAGAGACGAACACTCGCATTCCTTAGAATTCTGCTCGAATGTTCAATATCAACACGCGGCTTGATATGAACACACCGTGGTAACAAGTCCCAATCACGACATTTTGTTAAGAATGTCAGTGATGTAATAAGTTTCGCACTTTTCTTTCGCAGGAATTCTAGGCGTCGAACTTTGTTTACATATTCCGGCCCGTACCGGCTTGCAATTAAACTTTTTAAACTTCCGTGATTTGATGACATAATTATAATTGAATAACGGGTATTTATCACGTACCTATTTTGTTTTTATTCCCGACGTTTCGAACACATTACAGCGTTCGTGGTCGCGGGCAGACTGATGTGCAGCGAGCTAGTTTTTATTATTGAGAGTAGAATCTGTATCTACCCTCAATTCGTCTTATCAATTGTTTTAAGAGACGAACACTCGCATTCCTTAGAATTCTGCTCGAATGTTCAATATCAACACGCGGCTTGATATGAACACACCGTGGTAACAAGTCCCAATCACGACATTTTGTTAAGAATGTCAGTGATGTAATAAGTTTCGCACTTTTCTTTCGCAGGAATTCTAGGCGTCGAACTTTGTTTACATATTCCGGCCCGTACCGGCTTGCAATTAAACTTTTTAAACTTCCGTGATTTGATGACATAATTATAATTGAATAACGGGTATTTATCACGTACCTATTTTGTTTTTATTCCCGACGTTTCGAACACATTACAGCGTTCGTGGTCGCGGGCAGACTGATGTGCAGCGAGCTAGTTTTTATTATTGAGAGTAGAATCTGTATCTACCCTCAATTCGTCTTATCGAATATTGAGGGTAGATACAGATTCTACTCTCAATAATAAAAACTAGCTCGCTGCACATCAGTCTGCCCGCGACCACGAACGCTGTAATGTGTTCGAAACGTCGGGAATAAAAACAAAATAGGTACGTGATAAATACCCGTTATTCAATTATAATTATGTCATCAAATCACGGAAGTTTAAAAAGTTTAATTGCAAGCCGGTACGGGCCGGAATATGTAAACAAAGTTCGACGCCTAGAATTCCTGCGAAAGAAAAGTGCGAAACTTATTACATCACTGACATTCTTAACAAAATGTCGTGATTGGGACTTGTTACCACGGTGTGTTCATATCAAGCCGCGTGTTGATATTGAACATTCGAGCAGAATTCTAAGGAATGCGAGTGTTCGTCTCTTAAAACAATTGATAAGACGAATTGAGGGTAGATACAGATTCTACTCTCAATAATAAAAACTAGCTCGCTGCACATCAGTCTGCCCGCGACCACGAACGCTGTAATGTGTTCGAAACGTCGGGAATAAAAACAAAATAGGTACGTGATAAATACCCGTTATTCAATTATAATTATGTCATCAAATCACGGAAGTTTAAAAAGTTTAATTGCAAGCCGGTACGGGCCGGAATATGTAAACAAAGTTCGACGCCTAGAATTCCTGCGAAAGAAAAGTGCGAAACTTATTACATCACTGACATTCTTAACAAAATGTCGTGATTGGGACTTGTTACCACGGTGTGTTCATATCAAGCCGCGTGTTGATATTGAACATTCGAGCAGAATTCTAAGGAATGCGAGTGTTCGTCTCTTAAAACAATTGATAAGACGAATTGAGGGTAGATACAGATTCTACTCTCAATAATAAAAACTAGCTCGCTGCACATCAGTCTGCCCGCGACCACGAACGCTGTAAAGTGTTCGAAACGTCGGGAATAAAAACAAAATAGGTACGTGATAAATACCCGTTATTCAATTATAATTATGTCATCAAATCACGGAAGTTTAAAAAGTTTAATTGCAAGCCGGTACGGGCCGGAATATGTAAACAAAGTTCGACGCCTAGAATTCCTGCGAAAGAAAAGTGCGAAACTTATTACATCACTGACATTCTTAACAAAATGTCGTGATTGGGACTTGTTACCACGGTGTGTTCATATCAAGCCGCGTGTTGATATTGAACATTCGAGCAGAATTCTAAGGAATGCGAGTGTTCGTCTCTTAAAACAATTGATAAGACGAATTGAGGGTAGATACAGATTCTACTCTCAATAATAAAAACTAGCTCGCTGCACATCAGTCTGCCCGCGACCACGAACGCTGTAATGTGTTCGAAACGTCGGGAATAAAAACAAAATAGGTACGTGATAAATACCCGTTATTCAATTATAATTATGTCATCAAATCACGGAAGTTTAAAAAGTTTAATTGCAAGCCGGTACGGGCCGGAATATGTAAACAAAGTTCGACGCCTAGAATTCCTGCGAAAGAAAAGTGCGAAACTTATTACATCACTGACATTCTTAACAAAATGTCGTGATTGGGACTTGTTACCACGGTGTGTTCATATCAAGCCGCGTGTTGATATTGAACATTCGAGCAGAATTCTAAGGAATGCGAGTGTTCGTCTCTTAAAACAATTGATAAGACGAATTGAGGGTAGATACAGATTCTACTCTCAATAATAAAAACTAGCTCGCTGCACATCAGTCTGCCCGCGACCACGAACGCTGTAATGTGTTCGAAACGTCGGGAATAAAAACAAAATAGGTACGTGATAAATACCCGTTATTCAATTATAATTATGTCATCAAATCACGGAAGTTTAAAAAGTTTAATTGCAAGCCGGTACGGGCCGGAATATGTAAACAAAGTTCGACGCCTAGAATTCCTGCGAAAGAAAAGTGCGAAACTTATTACATCACTGACATTCTTAACAAAATGTCGTGATTGGGACTTGTTACCACGGTGTGTTCATATCAAGCCGCGTGTTGATATTGAACATTCGAGCAGAATTCTAAGGAATGCGAGTGTTCGTCTCTTAAAACAATTGATAAGACGAATTGAGGGTAGATACAGATTCTACTCTCAATAATAAAAACTAGCTCGCTGCACATCAGTCTGCCCGCGACCACGAACGCTGTAATGTGTTCGAAACGTCGGGAATAAAAACAAAATAGGTACGTGATAAATACCCGTTATTCAATTATAATTATGTCATCAAATCACGGAAGTTTAAAAAGTTTAATTGCAAGCCGGTACGGGCCGGAATATGTAAACAAAGTTCGACGCCTAGAATTCCTGCGAAAGAAAAGTGCGAAACTTATTACATCACTGACATTCTTAACAAAATGTCGTGATTGGGACTTGTTACCACGGTGTGTTCATATCAAGCCGCGTGTTGATATTGAACATTCGAGCAGAATTCTAAGGAATGCGAGTGTTCGTCTCTTAAAACAATTGATAAGACGAATTGAGGGTAGATACAGATTCTACTCTCAATAATAAAAACTAGCTCGCTGCACATCAGTCTGCCCGCGACCACGAACGCTGTAATGTGTTCGAAACGTCGGGAATAAAAACAAAATAGGTACGTGATAAATACCCGTTATTCAATTATAATTATGTCATCAAATCACGGAAGTTTAAAAAGTTTAATTGCAAGCCGGTACGGGCCGGAATATGTAAACAAAGTTCGACGCCTAGAATTCCTGCGAAAGAAAAGTGCGAAACTTATTACATCACTGACATTCTTAACAAAATGTCGTGATTGGGACTTGTTACCACGGTGTGTTCATATCAAGCCGCGTGTTGATATTGAACATTCGAGCAGAATTCTAAGGAATGCGAGTGTTCGTCTCTTAAAACAATTGATAAGACGAATTGAGGGTAGATACAGATTCTACTCTCAATAATAAAAACTAGCTCGCTGCACATCAGTCTGCCCGCGACCACGAACGCTGTAATGTGTTCGAAACGTCGGGAATAAAAACAAAATAGGTACGTGATAAATACCCGTTATTCAATTATAATTAGATTGGCGAATGTTGTTATATCCTGGCAGCCCTATGGAAGGAGAGGTCGTGGTCGATCGAGGTTATTTATTTGTTTATTTGTAGGAAAACCAACAGCTTTTACAATAAAATTAATAACTGCTTAGTGCTAGATAGCCAATGAAAGGTCTCGGTCAGCGTATAGGTATATTTGAAGGATATAATTATAAGTTGTAGGGATATCTCGATACCTTTGAGGGTAAATCGTGGGAGACCTCGATGATGATTGATGTGTTTTGGGAGATATCTTCGTCCACGAGTGAAACGAAACAAGATAAAAAAATATGTTATGTACTTGATGAACATGTGATTGAAGAATAAAATGAAAGTGAATGAAGAAAAAGAAATATTTCAGGATCAGAGCCAGTAGAGATCAGTGGTCTCTGCCTACCCCGTCGGTAAACATGCGTGATTTTATGTATGTCTGTGAAGCTAAGAGCCTGTCCAGATGGAGCGTTTCGTAGGCACTCGCGCGTTCTCAGGCACCTACTACATAAAACTACCTACTACCTAGGTAGGTACATAAATATTTTTCTGTCCCTGAGTCCCTCCCGAACACAACGCGCGTAGGAACGCACGTGAAACGCGGCATCTGGACGCAATGTACAGTTCATCCAACAGATCTAGGCATTCGTGAAGTTAGCCACTGGTGCGAGTTTGCGCATGTACAGTTCCTTCCCCCCCTCATAACTCCAATTGCTCCCGAAAAACGATACTGCGCAGCTCTTGCGGCTAACTTCACGAATGCCTAGATTCGTTGAGCCAACTATAAATTGCTACGCGCGAGTGCTTACGCGCGTAAAACGCTCCATCTGGACAGGCTCTTAGGTAAGTGTTACCTTGCAGATGTGGAGCACGCTCTCGAAGTGGTGCGGTAGGTGTTTGAGCACGAGGTACCGCTCGCGGTAGGCGCGCGCGCACACGGGGCAGGCGTACAACTTGCGGCGGTGCGCGTCCAGGTGCCGTGCGCAGGCGCGCAGCGTCGCGAACTGCAGCCCGCACTGCCGGCACCAGTTGTCCAGGCACGACTTGTGCGCGCGCTGGTGCTTTATCAGCTCCAGGGGCGTGTTGAATCTGAGGGGAGACTCCGGTTCACGTTTACTATTTCGAAACCTTGCTATTAAGGTGGGTACTGACCAACGAGGTGTAATGTAACATTCGCATCGAGCATGTTACGCCGTGTTCTAAAATCGGCGTAACATGCTCGTCAAAACTATGTGCTCCGTTTTCGCCTGAACCGACTGAACTGCGTAACAGCACCTTGGGTTAGAGATTCACCTAGCATGTAAGACGTTTCAAAGTAATCCTTGTGATTGTACTGAATACATATTTTTCAATTTCAATTTCAACAGTCAAAGGATTCACCAAAAAACCGACAGCCAGGTGGAGCACTCAAAGCGAGCAACGAGCGGCTCGTTGCTCGCTGGTTTCCCCGTAACACGACGTACTGACTGCACGAATACATTACGCCCCGTAACGCCGGTCAGTACCCAACTTTACATTATCAGTACGTCTACCATGAGTTGTCACATTTATATCGGCTATTTTTTTTTTATAAACTAAAAAAAATCAGCCAAACAACTAACTAATGTTGCCATTGCCATGCATCGTGCCAAGCGAAAATAAAATCCAGCGGTTATGATAAGGGCGATAACTTGAATCGATGAACTGTACTATCGTTGCGATTCACAGCCCAAAACCTTTCAAGTCACTGGCCTCGTATTCCAGAACTAAGCTTGAGTTCTAATCGATACTCAAGCATATCCATTCTGTACTCCGTAAAATGGTCAGCGATATAATATAACCCAATAATCGTCTAAAACCTACTCAAAGTTACATCGTTTCGACTATCATTTGAACGAAGGGCCAAAGACATTGCTTTTGACAATCTATTTCGTAAAAAATACAAGTTACGGACGAAGTAATAAATTGGATTTGAAAACAAAACAATTATAAAGATATAAACTACTCAAAACAAAATGAGGGCCACCCAAGTATTTTTGTTTCTCTAAAGTGATAAAAACCAAAAACATCCTAAGATTAAGTATTTTTTTGTCTCATCGGATTAAAATTTATTAAATTAATTTAAAAAACATTGTTATAATATTATAAGTATTTAAAACAATCAGAGCATAAAATACCGATCACTAAGTTTTGAGTAGTATAATTTGATGAACAATTTGTTTCGATTATATCTTTGTCTGGAATCCGGGCAGAAGCTTTTGAATACTTTGTGTGGTACCCTCCTAGCTTTAAAACATCAAACGTACCACAAGCATGCACAAAATAACATTAGCACAGCAGACAACCAAAAATCACATTCGCTTTACACACAACTACATTCGCCAAGACTATAATAATAGGTTGTTATAGTAATTTTGTCCTAACTATAATAGGTAGGACGAATTAGAGATAGGTAATCTATTGTCCCACAAAACACGAAAAACCAAAGTTTAAAATACTGTGTCGTAGTAAGTTTTTAAGTAGATAAACCGAGCCAAAGCTATATTTTGCAAGTGTGAAGACTGCTTAAAAAAAACGTTGCTTAGTCTAATTAACTGCTTCACAATTTCTGGTGGAAGCAAAATCACAGAAAATAAAAAAGCAAAAAGATGTATTGAATCTAGTATTCCTGTAAGCGGCGATAGACTTGCAAACAGTCACGTGCAGAATACTAACTACTATGCAAAATACATGTCTCAAACATTATATTCTTTAGAGATCCAGTAACTGGAGATCTGAAATGTCTAAACGCGAAAGTTTGTAAGAACGTATGGATGTGTGGATGTCTGTTTGTTACTCTCGCTAAAACGGCTGAACGGATATGGATGAAATTTGGCACAGATATAGATTATAGTCTGGAATAACACAGGCTAAAAAATGTACGGTTTCCGGGGGATAGATTCGTTTTTGCTTTTCAAGGTACCACGCGGGCAAAGCCGTGGGCTGAAGTTAGTATAAAATAAATCTCCTAACTCTCCAGAATTTTATAACAAAAACTAGCTTCCGCCCACGGCTTCGCCCGCGTGGTACTTTGAAAAACAAAAACAAATCTATCCCGCGGGAACCGTAATTTTTTCCGGGATAAAAAGTAGTATATGTGTTATTCCAGGCTATAATCTGCTTGTGTCAAATTTCATTCAGATCCGTTCAGCTGTTTCAGCGTGAAAGAGTAACAAACATACATCCAGACATCCATACATCCACACATCCATACATTCTTACAAACTTTCGCGTTTATAATATTAGTAGGATTATCAAAAGACTTACTTACGTGATGATGAGGGATGAAAACCATGTCACCAAAAGAGTTATGAGTAAGACTGTGGCTGGGTGCGCTAGTAGAGGAAGGCCGAAGAAGAAGTGGTTGGATTGTGTGAAAGATGATATGAATGTAAAAGGAGTAGATTCAGAGTTGACGAATGATAGGAGTGAGTGGAAGAAGAAAACATGTTGTGCCGACCCCACTTAGCGCGGGATAAGGGCAGGAGAATGTTGAATCAAAAGACTTACGTAGCAGAACATTCCGGGATCTGGCATTTGATGGAGACCTCGTCGTGTACCAGCCTCTTGTGCTCCAGCAAGCGGTAATGGCTCTTGAAGCCGTAGATACACTTGTCACAGCGGAATGGCTTCTCCACGGCACCTTCAGAATGGAACGCCAGATTGTGCATCACTAGCAAAGGTAGACGCGGAAATAACCTACTGCATTGATCGCATCTGAAAGCAATTTGATTCTTTGGTTTAATGGGAACCACTTTTTTTCAACCAGTGTTATGAAAGTATAATGCCCGCCTTCCACTAAAAAAGGGTAATGAGCGGAAACTGAGCTAATGATCTGAGCGGACCGGAGTAAAAATAGTTGTACACTTTCATTAAGAAAGAGTTTCAGATTTTGCCTTCCACTGCCAGAGGGTTTGACCACTTTTGTAACTCTTTGTACTCTTTTGATCCGCCCAGTCCGCTCGTTCACAGTGGAAGCACTTGTATGAAAAAAGCCGTTGCGAGTTAATCGGAGTCTGTACGGAGCCCGCTCCTCTCGCAGTGGAAGGCAGGCGTTACAGTGCGCCTCAAAAGAGTCCTTCATGCACTTGACACAGGTTTCCTCACAATGTTTTCTTTTAAATTGTTATAATGGAGAAAAAATAAGTATTGTTAAACACATCAGACGCGCCACAGACGACCTCTGTGGCGCAGCGGGCGAGAGTCCGCCTGCGACGCAAGAGGTTGCGGGTTCGATTCCCGCCGCGGAACAAATTTGTGTACGATCTGCAGAAATTTGTTCCGTTGGTCTGGGTGTTTTCTATGTATAATAAAAAAAATATCTATCTATGTATATAATGTATTAAATATATCAGTTATCTAGTACCCATAACACAAGCTTTGAGTAGCTTACTTTGGGGCTAGATGATGCTGTGTGGATTGTCCAGCATTATTTATTATTTATTATTATTTATTACATCCAAATTAGAAACCTTTAGATTAAAATTTGAGGATAGACCACCAGACCAGCAAATAACTAAGCAACTTATATTTTTTTGTGTTTGTACATACATACATAAAATCACGACTGTTTCCCGACGGGATGGGCAGAGATCACGGATCTCCACTTGCTACGATACTGACATACCTTTTTTGCTACATTCACTCTCATTACATTCTACATACATGCGCATCGGTTTAGGGTACTCTTCACCTGGCCTTTCTCTAAAACGTCCCCTATTGGAAGTACGTACGCCGAGGTTTTCCCCTTCCAACTGTGCCATTCACACTCGCCTTATATACCTTTGTGTTTGTAACTTACTGAAATTTGTCTTTAGAGATATGAAAATAGCAGTGGTCGCCAAACAATGAATATTTCGTATACTGCTTCTCACAGATATTGCATGAGTACACAATAACTTTATCTTCATGTTCTGAATCAAAGTGAGAATCAATTTCCGAACGGTTCTTGAATAGTAAGTCGCAATGACTGCACAGTATTCCACCCAGGGCGTCTATTGAGCTGTCTTCAACTGAGCTTGACAATTTAGTGATCTCAGGAGTTATTTTCTCATTGAAATGTTCAGTTAAATGTAATGTGGCTTCTTGTTTGTTTGGCAGCACGATTGCGCATATCGGGCACGGATGCAGTATCTCGCAATGCTCGTCTATGTGGCTCTCACACATATCAATACTTTTAATTATTCTAGAACATTTGATGCAATCGTAGGGAGGATCCTCTCTTACTTTTTTGTGAATAATTTTGTGTATTTGCAATTCTTTTTTTGATTTAAATCTGAAATATAGTAACAATAATAAATTTGTAGATCATTTTGTAATGATCCTTAGATAGCACAACTGTT
This sequence comes from Cosmorhoe ocellata, assembly GCA_963675405.1. Classification (NCBI taxonomy): domain Eukaryota; kingdom Metazoa; phylum Arthropoda; class Insecta; order Lepidoptera; family Geometridae; genus Cosmorhoe; species Cosmorhoe ocellata. The sequence continues at coordinate 10,081,812 of OY776253.1, read as the reverse complement.
TCATAAAATGTATAGTGTGTATATTACGATATTAAGAGATATATTACTGTAAATAAACATATTTTATAGATTGAAAGCAGACTATAACATAACTTACTGTTCATCACATTCTCCGCACTTGAAGTCATGTATAGCAGTAATGTGGGCAGTGAGAGCCGTTTGTTTAGAGAAACTTTTGTTGCATTGCTGGCATCTGGACGAAGAAAATTACAAGTTTTTAAATTGAATTTAATGCCTGTATAAATCTAACATTGATGTAAGGTAATACTCAGGGGTTGTTACACATTTCCATAATTAAGAAAAGTTGTTTTTGTTTTATTTTCTTCCATAGATTTACCCTATCGAAAACTTCGACTTGTCCATTTTGTTGGTTTGCAATTTATAAAATCACATAAAAACATTGAAAATTGTAATATTAGATTTCAATAGCAGTTTTTGCTAGACACATAACATAAGTCAAGAAGTATGAATACAATATTCTTTTAAATTAATTTATGACTTATGTTTATTGTGTCTCAAAAATAAATGCTTTAGGTGTCGATTTAAACTTAAGCCTAGTTATGGAAAAGAGTTAAAAACTTACACAAATTTGTTCTTCACAATGTGCTGGAGGTAGCAGTGGTTACGGAAGCTCGGGTACCCGGAATGCTGCTTTTTGCATGCCACACACGTGTATACCACATCTCCTGTGTTGTGTGAACCGTAATGACTGTCAAAATCTTTCTTATTTCCAAATGTTGAATCACAAATGTAGCAGAGTATACCACCAATCTTATCGACAGCTGTTTGTTTAGGAATATGAATTTCACAATTTTCTAAAGATACTTCTGTTACATCGTTCCCCGAGTTGAGGTCCTTGTTGAGGAGAATATAGGAAGCTATGGATGAAGCCATGTTCGTGCGTTGTCTGCTCTCTATTCTAGGTATAATCCATTTATTAAAATTTTACATCTGTGTCAAAGGGAATTGTATGCGGCATCGAACATAGCTTTGTGGTTTAATTGGCGGCTACATCTCTATCTACACTGTGCTGGCCAGAAAACCGACGAGCGTTGTGCTCGAGCTTGGATGACCTTGGAGTTTGCAAATTCGAGCAGTGGAGTGCAAGTACGCACCATGTTACATTAAACACTGCGCTATCATCGGTTTTTTCAGGTATACTACTATTTCTCATTCACATTTTTTCTCATAAATTCGTCTCCACCTGTATTTATTCATCAGAAACTCCGGCATTTACAAAATTCGAGGTTGTTCAGCCATTACGGTGGATTCTCAACGTACTTGTGGCACCAAACGAAAATACTCACAAATCTATAGAAAAGCCGAAAACTAATGTTTGCAATAAATTACACATTATATTTTACATGACAACAGTATGAAATTATGACAAAATTTAGTAAAAATAACGCCGGATAACAAACAACGCCAAGAAAACGTGCGTGTGATTTTTGATTTTTCCGAAACTGAATGAATTTTGTTCCCAGTTCAGAGCAGGTACTTTTGGCATGCTGTTCTGTTGCCGAAACAGCATTCACCCTCACAAAAAAAAAGTCATTTGGTTGGTTTGAGAATGTATATTGTGTATACTAGAAAATGTCCGCATGATCATAGATTTTGATGGTACTCTGTGCTTATTTAGAATCTGTTTGTTTTTTTTAATAATTTTTTTAGTTATCTATGGAGAGAGTGTGGATTCAGGGCAGGGCAGGGCAGGGATTCAATCCTTTTCAATTCATTCAATCAACTTCAACCATTTTCAATTTCATTCAATCAATCAATAAAATAATAAATTCGCGAATACACCGATGAAATGAAATGAATTGATTAAATTTCGTGCGGAGTGATGGTGCTGATTTAATATTTTTATTTAAATATACAAGAAGCTCCTGTTAAATTCTATGATGGCTCGTACTACTAACAGTGACAACAGTTCGCGTAAGTTGTAGTCTAGTAATTTTCAATGTTTCCCAAAAATACACTAATAAACCATGAATAAAACTAAATTTATAAAAGTATTACAGATCATGTCAATACTTATTACATTTAAACATATCGTATTGTTGATTTTTGTTTATATTTGTTTTGCAAACACCATGAAACGATTTGTTGTTGGACTTGTTGGCACCGTGCCATATCGCGTTCCCAAAATAGGCTGATAGGTCTGATTGAAGCGTGCACGCAAAGTTACGCGCGCCATTTCCTTCAATCAGTCAACATTTAGCACCATGGATCGATACCAACCCGCAAATGCGAGTTTCCACGGCTCATTGAGGAGTAGGGAGTCGTCATCCACCGCGGGCAGCGACGCCAGGGAGAAAATAAAAGATTGCTGCAGAAAATTCATAGCTTTCATGTTTACACAAGTGGGTGTCGGTGCTCTCGTTGTTTGCTATGCTATCCTAGGAGCAGCCGGCTTCATGCATATCGAGAAAGACAGTCCGGATCAACAGTTGAAGGATGTGAGGCAGTTGAGGCTGCACTGTGCTGAAGAGCTGTGGAATGTAACCGAAACACTTAACACATTTAATAAGACAGTTTGGATGCAGAGAGCGAACATTATACTCAAAGTTTTTCAGAACAACATTACTGTAGCTATCCATACAGGCTACAGCGGCAGATCAGCTGAAGACATCTGGTCTTTTCCAGCCGCTTTGATGTACTCTCTATCTGTGTTCACAATGATAGGTTATGGAAATATAGTGCCTAAGACGGTGTGGGGTAAGATTACAACGATAGCTTACGCCTGCTTTGGCATACCTATTTATATCCTATACTTCTGCAATATGGGAAAAGTGCTGGCAAAGTCCTTCAAATGGCTGTACATCACCGCACATGAATGCAGTAGACGAGATGACTCCGTGTTTGAAGATGGGGAAGTGCCAGTGAAAAGGAAAATCACCGTTCCTTCCACAGCATGTCTTTGGGTGATCTCGTTCTACATTCTGACTGGAACGATTATGTTTGGAGCTTGGGAGAAATGGAACTATCTAGACTCTACCTACTTCTGTGTTATAAGTTTGTGCAAGATCGGTTTTGGGGATTTTGTCCCGGGAGCCAATATTACGGATTCTGCTGGAGGGTCCCACTTGAAGCTTGTCATGAACTTTATCTATGTGCTCCTGGGGATGGGGCTGGTTGCTATGTGCTATAACCTAATGTGTGAAGACGTGAGGGTCAAGGTCAGGGAACTCCGAGAGGACCTGAAGAACTGCCTAGATGACATTACACTTAAGATCACTGTGTGTATGAACGACACAAAGTACTATCATCAGAAACAAAACAGACATTTGAAATAATAAAACTATATGATATTTTTTAATTATGAATGTGAATTGATGTTAAAGTAGGCACATAGTGAGTAAATTTTAATTTTAATGTAATAAAATTAAATGTATCGTATCAAATGTATTGGTTTTATTCAATGTTGTAAGGAATAGTTCAAGCACCTAAAATTTTAAAATGTTTAATTACGTGAATAAAGTCTATCACAAGTATGTTTCTGTGTAGCATCAATTTCGCTATTTTATAGATTGATACAACTCTTAAGATGCTAGCAAATAGGTACTAAAATAATATTAGATAATATAAAATAGGTATCAGCACAAAAAAGTGTTTTTGCAAAAACTGAACGGATTTTCATGCAATTTCTTCATCGCAGGTATATTCACAAAATTTGTTAATAAAGAATTTCCTGATCAGGCATCAAAATTAACAAGAAAAATCTTTATCAAGACATGGTGGAACACAAAACATCAGGCGATTTTAAGACTAACAAGCTGTTAGTAGTTTAATTAACAGAGCATGGTGAAACTAGCCCTAACTTTAGCTTAGATCATTTGGATTATTTCTTATCATGTGTGGTATAATGCTGATAAATAAATAAATAAATAAATAATGCTGGACAATCCACACAGCATCATCTAGCCCCAAAGTAAGCTACTTAAAGCTTGTGTTATGGGTACTAGATAACTGATATATTTAATACATTATATACATAGATAGATATTTTTTATTATACATAGAAAACACCCAGACCAACGGAACAAATTTCTGCAGATCATAATAGTAAGAATACTTATATTTTATTAATAACTTTTTAGTTGAAATGCGATCTCTTTCTATCTTCGGAGTGAGAGGGTTCGAAGGTCGTTGCAACGATGTCCTGCTGAAGCCGGCGCTGCCAAGGTGCGATGCTGACCCTGCCATTGAACAACAGACCCTGGTCTTCTTTGGCGGCGATATCCAAGTAAGTACTGCATTAGAACTCTTTGTTAGTAACAGTAACAACCCTATTCTATTGGATATTTATTTTATAAACCGTCGGCGTGGCCAGATTGAATCACAGCTGGGACAAGTATTAGATAATTATCAGAATAAAGTATGTAAGAAATAAGTTAAAATAGCTCCTGAATGGTGTCATTACTCAGGAAACGTAGGAAATATTAAAAAGAGCAAAGTTTTTCAATTTCGCGCCCGGCCGAGACGAATTAAGTCACTTAGGATCATAGAATTCCTGCGCCGGATATCCGGTTTCCGGCAAAATCGCTATCCGTTTCATCTCTAGTATAATCCCACGCTAATATTAGATTTACTAGGCCGTTCGTTATTGAGCAACAGGCCACTGGACTGGTGCTAGTGCTAGACATCGTTAAGTTAAATGGTTATTTCCGGAAGGAAGAGCAAGGCGATCGATAATCTGACTGCAACAGCGATTTTCATTCTACTTCAGGAAAATGCCAGATTCCTCACGACTTTTTCCTTTATGTGTAAAATAAAATACTTGTAATAATAAAAAATTGCTTAAAAACCCCCCTTAATTCTTTTACCGTAGGCTACTCATACAATATCCTGTCAATATTCATACTACTATCAGGATATTGTATGAGTAGCCTACGGTAAAAGAATTAAGGGGGGTTTTTAATCATTTTTTTAGTATTACGAGTATTTTATTTTACACTTATAGGAAAAAATCGTGAGGAAACTGGCATACCCTAGATCCAAAAATGATGTATGTCATTGGTTAGTGACTCCTTAAGTAATGGGCGTACCTAGTAAGGCATTTGGAAATTCAACCTCTATCGGGTTCAGTGGAGGGAGTAAAAAATACCCTAAGCAAATATTTGCAGATAGTAAACTAGTAAGGTAAGCAGCTAAGTAGAAAATCTCGCGCTGACTGCGAAAGTTGCTTCCCGCGATTGTCTACAAAGCTGAAATTCTGAAAAGGACGGAAATGTCTTGTACTTTCCCGCTAAAACTATTATCTAATGAGGTTATCTATCTTCTATCTATCTATATATGTATATATAAATGAGTTGCTGTTCGTTAGTCTCGCTGAAACTCGAGAACGGCTAAACGGATTTATCTTATCTTGGTCTTGAAATGTTCGTGGAGGTCTAGGGAAGGTTTAAAAGGTAAGAAAAATTCGAATAACTGCCGGGAAAACCCTGAAAATAGTCCTTTTCTATTTCCCATACAATCGCTTTCTAAATAAGTACGAAGTCTGCCGGGTCAGCTAGTTAATTAATATTAATAAGCTTAGTTTTAGCGGGAAAGTACTAGACATTTCCGTCCTTTTCAGTATTTGTAATGGATTTCCGCAAAGTCACGTCTGTATCAATAATTTAACGCTGAAATTCTTTACTTTTAGAACTTCCTGCATTTGATGGATCACGAGAATCCTAACATACTATGCCGGCGCTGGTGTCTCGAGGCGGTCGCCAACCAGCTGAGCGTCGACTTCCCCCAACACCACATTGTCGTCATCAAGCCTTCCAGGTGAATTATCCATAACCATTTACAGAGGGTCTACCATGAGTTTTCACAATCTACACTCGCTAGCGACTGTAGTTAAAAAAATGTATGAAAACTTGTACAGCGCCTCTAGCGGATAGTTGGGTACTAAAATGTCACGTAGTTAACTATCCTACGTCACAGCGTACTACAGCGACTGTAGTTTGCGCTCATTAATTTGCTTAGAAATTGGTACCATGAGTAACAAGACGTACAGTACACACCATTGACTGGCCTCACAGCTCAGTTGGTAGTAGCTCTGCCTTCTGCTCTGTATGTTGTAGGTTCGATACCGATACGGTAACTCTGCTATGTGTTCCTTACAAAATTAACATGGATCATACAAAAAAAGCGCTAGGGCCCAGCGAGTTTCTTGTCAGTTCTTCTCGGACTGGAATTGGCACCTAGACTACCTAGTATGTAAGACGTTTCAAAATGATCCCAGTGGTTTCAATGAAATAAATATACTTGACGATCTCCTCCCAGGGTGTTTACTCTGAAAAACGACCAACGATATAAATATCGGCACAATAATCGTGCAAAACCTACTCTAATATTCTACGAGTATAAGTTTCTCGTTTAGACAATCATTTGAACGATGTAACATTTAACATTATTATTGACAATCGATCTCGTAATCCTACAAACGAACGACACGAAATTTCCAATTTCACACCGAAACAACTGTTAATTCCACTGAATTCGTCAAACATTCGGTTCCGATTATATCGTTTTCGTTTGGTGGAGTAGACATCCAGGATAAACATTTGTGTAATGAACACAAGATGTTTGTTCTGTATCTGGCTGGGTATTAATATGTAGTCTATGTATGAACCTATTTACAAAAAAAAGTATTTAATTAATCTATCAACTATCTCGTTCCCTTACAAGCTTTTCGTAGTTTGGGGCTTAGATAGATAGCGTTGTGTGAACTGTCCACCAATATTTATTTATTTGAACTTAATTTTTTTTCCCAATTGCGAAGAGAAAGTGTAATGTGTCACTTACTTTTGTTGCAGAATAATGTTTGAAGACGTCAGCTGCTACGACAATTTTGTCGCTGGAAACTTTTTGGGAGTGCCCACACATACTTACCTCTACAGAGGCGTGCCGCACTTGCAAAAGTTAGTATTCTGTGGTTTATTTTGTTCTTCTGAACGTGTCTTTTTTCTTCTTTGTTTATGGCATCTGTTTCTTTTGTGATCACTTTTGCCAGTGTCACGTGTATTTTTATTCAAGTGTTGTCAACGTCACAAAGTCATACTCAAATTGTTAAGTAAATTTAAAAAAAAGATGGCTGTTTTGTTCCAAATTCTCGGGATTTCCTCCGATGGATTTAATTAATTCATATATTTTACACATGCGTCAAGAATTCGGGTTCTATTAGAAAAATAACCACCAAATTCTTCTAATAAATAAAAATGAATCCCTACTTCCCTTGGTCGGCATCATCATCGGCTGGACCAATTTCGCTAATTATTTTTTGTTGTGTTTGTTATTGTAAGGAGAAGGATTTATGACAGGAAAACGTCTGTCGGCTCAGCTAGCTGCACAATAAATCTAAATAACACGAAAAAATATAAAAACTAGAGCGACAAAGTTGACAGTCGAATGCATCGTAGGAAATTCCATGGAAATTCAATTCCATCTTTTATGCTCATGCTGAAAGGACGCTAGTTTGATTGAGTGAAAGATGATATGAATGTAAGAGGAGTAGACTCAGAGTTGACGAATGATAGGAGTGCGTGGAGGAAGAGAACATGTTGTGCCGACCCCACGCGTGGGATAAGAGCAGGAGAATGATGATGCTAAGGACGCCAGTATTCCCACTCTGCTAATGCATAGGTATTTATTCTTCTGCAGGCTGCTCCAGAATATTAGCAGGTCTGTAAGGAATACGACTCCGGAACAATTTTTGAAGTGCTTGTTGAAGAGGGAGGAAGAAGAAGATACTGTAAGTATGATCTTACAATAATATAATGTTTGGATATTTATCCTCAGAGATCTAAGTTATTAGATATCTGTAGGTCTACCATGAGTTTTCACAATCTACACTCGCTAGCGACTGTAGCTAAAAAAAATATGAAAACTTGTACAGCGCCTCTAGCGGATAGTTGGGTACTAAAACGTCACGTAGTTAACTAGCCTACGTTGTGACGTAGGATATTTAACTACGTGACGTTTTAGTCGCGTACTACAGCGACTGTAGTTAGCGCTTCATTCATTTGCTTAGAATTTGGTACCATGAGTAACTATTTTGACAGATGTCATAGTAACGTACTATTACTACTGTAGTAACGTCAGCCGATGTAAATGTGACAACTCATGGTAGACGAACTGAGGAGATATACACCATGAAATTTTAATGGTTGTTTTCCCGCGGCAGAACAACTTGCCTTAAGGAGTACTTTCGAGTAAAAGTAAAAAATAAAGATGTTTTTGTTTTAAAATAATTTAAATAAATGGTGTAAACAGTTCTAATTCAATAAATAAATAAATCATTTATGTGTTTTCTATTTTTCTTTAAGGTGGCAACTGAGAATACACCTGACTTGACGGTAAGTGCTATATTTACAGTGTTAATGGTAGTAATTAAATAAATAAATAAATAAAATAAATAGTGCTGGACAATCCACACAGCATCATCTAACCCCAAAGTAAGCTACTCAAAGCTTGTGTTATGGGTACTAGATAACTGATATATTTAATACATTATATATCAGTTATCTAGTTACATAGATAGATATTTTTTATTATACATAGAAAACACCCAGACCAACGGACCAACGGAACAAATTTCTGCAGATCGTACACAAATTTGTTCCGAGGCGGGAATCGAACCCGCAACCTCTTGCGTCGCAGGCAGACTCGCCCGCTGCGCCACTGAGGTCGTCAGCATATTTCCAATATATAATATACCAGTGAGAGTTAAGAATTTTTCAGTTTTAAATAAATTTCGGAAGGATTCGGTTCTTCATATTATAGATTCATCTTAAGCATTTCTTTTGCATGATGAAGGTTGATTAGATTTCAATTTTTACATTTTATGATTTCATTGTTTCCAGATGGATGAAAATCCTTCCGAGATCGTGTGGCAGTATGAATTGATGTAAGTTTAACACCCAACAGTACGAGTAGGTTAGGTGCCGTTGGTACCGAAACATACAGAAATAAAATAAAATAAATATATGATCATGACTGTAATCCCCGGGCTCGGTAAATATCTTCCTCAAATCTTTAGTTACTTAGATCTTTGAGGATATCTAAAGAGGGTAGTTAGAGGCACGTCCAAACATGACATTTGGCACATGTCCACATTTTGCACAGTAGTTAGTATTCCGTACGTGACAGGTTGCAAGTCCATCGCCGCTTATAAGAATACTGACCTATGACACGCACCTTCGAATTTGGAGTTCTAGGGTATGCCGGTTTCCTCACGATGTTTTCCTTCACCGTTTAAGAGCACGAGTATTGCGCACGTATTTACTTTTCGAATATAAAAAGTCATTGGTGCACGATCAGGTTTGAACCCACGACCTTTGGATCGTGAGGCAGGGTTGCTACTACTACACCACCAGCGCTCTTATAGAAAAATATGAATAGAAAATATCCACCAATATTAATTAAATTAAAAGTCTGAAAGTGGCACCGGTAACAGAAAAGATGAGGAGTAATAGGTTAGCGTGGTATGGGCATGTTATAAGAGATGAATGTCATGTGACGAAGAGAGTGTTAGGTATGAATGTAGATGGAAACAGGGGTAGAGGTAGGCCAAAGAAAAGATGAATGGACTGATGTGAAAGATGACATGGGTAAGAAAGGAGTGAGTACTGAGATGACGGATGAGGGAAATGGAAGAAGATCACATCTTGTGCTGACCACTCGTAACGTGGGAAAAGGGCAGGAAGATGATGATGATGATTAATTAAGTTAAAAATTCCAGGACCAAGACAAGGAGGCGCCTTATCGCCAAATGGCAGAGGCGACTCCAATTGGACAAGTACCCGTTGACCCTGGTAGCTTTCAGCAAAGGCTGCGTGGTCCTCAACCAGTTCCTGTACGAGTTCCACTACGCCAAGAGTCTGGAGCCCTCAAAACAGGACTCCAGGTAACTATGGTCTTAGGGTACGTGTTACAAATCTATATATATAAAAATGAATTGCTGTTCGTTAGTCTCGCTAAACCTCGAGAACGGCTAAACGTATTTATCTTACCTTGGTCTTGAAATGTTCGTGGAGGTCTAGGGAAGATTTAAAAGGTAAGAAAAATTCGAATAACTGCCGGAAAAACCCTAAAAATAGCCCTTTTCTATTTCCCATACAAACGTTTTCTAAATAAGTACGAAGTCTGCCGGGTCAGCTAGTAAATAAATAAAAATAAATAATGCTGGATAGTCCACACAGCATCATCTAGCCCCAAAGTAAAACCAGCTTCGACAAAAAAACTAATCGAAAATATTTAAATAAGAAGATAACGTTGTATTTAAAAAAACTGACTGATTTAACCTATTTTTCCCGACGTTTCAACAGGTTTACACACTGTCGTGGTAACGTAAATCTGTTGAAACGTCGGGAAAAATAGGTTTAAAACGCGATAAATACCCGGTTAATACTAATAAAAATGTGTTCAGATCGCGTAAGTTTAAAAATAAATAAATAATGCTGGACAATAAGCTACTCAAAGCTTGTGTTATGGGTACTAGATGAACTGATATATTTAATACATTATATACATACATAAATAGATATATTTTTATTATACAAAAGTCAAAAGTCAGTCAAAAAGTCAAAAATTCTTTATTCAGTAATATCACAGGGATCATTTTGAATCGTCTTACATACTAGGTGAGTCTAGGTGCCAATTCCAGTCCTATCCCCAGTCCGAGAAGAACTGACAAGGAACTCGCTGGGCCATAGAAAACACCCAGACCAACGGAACAAATTTCTGCAGATCGTACACAAATTTGTTTCGCGGCGGGAATCAAACCCGCAACCTCTTGCATCGCAGGCGGACTCTCGCCCGCTGCGCCACTGAGGTCGTCAATAGAAGTTGTTTTAACATTGTTGCAGCTTCATCGACCGTATCAAGGCAATGTACTGGCTGGACGGCGGGCACCCCGGCCGCCGTAACGTGTACCTCTCCGCACGCGGCCTGCTGAAGACCCTCACCGATCTAGGTAAAATAAACACCTCATTTCGACGTTGTCTAAAAATGAAACCTAGCTAGATCGATTTATCACCCCCGAAACCACCTGCATACTAAATTTCATGAAAATCGTTTGGAGCCGTTTCCAAGATCCAGATTATATATAATATATTATACATATATATTTACAAGAATTGCTCGTTTAAAGGTATAAGATTAACAATACATGATCACGACTGTAATCCCCGGGCTCGGTAGACATCTTCCTCACATCTTTAGTTACTAGATCTTAGATCTAAAGAGGGTAGTCAGAGGTACGTCCAAATATGACATTTGGTACTTGCCCACATTTTGCACAGTAGTTAGTAGCCCATCGCTGCTTATAAGAATAGTAATCTATGATACACACCTTCGTATTTTTGATTCTAGGGTATGCCGGTTACCTCACGATGTTTTCCTTCACTGGCACTGCACACTTCACTACACGATGATTTTTTCGAATAGAAAAACTCATCGCTGTACGACTAGGTTTGAACCCACGACCTTCGAATCGTGAGGCAGGGGGTCAACTCATCCCGCAGGATGAGTTGACTAAAGAGCCTTGATAAATACGTTAAATAACCAAACAGAAGATGGATGCATTGTGTGAAAGATGGTATGAGTAAGAAAGGAGTGAGTACTGAGATGACGGATGATAGAAAGAAATGGCTGTTGGATGCAGCCTGTATATAAATCCTACAATTTAGGTGCTGAGGAAGTCTGGATTCAGTAAATAAAATTGTAACTTACATTAGAACGTTTATTACGCCATCACGGACGGAAGAGAGAGAGGAAAACAGGAAACAGTGTTGCTCTATAGGTAAATAATCTAGTAGAAATTAACATTCAATGTTGCCATAGTTCTATGCAACAATGGCAGATCACATTTTGTGCCGAGCCCACATAGCGTGGGAAAAGGGCAGTAAGAAGAAGGAATACGTTAAATCACGTTTGCTCTCCAGGTATCTATTAGATGTCCACTGTCACGTGAGCCCGTAAGAAACCGTAGGTACTGAGATGACGGATGACATAGGGAAATGGAACACCGATCCCTCATAGCGTGGGAAAAGGATAGAAAGAAGAAGAGATACGTTAAATTACCACGTTTGCTCTCCAGGTATAGAGGTCCACTGTCACGTGAGCCCGTAAGAAAGGAATAATAATAATAAATAATAATGATAAAATTTATTCAAAAAACATAATAAGACAGAGGTGCACTAAACAACTAAACATAGCTAAGTAAACTAATTGAGCCTGAACTAGGTAATCCTGTGTTTCAGGCGATAACAGTGCTATATTATAAAATAATCACTTACTATTACTATTAAGGCATATTATACATGTTGTTTAAGTTAGAAACAATTTGTGCATGGTATTAACTTACATTGAGTATAATATCAAGGAAAATCACTATACTAAGGATACTAACTAGGTTACTATTATTTATGAACTTATAAAATATATTTTACTTGATAATATCTAATAGCTTCTCTGTATCATCGTAGGATAGACTTTGTAGTGTGAGTTTAATAGCAGTTTTACAATTATTATAGTTAAGTGCGTAAAAATTAGACATTGAATTTAGTCTGTTGTATAGGAACGGACCAAGAAAAGGATAAAATTTGTTCGCAAAGGCAAATTTTAGGGTTGTTGGTTGAGGGCAAACATTATCATTCCGTCTCTTATTAGTAAACTTAGTGCTGTAGGGAAGGGCTGCATGCTGTCTTAGCACTGTGTTCATTATAAATAGCTGCCGGACTGTTAACACATCACAGGCCTCGTATAAGAGATTAGTAGGGAACATGAAAGGGCGAATGGTAGCCACTTTAAGTATTGCTCTTTGTGCTCTTTCTACTGTTTAATGAGTAGGTACTGAGATGACGGATGACATAGGGAAATGGAACACCGATCCCTCATAGCGTGGGAAAAGGATAGAAAGAAGAAGAGATACGTTAAATTACCACGTTTGCTCTCCAGGTATAGAGGTCCACTGTCACGTGAGCCCCTACCAGACGCAGGACCTGGCCCGGCCGTGGATTAACAAGCAATGGAAGGAGTTCATCCATATGCTGAAATCCCTCAACGCTAAGGTATACAACATTCTCGACTAATTTTGCCACCAGTAGGTCTACCATGAGTTTTCACAACTTACACTCGCTAGCGACTGTAGTTAAAAAAATGCATGAAAACTTGTACAGCGCCTCTAGCGGATAGTTAGGTACTAAAACGTCACGTAGCTAACTATCCTACGTCACAGCGTACCACAGCGACTGTAGTTTGCGCATTTGCTTAGAATTTGCTATCATGAGTAACTATTTTGACAGATGTCATAGTACTATTACTACTTTAGTAACGTCAGCCGATCTAAATGTGACAACTCATGGTAGACGTACAGTTCATTTACAAACTAGCTGTTGCCCGCGACTTCGTCCGTGTTTAATTCATCCAAAATGGCCGCCATCACAAAATGGCGGGCAAAGTTTGTGTTGGGGTTTTTTTTTAATTTTAATTTATTTTGTTAATTTCAGATAATCAACCACCGACACGTGACACACGTAATCGACCTACGCTCGCATTTCAACTTGTTACTCAGCTTCAAGTACGTCGAACTGTGTAATACCAGCCAAGACATCCCGCCCCTCTCTCCCCGTGAGGTCTCCGCCCCCGCCCCCGGCCCCGCCTACTCCCCCACCCCCTCCGCCAGGACGTCCGAGTTCTCATCAGCCCCCCCCGTACAGACCCCCACGGTGGGACCGCGGCCCCGTACCGACGTGATAGGCTTGGCGTTAGTCAGCTCACAAACATCTCCATACTTAGGACTGCAGATGATTCTACGCGAGCCACCGAACGCTCTCAGACGTGTAACCTCTTCTAGATCTGAGTCGTCTACATCACCTCAAATCCCCTCCGCTTCTGCTGCTCCCACATCTGCCTCGGCTCAAAGCTCGTCTGACTCAGCTCAAAATCCTTCTAGCTCTGATCTTCAAGCGCCTGGTTCTGTACACTTCTATTCGACCGTCGCTCCAGACCCTGCTAATCAAAATCTATTTCCCTCCGCACCTCCTTATTCCTGTACCGCTAGACGCTATTATCGTCAGCCGCCAGCGTCCATAAACGATTTCACGGTTCTCTACTCCAAGCCGAGTAACAAGATTAACTTCAATGAAGATCATGAGGCCGCTGAATCGTACGAGTCCGCGAGATACTATTGTCTCGAGTCTCCCGTGGTGGCTATCCCCTCAGAAAATTCCCCCTCACGCAACCTTAACATATACAGTCCTGTTGAAGAAACCTACGTTCCCATGGTGATGAACTCTGATAGACTTGACGCGAATGTTAATGACAGCGCGAATACGGAAGCCCCTCAAGCTAGGGAGGTGACGTTTTCACCGCGTAACTTTAGGGCTACGTCTACAACTCCGGAAGTACAGGCTGCTAGAGTCGCTTGGGCAGCTAACACTGTCCCTAGGACTGTTCAGAGGACCCGCAATCCGCAGGTCGCTCCCAGGGCTTCTAATTCGCAGCGTACTAGAGCGGGCCAAACAAGCACTTCGCAGGGAACCCAAACTGCGGGGACTATTCTTAGGGCCGTGCGAGGGGCCAGTCCCTCTCTGGTTATTCGCAGGAGTCGCGGGCGAGGCCAAACGGCAAGCTCTTCCCAGGGGACCCAAAGAGGCCAAACGGCAACCCAGGGGACCCAAAGAGGCCAAACGGCTAGCTCTTCCCAGGGGACCCAAAGAGGCCAAACGGCTAGCTCTTCCCAGGGGAACCAAAGAGGCCAAACGGCTAGCTCTTCCCAGGGGACCGAAACTGCGGAAGCTATTCTTAGGGCCGCCCAAGAGGCAAGTCCGCCTCTGGCCGTTCGCAGGAGCCGCCGTCTTCGTAATCAGGACGAACAAACTCCCCGCTAGTTTGGGCCGCAATGTCACATCCTCAGGTTTTCTTTCCTTTCAAAACCCACTGTAGTGCCAAGGTCTTTCATACGATGCTTTGATGTATAACTTGCATAGAGAGTTTACTATTTTAAAAATAAGTTGACATCTGATTATTCTTTTTATTTATAACTAGCTGACCCGGCAGACTTCGTTCTTATTTAGAAAACGTTTGTATGGGAAATAGAAAAGGGCTATTTTTAGGGTTTTCCCGGCAGTTATTCGAATTTTTCTTACCTTTTAAACCTTCCCTAGACCTCCACGAACATTTCAAGACCGAGATAAAATAAATCCGTTTAGCCGTTCTCGAGTTATAGCGAGACTAACGAACAAAAAAAATAAAATATAACGAAGACCTCTCAAGGCCACTATATTGCCGTACCTTAAGTTAAGTTTCAGTGGCTCGCTTCGCCGCTTCAATTTTGAGTCTCTTTCGAGTAAATTTGAGCAACTCATTTCGATCATTGGTAAATTCTGAATAAGCAGGCCTTGCTCCTTTCTCTGAATATAGGCTATATAAGTGCAGCTTTGGTTTCTATAACCACTCAATTTGAGAAGCTCCCTTCGCTCACCAGTTAGTGTGAATATCTATTATCAGGTTAAGCTCTTATATAGGTATAGATTTATCATTGACTCAAATTTTCTGTTTATATTTTTTTACTTTCTATGAACTCTAATGATGTATTTAGCGTACATTCATTTTTATCCTAAATACGAAAAGACAAATACTTCGATGTACATTTTTTTTACGTTCCTTGTATACTTCGGAAAACCTACGAAGTTTTCTTCTCAATTAAATGCATCCAAACGTGGAATAATTCGCGTTGATATTTCTTTATTTATGCGTATGACTTGCTATATAAAAGTCGAAAACATTAACTTAATATAATTAAATTGATAAGCTCTTCGTGTAATGCTTAGACAATGCTGTGACTGCGCTCACCCACACAAAGTTTTGCTTTCCGTAGTATGTATAGTTGGCTCAACGAATCTAGGCATTCGTGAAGTTAGCCGCAAGAGCTGCGCAGTATCGTTTTTCGGGAGCAATTGGAGGTATGAGGAGGGGGGGAAGGAACTGTACATGCGCAAACTCGCACCTGTGGCTAACTTCACGAATGCCTAGATTTCTTTAAAAAACTATATGTTTTTTAAACGTCTTAAAAGGATGAGGTTCTCAATTCGACTGTATCTTTTTTAATATTTTAGTTACGCAATTATTTCGCCAATTATGAATAGATGTTTTTTGTTGGTAGTTATACTTTCAGATGTGGTCACAATATTTTTTTTAAATCTTTTTTGATTCCTAAGGTATTGATATTTTTTTTGTATAACTTATAAAACCTCATTCTCGCTTGTAATTTTCTACGTAGTGCAATATTGGAGTCGGTTTTATTTTTTTGTTTTTAAAACGTAATTATTTAAGTAGGTAACCTACCTATGTCGCAGTATTATAACATATTTACCTTTTTAGTTTTAAGTTGTGTAGCATTGTCTATCTATCGTATAGCTGGTAATTTTGCTGTGATACCTTATTTGCTATCTAAGTTGGTACTTTTAGTACCTTTGATTTGCATTTAACTTAGAATTATTTTGCTGTGATATTATAATTTGCTCCTTTTATATAAATGAACAGTGAGAAAGATCTCCATAAGAGGTCTACAGAAATAGCTATACAACACAAGTGATCAAAAACATTAACAATGAGTCAGTCACTAGATTTGTGAAGCTACTTCTGTTTAATGCACTAGTCGTTAAGTTTTTCTAGATAATTTTAGATTATGTGTCTATGATAATCAATCAGTATTAAATATGTGTCTATGATAATAGGTCAGTATTAAATGTGTCTATGATAATCAATCGGTATTAAATATGTGTCTATGATAATCAACCGTTAAATATGTGTCTATGATAATTAATCGGTATTAAATATGTGTCTATGATAATCATTCCTTATTATCTTAATGTTATTAATATAATCAAGTACTTTTAAGAATGTAGTCGAATGATAGAAAAGGAAATTGGCGTTTGCACGCCAATAGAAAGGGGTACATTTGCCACTAGAAGTAGCGAAAAAATATTCTTTAACATCTATCAACACCTTTCAAAAGATGATTTGAAATCTACTTCGGACTTCTTTAACTTAAATCTTTTGGTGGCGGATGGTCGGTCGTCCAAGTAAGTAATTGATTTGCTGCCTTTTATTTTATAAGTAACTTTCTCTTTCAAAAGTACAAATTGCTTTGAATTACTGAAAGTGTATTTAAACAAAATACACAAAACTACCTATACAACTTGGAAAATATGTGAATCTTTTCGAAAACTTTAGTTTTCTCTAAAGTATGGCAACGTTACATAGATTTGTTTTTCGATAGTTTTTAAAAACTAATTATGAACAATACAAGGTGGTAAAGTTTATTTGGTCGACCGTACCTACTTTAGCACAATAAGTAGGTAACCCAAAGAGAGATAAGAAAAGGACTTTACGGGTCAATGCAGGGAAATAAGATTTTTTTTTTTTTTCCTAAGGCTGGTTACAGTGCTTCACTGACCGTCGGTGCGCACGGTCGGTCCTGACGATACACACGGACCGACCGTCAGTTTGTATCATTCAGTGCTCTCCTCACCAACAAACTGACCAGATGAAAATTGATACAGACATCCGTCGTAGGTCCGTACGGTCGGTCCAACGATCGGTGCAGCACTGAACGCGTACATACGTTTCCATAGCGCGTCGGCCGACCGACGGCCGTATGCGCACGAGCTCGACCGACGCGACGGTCCTCGTACGCAGTGCGTAGCAATATACGCGTGCGTACGGTCGGTCCAGCACTGTACGAATTATGGATTTTCATATTAATGACAAGCGCGACCGACATACACACCGACGGTCAGTGAAGCACTGTAACCAGCCTAAGTATTTTTTGTATTGGCTAAGCCAATTGTGACTATTTATTTATCCAAAATTAATTTATTACTAACAAGCATTTTTAATCCCTGAATAAAAGTGTAACCGGAATATTTACCAAATACTTTACTATACATAACTTTTGGAATGTCAGTTCCGATAAGTTTAATCACTTTTCAACAATGTTAAATTTATTGAAGTTTTTTTTAACTATTTATCTAAACTGATGTAATGTAGGTAGGTACCTATCAGTATTATGAAATCTGAAAAAAAAATATTTAAAAAAAATTACTTACTAAAAAATGATCTCTTACCTAGATATTTTCAAATACCTACTTATTTTATTAAATGTGTAGTAGTTTCATTAAGTACCTCTGTTGTTTTATTTTATTATATACATAGAAACCCAAGACGCTACAAACATTTGCTACTAGCTTCCGCCCACGGCTTCGCCCGCGCGGTAGCTTGAAAAACAAAAACCAATCTATCCCACGGGAACTGTACAATTTTTCGAGATAAAAAGTAGCCTATGTGCTATTCCAAACTATTATCTATCTCTGTACCAAATTTCATCCAGATCCGTTGAACCATTTCAGCCTGAAAGAGTTACAAACCTCCATACATACAAATTTTCACGTTTATAATATTAGTCGAATTTTATTCTGGAATCTGTTATGATGGTGTAACACAATGAGTTATTAAAACACATGGAAATTAATTCTTATTGTATTTTATTCATCACATCACTTTGAAAAACCCAAATGCACGCGCCATGGACATTTTTATAATATAAACACAAACACGGACTAACAGCCACATAAGAAAGGAATGATTGACCAGGGTTCTTACCACAAGCTCTTACAAACAATCATGTTTCAGAAACGTTAAAATTTTAAGCTACTTCAATACTAATTTTGTAGGTAATGGTACGAAATATCAAAGTTATATTACTTTGATATTGCCCGAAGAGCTTGCGGTAAGCCCCCTGATATAAAAGAGCATAATAAAAAAACCTACAAGCCTACATACCTTGAAACTTACGAATCTACAACTGTACTATTTATGCTAGTGACCAAGAATAGACAAGTTACCAGAAGATTATGACACTAGAACACACCGGGGCGGCGTACCTTATCGTTCTTCTGAATCATGCCCGCCTTCCACTGCGAGCGGAGCGGGCTCCGTACGGACTCCGTTTAACTCGCAAAGGCTTTCTTCATATGCTTCCACTGTGAATGAGCGGACGGAGCGGATCAAAAAAGTATAAGGAGTTAGTTAGCTTGCCTAGCCCTCTGGCAATGGAAGACAAAATCTGAAACTCTTAGTGGAAGTGTACAACTATGTATTTTTACTCCGGTCCGCTCAGATCATTAGCTCAGTTTCCGCTCATTACCCTTTTTTAGTGGAAGGCGGGCATTAGTGTGTTGAAAGGCATATCCTTTTCACATAATGGCCAATGTATATCAATGAACAGTTGGAAATGCACTTTTACCCATAGCACTACCAGTAGTGCCACGGTAAAGTTTCCCTTCACTCTACTAATAGTGCCAAGCGGTAGTGCTTAAAGAAATAAAGGGATCATAGTATGCTTCGAAGGTTCCTTACCACTATTTTATTTTATAGGGCACGAGCAACGTATTTGCTTGCTATAAGGGTATTGGCTCACAATTTTAATTAAAACTTATAATGAAAATTAGCTGATAAGAGACAAGTTACATGATTTCAGTGTTCACATGTTTTCAAACTGTCCATCCTTGTCTAGCATCAGTATGTTTGGATTCTCTTTCTCGAATTCTGTAGGCTTGCGCGCGCGCTCGTTGTCCGTCCACTCCCCCTCCCCACTACCCCACTCCCCCACCTTAGACCCGATGACGTCTACTTCCGCTCTAGCTCGAATTTTCTCCAACTGTCGACAATAAGTTTAGCGTATTAATTAGAAAGTTGCACTCTGGCGTGAAATAAAAAAAAATTGCTGACAGTAAATCAATATTTGAATTGTTTGGGCAGTGAACGCATATAAACATGGAAATATTCCCTGAGCTAGAAAATGACCCCACAGAAATAGAGCCCTGGTAGGCGTGGCTTGTCAGTTTTGCCATAGAGTTGTAACAAAAATGTACACAAGCTTATTACACGTCACACGGCAGTTTAAACCCAAACGTCGAGGAAATAAAGCCAATATTAATAAATTTTTGGCAAATTGAAATTTGGTTTCCTGTTTTGCGGATATTTCCCTTGAAGAAATGCTTCTGTTTATATGCGTTCACTGGGTTTGGGCTATGTGTTTATAATTATGTCAATCTATCAGTCAGTTAGAATAAATGCAGTGGAAATGAGAGCTTTGAGTAGTATGTGTGGTTTAACTTTGAATGATAGAGTGAAGAACAGTGTGATAACTGATAAGAGAATGTTGTGGAGTGAAAGAAGACGTAGTGATGAAAATTGAGAAGGGTATGTTAAGATAGGTTTGGCATGTAGAAAAGATGGATGAAAGGAGATTGACGAAACAGTTGTATAAGGAGAGTGTGAATGGGACAGTTGGAAGGTGAAGACCTCGGCGTACGTACCTCGATCCTAATTCGGGACGTTTTAGAGAAAGGCCAGGTCCAGAGTACCTACCCTAAACCGACGCGCATGTATGAAGAATGTAATGAGAGTGAATGAAGCAAGAGGTATGTCAGGATCGTAGCAAGTGGAGATCCGTGGTCTCTGCCTACCCCGTCGGGAAACAGGCGTGATTTTATGTATGTTTTTATCAGTCAGTCAGTCAGTCAGTCAGTCAGTAACATAAGTTTCAAGCACCTGTTACCTCCGCGTCGTGCTGGGCGAACTTGTCGAACATGTTGGCATACATCTGCTTATCTTTTTTCCTCTGCTTCTCTATCGCGTTGCGGCACAATATTATCTGGTTCGCAGCGGCCTGAAATAAAAAATAATATATTGGTGGACAATTGTTTGTTGCGAATAATGAAGAAAGTGAAAACAATAACGAAACCATTGAGTAGAAAGGCCCGCCTGCAAGAGATCACGTAAGGCAGCCCATTGTTATACATTTTCTTTAATGTCTGTATTTAAAATACTAAATAATTGTTTAATGTAATTCGAAAGAGCACTGATGGTGTAGTGGTAGAATGTAGAATCTCTGGTTTAGACCTGATCGTACACAAATGTATTTTCTATTCGAAAAATTCATGCGCGCAATGCTCGTGCTCTTAAACGGTGAAGGAAAACATGGTGAGGAAACCGGGCATACCCTAGAACTAAAAATTCGAACGTATTGTCATAAGTTGGTATTCTCAAAAGCGGCGATGAGCTTGCAACCCGTCAAGTTCGGAATACTATAGTGCAAAATGTGGGCATGTATCAAAATTATGTTTGGACGTGCACCTGACTACCCTCAATTATCCTCAAAAGATCAGAGACGTCTACCAAGCCAGAGAATTACAGTCGTGATATGATAATGTTGTGTAATTCGAATAAAAATGGCGCAAGGTATTTATCGCGTTTTATTTACCTATTTTATTCCCGACGTTTCGACAGGTTTGCACACTGTTGTGGTCACGGGTGTAGGTAAATAAAACGCGATAAATACCCGTTAAATACTAATAATAATATGTTCAAATCGCGTTAGTTCCAAAATATATAATGGCGTAAGGGTAGCCTACAGCCAGCAGAAGTAAATTATGGGCGGATAATGATGGTTTAAAGAATTTGAGTTTTACCTTATTCTCAGGTTCAACATTAAGAACCTTCTGGAACTCGGCCAAGGCCAACTCGGCCTCCCCCAGCCCCAGCATCGCTTGCCCCAATCGGAACAGCCCCTTTATATTTTTTGAGTCGTACTTTAGTGCTTTGGTTGCGTGCTCCTTCGCCTCGAAGTAGTGAGGGGGCGTCACTTTCAGGTAGACCAGAGCGAGGTTCAGATGAGCTGATAGTAGGTATTCCCGCGATTCCTCTTTGCTTTCATCGCTCTCTGCAGCGTCTTCGGGCATATCTGAAGGAAATAATCATTTTATAATGTGTCATTTTAGTTTTGAAGAGCACTGGTGGTTTAAGGTTAACACATATCAACTCGTAAACGGAACGTAATCGTATCAACTCTAGCATTTCGGAGGCCTTACCACGAATTCATAATACATTACCGAATCAGTATTACATTGTTACTTCGCACCATGACCTATGCAAATTGTATGGGAGTAGTGACGTTTCTATGATGGAATCGTTACGGAATCGTTCTGGAAGACTTCGTAGTAAGGCCCCAGTACCTGCGTCTACCATGAGTCACATTTAGATCGGCTGACGTTACTACAGTAGTACCTTAATATGACATCTGTCAAAATTGTTACTCATGGTACCAAATTCTAAGCAAATGAATGAAGCTCAAACTACAGTCGCTGTAGTACGCTGTGACGTAGGATAGTGAACTACGCGACGTTTTTGTACCCAACTATCCGCTAGCGGCGCTGTACAAGTTTTCATAAAAAAAATTAACTACAGTCGCTAGCGAGTGTAGATTGTGAAAACTCATGGTAGACCTACAGTATTCTTTGTATGAAACTCCCTACTGCAACGCACACTAATCGGATTCACGTAATCGCCTCGCCTCGAGACAAGCGGACGGCGAACCGTAAGCGCGGCGTCGCCTAGCCAAGTCGCCATATTCATTTCAATTACTTTTCAGTCGGCTTTTTTAATTTTGGCTCTACATACTATTATTATTCAGAATTATAAAAAAATAATATTACCTTCTACAAAAGTCATAACTCTCTTGTACATTTTAATCGCCATCGGATATTTGGCCTCCTTGAAGTAATTGGTGCCCTTATCCTTGAATATCTTAGCCTGTTCCAGTCGTTCAGTGCTAATCAAGGTCCAAAGCTCCTTGTTCTTTTGAAAGTTTACCAACGTCACGGTGTATTCGACGGCAGAATTCGGTGGTACCCCTAAGTCGGCGTTTCCCTCAGATTTGAACGCGTATTTCGGTTGGAGGGTTATGCGGGACTTTTCGCCTTTGTTGAACTTTTCGAGGGCGCGTTCAATGCCTTCGCAGACGTTGATCTCGCAACCCTCGCCGAGGTTGAATGTCACTTCTCTGGAGTCGAATACTTTGCCGTCGGGCAGCAGCTTGCCTGACAACTTCACTGGAAATTTAAGGTTTTGTATTCATATCAATTTCATTCGAATCCATATAACTATTACATTCGAGCATGTGAATTGTGAACCCCAGACCTTTGTCTATACTCTATACAAATATTATAAAGAGGAAAGTTTTGTATTTTTGTTTGTCTATACTAATATTATAAAGAGGAAAACTTTGATTGTTTGTTTGTTTGTTTGTTTGAAATGAATAGGCTCCGAAACTACTGAACCGATTTGAAAAATTCTTTCACAAATGTGTAGAATGAGCTTTCAGGATGAACATAGGCTATATTTATGTAGATACTTCGCGGGCGACGCCGCGTGCAGAAGCTAGTAACGAATAAACTCAGAAACTGGTCCGATTTCAAAAATTCTTTGACCGTTAGAATGCTACGTTATCCCTGAGTAACATAGGCTATACATATTTTATGTAGGTACCACGCGAGCAAAGCCGCGAGAGGAAGCTAGTTACTTATAAAAGCTGAAAGTTTGTCAGTGCATGCTCCCAACACAGGTAAGAACAATGGACCATAATGAAGTTTGGGTCACAGTGAAGGTCTGGGGTTCACGGTCTCTTGCTCTAAAGAGATAAAGAGAAAATACAAAAAAAAAACATGATCACAACTGTATTCCTCAGGCTCGGTAGATATCTCCTCAGACCTCTAGTGACTTAGATCCCATCAAAAACATAAATGTGAAATGAGAGCCAAGTTCAATAAGTAGGTATGCTTTAGTCGTTGACTTCAGCGACAAAAGAAGTGAGATCTAAACGGGTGCCAAGTACAATGGTCAGTCCTAAAACTTATTTATAACGATATGAAATATTTTTAACAACTTTAAAATATAATTTCATCTCATAATTTAGGATATTATATTGAAGCCTAAGGTCTAACTTGGCTAGTTATCATTATACGAATTACCTTCCTATTATTAACTACTTACCTACTATGTCCGATCGCTAGTTTCTACCAGCAAGCCAAATTTTTAGAAGAATAAAATAAGAACGTGCAAGCTATACCTAATATAATTCGTACTCTTAAGAAAACTAGCCAAGTCAGACCTAAGGCTTCAATATAATATCCTAAATTATGAGATGAAATGATATTTTAAAGTTGTTAAAAATATTTCATATTGTTATAAATAAGTTTTAGGACTGACCATTGTACTTGGCACCCGTTTAGATCTCACTTCTTTTGTCGCTGAAGTCAACGACTAAAGCATACCTACTTACTTATTGAACTTGGCTCTCATTTCACATTTATGTTTTTGATATCATTACTTTTTGTACAGAACTTATTAGTAAGTAAGTACTTGTTCTTATATTATTACACTTATATAATCCTGCATAAACGGCTCAAACTATTGGCACATTGTAGGTATACATACTAAGCAGGTAGGTAGGTCCTTGAGTACTTACTGAATAAGTATACCTACCTACTACCTATCCGGCATTCCGAGACACACTATTATCTAGGCCTGAATAGTTATCTAGCCATATCTATCTACCTGCATAGACTGCTCAAACTATTGGCACATTGTAGGTATAGGTACATACTAAGCAGGTATGTAGGTACTTGAGTACTTACTGAATAAGTATACCTACCTACTACCTATCCGACAAGCCGAGACACACTATAATCTAGGCCTGAATAGTTATCTAGCCATATCTATCTACCTGCATAGACTGCTCAAACTATTGGCACATTGTAGGTATACATACCTATAGTCATACTTACCTATCTGCATAGACGGCTTAACTATTGGCACATTGTATACCTAGGTAAGAGTGTACTACTTACCAATCCAAGACACTACTTCCACTCGTTATTATATTCACGTCAAGACCCTATTAAAATCCACATAATGACAGACTGTCATCTATTTAGATTGCTATTCTTATATTACAGGCGCTAGTAAGGGTTCCTAGGAGAATCAATTAATTGAAAAAGTACGTTAAAAATATAAAAATTTGCAAGTTTCAGATTTTTTCCTTTGTATCCACCCCACTACCTACCTGGATGTCAAATTTGAACGTTCTAGGTCATCTGGAACTGGGTTATAATGGAATAGGCATTTTTAGACGTTAATATCTAAATAACCGTTTGAGGTGTGTTTATGAAATTCGGTGCACATATTTTACTCGCAAGTGGCAATAGATGAGCCAAATTTGACTTGTTTATGTGAAATAGTTTTTGAGTTACGAGGGGGTGAAAAATCACCCAAATGGTTCCTGTAATATTACACTAGGCGCGCATCGCCCGTTCGCTTCGCTTGAACTTGGCTTGACACGCTGCCGCGTGTCTAGATCTTTGAGGATATCTAGAGGTTAGTCAGAGGCACGTCCAAACATGATATTCGGCACATGCTCACGTTTTGCACAGTAGTTAGTATTCCGTACGTGACAGGTTGTAGGCCCATCGCCACTTATAAGAATACTAACCTATGACACACACCTTCGAATTTACGGTTCTAGGGTATGCCGGATTCCTCACGATGTTTTCCTTCACCGTTTAAGTGCACTGGTATGACGCATATAATTTTTTCGAATAGAAAATTTAATTGGAGCACGACCAGGTTTGAACCCACGACCTTCAGATCGTGAGGCAGGGGCACTGCCACTACACCACCAGCGCTCTAGCTTTTGTTTCTATAGAAAACAACTCAAGCATGAATACAAAAGAAACTTTCTACTGAAACACTATCCTGACATACTTCTCTTGTTTCATTCACCCTCATTACATACTACTAATCCTACGAATATTTTAACGCGAAAGTTTGTGAGGATGTCTGGATGTTTGTTACTCTTTCACGCTGAAACGGCTTAACGGATCTGAATGCAATTTGGCACAGATATAGATTATATGACGGAAGACCAGCGTTGGCTGCTAGCTCGCTAGCAACCAACCCATGCTGAGGCAGACGCCATTTTGTTTCTTTAGACTTTTTATGTTGTTTTTATAAGTTTTTTTTGTTTTCTGTTAGTCTAATCGAACAAATAAAGTTATTTTATTCTTTATTTTTTTTTTATTATGGTCTATCTTATTTTCCGCGGGTTACCTTTGTTTTAGTTTTCAAGGTATCACGGGGGCGAAGCCGTGGGCGGAAGCTAGTTCTTCATACATGAGCTAAGGACGGAAAATTATCATGATAAGCATATTCCTTACCCGTGACTAAGGTTCCATCTTTGGGAGTGTCGCTGCCAACTCCTTGCTCAATGATGTGTCTGAGGATACCCTTGTTCTTGCCGGGGCTCAGATCCTCAACTTTCCAGTCGATCATCTCAATCTGGAATGCAAATGAATTACATTTTTAGTGGGTGGTATAGGCAACCAAGAAATTGGTTTACCACTCTAAGGCTGAATATCATTTGCACATACAAAACATCAAGGGCTATTTTCGCTTGACAGATACTGACATGAACTGCTACGTCAGAATCTGTCATAGTAATCCTTAGCGAATAATTATGTTACTGGGAGATGTCATCAAAAGTGGTAAACCAATTTCTTGGTTGCCTATACATGTTACTTAAATAACACACATACATAAAATCATGCCTGTTTCCCGATGGGGTGGGCAGAGATCATGAATCTACTTGCTACGATTCTGACATACCTCTTTTGCTTCATTCACTCTCATTACGATTGGTTTAGGGTACTCTTGACCTGGCCTTTCTCTAAAACGTCCTCAATTTTGACTGGCCTCACAGCTCAGTTGGTATTAGCTCTGCCTTCTACGCTGTAGGTTGTGGGTTCGATCCCCACCCAGAACTAACATTTGTGTGATGAACGCAGATGTTTGTTCTGTGTCTGGGTGTTATTGTGTATTCTATGTATGTATTTACAAAAAAAAGTATATAATTAATGTATCAGCTATCTGGTTCTCATAATACAAGCTTTGCTTAGTTTGGGGCTAGATGGCGTTGTGTGAACTGTCCACCAATATTATTATTATTAATTTGATCGAGGTATGTACGCCAAGGTCTTCCTTTACTTACTATCCCATTCACACTCGCCTTATGTACCTGTTTCATCAATTAACACTGTCTGATTTACCTCAAACTGTAGAGTAGAGTTAGGTGGGATCTTGGGAGGGCTGCCCAAAGATCCATAAGCATATTCCGGGGCACAGGTCAAGACACAGACCTCTCCCTTCTTCATGGTGGCCACGCCAATGTCCCATGCCCTGATCACCGACGCTGTAGATCAACAATCAGTCATTGAAAACATGCTAGTGAGTGGCTAATATTATTACTGTACATTCTAGATAGATAGATAGATAGATAGATAGATAGATATGATCACGACTGTAATCCCCAGGCTCGGTAGATATCTTCTCAGATTTTTAGTTACTTAGATCTTTGAGGATATCTACAGAGGGTAGTCAGAGGCAAGTCCAAACATGACATTTGGTACATGCCCACATTTAGCAAAGTAGTTAGTATTCCGTACGTGACAGGTTGCAAGCCCATCGCCGCTTATTAAAATACTAACCTATGACACATACCTTCGAATTTTTGGTTCTAGGGTATGCCGGTTTCCTCACGATGTTTTCCTTCACCGTTTAAGAGTACTGGCATTGCGCACATAAATTTTTCGAATGGAAAAACTCATTGGTGCACGACCAGGTTTGAACCCACGACCTTCGGATCGTGAAACAGGGGTGCTACCACTACACCACCAGCGCTCATATTATAATAACCTATGCCAACATTTTTTAACAGTTTAGTTCGCAATGCTTTTGTAAACCCACAGAAATGTAAATAGGCATAGAAGTTGCATACCCCACAGGTGTTCAATGAGCCACCAGCATTTTGCTCTACGAAAGAGATGACCAAATAGGTACCATTTTGTGATGGCAAAAGGTACTTTTTTGGCCAAATCACAATATGAATGTTACTATGATCTCTCTCCCGCAGAGAAGACGCTGTTACGTTGCTCACGCTAAAAGGAGCTGGACAAAATTACTCTAATAGGATAAGCTGACCCTCAAATTTAAATAAGAGCACATTGTAGGTAGGTACACGAGTACTTACATTTCCCCAGCTGGAACTCAAACGGCTCGTTTCTATCTTTGCTGGAGTCAAACTTGGTGCCGTCCAATAGGGTTCCCGTGTAGTGTACCGTGACCATGCAGCCAGGGTTAGGGGTGTCAGTGCCGACGCCTTCCTGAAGAATACGCTTGAGCACTCCGCGATCACCAGATAGAGAGATATCGACGCCCTGATCGACTGTCATGGTTCTTGTTAGTGGAAACTGCGTTTACGATAATAAAAAGACGCAATTAAAAATAGTTTAGAATATTTTCACAGTATCGGTGCATCCGCAGCGCGCCGGTCGAAAAAATGATAAGTGTTGCCACCTCCGATTTTGTTTGTACCACGCTCGGCAAAATTACCTTAAATTTAGGCACTTTCTTTACCCAAAGCACTTGTTACACTACCCTAAATTCAGGGACCCTTACCCTAAATAAGAGTGGTGTAATAAGAGTCAGGGCGTAAGGCGTAGAGGCTAGGCGTTAGGCTCCCTTAAGCACTTATTACACTACCCTGAATTCAGGGACCCTTACCCTAAAATAAGAGTGGTGTAATAAGAGTTAGGGCGTAAGGCGTAGAGGCTAGTCGTTATGCTCCCTTACTACCGGGCCCTGAATACCGTGTAGTGATACCCGTTTAAAAAATCATAACGTAAAGGTTTCTCTCCGCACAAGATATCTCTCTTCCATGTAGGTACACAAACCTTCGAGTGTGAAAGAGAAAAATAGATTCTTGCCTATTGCTAGCGGAAGAGAACAGTACATCGTCACAACAGGTTGGTTACGTTCGGAAACACGTAAGTATTCAATCTATTACCAATTTTCTTGCAAGGAGTTCAAGGAGACATTTTTTAAAAATTACCTATAATTATTATTATATTTCACCCTGAAAAATACTCTAAATAATTTTCTACCCTAAAAATACCCTAAACGGGTAAAAATGCCCTAAATTTGGGGTAAATTACCCTATGGTGTGGTTACTGAAAATGGTAGTAGGTACCTATAATTACTATTTAATCTACTAGGTAGTAGTAGTACTAGGTAGTAGGTAGGTATATAATAATCTTATTTTTATTACACCACGGCGACACACAGAACTATTGTAACTCCACCTGACTAGAATTCCACCCTGACAGGAGTAATGTGGTTCTGTGCTCTGTGATCCACCATCTTTGGATCCACCCACAGTCGCAGTCACACACAGACACACAATATTCAGTCAATCAATCAATAAACTGGCATGGCATGGATGGCACAGCAAAGCAAACTTATCAAAACAAACATCGTTGCCGGTCGCATCGATCCGATCGCTCGCACGCACTCGTTCCGGGATCGGCACGGCGGCATGCGGCATCCGTTTTTTATTGGGATCGACCCGGCACGGCATGCCGGGCATTGCCGGGGTCCGATATGCCGCGGCATCGTTTTTACAAAAACGACCATCTCTAGACATCAATGATTTCATCCACTATTATTTATCTTTTAGAGGTATAGGTATAGAATTTAGTAAATTATATATTTTTTTACACTAATCTATGAAACCACTAATTTCCGCCTGCGTGTAGGTAGGTATCTATCCGGCTGATAATAATAGCCCGCAAAATACACTCGCTCGATTATGCCGTAGTGATTATTTGCGAATAATCGATGCCTATAAATAGAGGATAGAGGAAGGGTTTTAAATTTTGTTGATTCATTTTTAGGGTAGGTACCTAGATAAAAACTATACCATCCAAACATATATTACCTACATTGAGGTGCAGAATGCTTCAGAATGTAAAGTAGTAGGTAGGTACCTACCTAACTCTAGTGATAAGGACCAAGGATAATAATTAGTGCCGACCCCACATAATGTGGGAAAAGGGCAGGAAGATGATGATGACAATAATTAGCAACTAAAAAGTTTTACAACATAGTTTACTCTCAGTCTTCAAGGATAATATACAATAATTATGTATGAATTATTAAAATTACTTTTACATGCTTTGGAATTTAAATTAAAAGCAACATAAATGCAATTAAGTACATAATCATATAAATATATTTATTTACAACTAGCCAAGCTAAAACAACGTATTATCTAAATTTCAATAAATCCCATGAAAAAAATCAGTTTGGTGTTTTTCCAATATTTTAGGCAGCTGGTACATAACTTTTTTAATCTTTCTTAGCAAAATATGTCCAGTGTTTTCAAGGGATGTCTCTTAAAAAAATAGAACATTTTAATTTATATTTACATAGAAGATTCAAACTAATTCCAATAGAAGCTTGATTCCGGAATGTAGAGCAAAAATTAAGTCTTTATTTACACAATCAGTTAGTGTTTCTACTTAAATCTATAAACTAGCATTTAATTGGACAAGTAGTAACATAGTATCTATAATGTTTTGCATTGCTTTGGGATAAAAGAATTTTGTGTTCAGACAACCACTCATCGGAACCATCACAACAGTCACATATACCATCATTTACTTGACTCGAGGGTACTTTGAGCAGATATATGGGTTTCTTATGAAACTGGGTATCACAGTAAAATGTGCCGTTTACACATGCACTAGTACTGGGCTCGTCTGACCCATCTTCACAATCACAATAATCATCATTCACATTCTCAAATGGAATCTTCTGTTCCGAATTCAAACATTTAAACTTGTTGTTGCTGTCCGGCCGGTACTTCGGCATATGCAAATAAAATACTCCTTTGATGACTCCGTGGTCATTGATGTGAGCGTCTGCCTCAGAACGTAGATGTACGATTTCTTTAATTTGCTTGTGATCCATGATAGTTATTGTATTCCGGTTGTTAGCTTCTGTGATGGTCAGAAGGAAGTAGAGCTGGTACAATATGAAGCTAACGGTCATGCAAAGCGTGAGGATGATCACGTTTTTCTTCTTTTTCAAACCCATTTTGCTGAACCTATTGAAGTAGTTAGGTACTTTATTTACTGCCGCTGTTCTTCGATGAAATATTTTTTTTGTGATAAAAATATCGAAACTTTGGCAGAAATTCCTATGAATGAAGTGTGTAATTATCTTTTCGTATTTCTAAAACGTGTACGGTTTATGTAGATAGATGATAATTTTTATTTACTTTATGATGAGAGTTTTGTTTGTTCTTGTTTAACTTCTTACAAGTTCTTTTTTTGCCAACGACATGATGATCGATTTTGACAATGACAAGTGTGTGTGAGGGAAGTATAGATAAAGAACGTCATTAGTCATTCATCGTCAAGTTATTATAGTCAAAGTCAATGTCAACTTCAAGTGATTTTAAATCTAATCTGTTTTTTTACAGAAATTTAGGAATTATTAAAAAACTTGTAAGAAAATCGTAAAAAACTGGTGTAAAAAGTGGACGGTGTAGCTGCTGGCAGCTAGCTAGAGGTCTTGAGGAAACACTTCTCAAAAACGTACACACGCAAATAACAAGAAACGACATTATGTGGCGTCGTTATTTGTTATGGTTCGCCCAAGAACATGTGGACTTCCGACATGCAGTAAGTACTTTTTTGTCACTAAAAAGTTCACCTACCTAAAAGTAGAATTTCTGATTAAAGCCAGAACACCTACAATGATTAGCCCCTGATTATAAATTCCAGCGTCTATCGCTGGAATTAATAATCAGCTTCCAATCTCTAGTATTAAAAGGTTTAGGCTGTGTGTTGATTTAACAGTATAACACAAGAATAAATAAATAAATAAATAATGCTGGACAATCCACACAGCATCATCTAGCCCCAAAGTAAGCTACTCAAAGCTTGTGTTATGGGTACTAGACAACTGATATATTTAATACATTATATTATTACACGAGCTTCTGCAAGCGGCGTCGCCCGCGAAGTACCTACATAAAATATAGCCTATGTTCATCCTGAAAGTTCATTCTACACATTGGTGAAAGAATTTTTCAAATCGGTTCGATAGTTTCGGAGCCTATTCATTTCAAACAAACAAACAAACAAACAATCAAAGTTTTCCTCTTTATAATATTAGTATAGATAGATAGGTATTTTTTTTATTATACATAGAAAACACCCAGACCAACAGAACAAATTTCTGCAGATCGTACACAAATTTGTTCTGCGGCGGGAATCAAACCCGCAACCTCTTTCATCGCAGGCAGACTCTCGCCCGCTGCGCCACAGAGGTCGTCATTATGTTCAATTATTCACATAAATAATGCAGTTTGTTTAATTTCAGGAAATGCAGAGTATACTCAATCTATTAAATATACCTGTCAATTACATTGAAAAACCGAGTGTTTCAAAGCCTTATTGGGTGGTTGAATTGCCATCAGAGGAGTGCGCAACACAGATTGCTTCTAGATCAGTGTCTTTGAGAACTTGTATAGAACTGTGGTCTAAAGCGAAAACTGAGACCCAACTTCACAAGAATCTGTTAGATGCTATGAACAATTCCTCTGGTAAATGGATAATTAAAGATTCAGATTTATCTGGTTCAGACTCGAGCAACTTTCATATTTGCCCAAAAGAACTGATCGAGAAATGCTGTTCTGCAGACAAGTCATTCAAAGTTGACGTAGAGACGTACTGTAAACATTTTACTATGAAAGAGAAAGTGGAAAAAATTGAGGTACGTTCCTTATTGGGGTAGAGGTAAGCCAAAGAAAAGATGGATGGATTGTGTGAAAGATGACATGGGTAAGAAAGGAGTGAGTAATGACAGAGGGAAATGGAAGATCACATGTTGTGCCGACCCCACATAATGTGGGAAAATGGCAGGAAGATGATGATCTTGGTACTGATACATGGGCGTATCCAGCCATGAACTCAGGGTGGGGTAGCCATCGAAAAAAAAGTTCCTTAGAAAAGAATAATTTAAAAAACTTAAAACTTTGTTTTCTTTTCAGTTTCTGAATAAAAGTTATACCTTTTTGATTTAATTTGTGCTTATGTGAGATCATTTCTTTATTTATATAATTTGCTCCCATTATAAGCAAAAAATAGTTACAATATTTCTTACCAATACCAAATTGTACATAAACAATGTCTTTGTTAGAATAATATTGAGTACAGTTGGTTAGACTAGTTGGCTAATGTTATAATGCTATAAAAAAATGTTAAAACTTTTACTACTTTTTACAGAATTTCGCTTATTTGCCACTTAGAGGCCCTATCAAACTAAAAAACCCTGACTTGACATTGAGCTATATAGAATTCTATGGCATGGATCCAAACGATGTTCCTGAAAAACCTTATGATGTATTTTTTGGAAAATGGGTAAGTTTTTCAAATTAATATTCTAGAACCTAGATCTAAGTGAACCTTTCATGTTTTTGATACACAATATCAATGAAATGACTAACAAGTCTTGTGTTAAATAAGAAAAAAATCATCAAATTTGCCACAATTTCTACAACATTTGTATGTATTTATTTAGACAACAACTTGTTTTAGGTGTAATGAAAACAGTTTGATACAACACATATTAGTAGACAACATGTATTATACATGGAGTTAAGATTGTCTCTTTATTGCACAGATAAGATAATAACTTACACTTTAAGATTGAAACTGTTTACCTGTTATTGCAATAGTTATATTTTTCATATCCATGTTTCATGTTGATAAAATTTTAATTTTCTAGATAGCAGATGGCCAAAGAGACCTGATCCAACTTCACACATTGAAAAAGCGTCAGTTTATCGGCAATACAAGTATGGATGCCCAGCTCGCTATACTAATGGCAAATCAGGCGCAAGTGAGGGTCGGTGACGTCATACTGGATCCTTTTGTAGGATCAGGGTCATTGTTTGTGGCCGCTTCACATTTTGGAGGTAATAACTACATTAAGTGGTTTAAACACATCTAGCTTTTAGAAGACTGGGAACTATTATGTACAAAAATGTAAAAAGGTTGCGGGTTCGATTCCCGCCGCGGGACAAATGTTTGCATTATTTGCAAATATTTGTCTCCGGTCTGGGTGTTTTCTATGTATAATATGTATGTATTTACAAAAAAAAATGTATCTATGTAGTTTATCAGTCATGTGGTTCCCATAATACAAGCTCTGCTTAGTTTGGGGCTACATGTTTGTGTCCGGCATAAAAAAAAAAAAACAAAGAAATGCCACTGTCATAATGACATCTCAGATGTCAGAAACAGTTTTTGGCAAGGATCAAATCCATTTTTCATTAATCATAATCATCATTATCCTTAGTATCTGTGGTTTTGGTTATAAAGTTTCAAATTGCAAACCAACTTTTCTTAAGGGGGTTTCCCTGGACTAAAACACATAAGTTTCCAATACACAAGTATGAGTATAGAAATAATGCTCTACAATAAAGGCAATTTGTTTCTTTTCCAAACTTAGTACCTAAACCTAACTAGCTAACTAAATAATTATGGGTCTTTGGTCAACTGAGGCCGCTGTCAACTTATCCTATCGATTTTGTTTGAACAATAAAAATAAAAAATAAAATAAATCCTGCGGGATGAGTTGACCTAATGCATTTTTATAATTGAAACATCTAGCTTGGTAAATAAATGTATCTTGAATGTGTGTATATGTCAAACTAGCTTCCGCCCACCGCTTCGCCTGCGTGGTACCTTGAAAAACAAAAACAAATCTATCCCGCGGGAACCTTATATTTTTCCGGGATAAAATGTAGCCTATGTGTTATTCCAGACCATAATCTATAGCTGTGCTAATTTTCATTCAGATCCGTTCAGCCGTTTTAGCGTGAAAGAGTAACAAACATACATCCATCCATCCATCCATCCATACATTCTTACAAACTTTCGCGTTTATAATATTAGTAGGATGACAGAGGCAAATGATAGAAGATCACATATTGCGCTGACCTCATATAACGTGGGAAAGGGCAGGAAGATGATGATGATAATCTTCTTTCAGCTTACGTTTGGGGATCAGATATTGACTTTATGATGCTGCATGGCAGAACGAGGCCGACGAGAGTCGGAAAAAAGGTAACAATGTATGTATTACTTGGAATAACAATCAAGTTTAAGGTAGAAGTATACAAGTACCTTTTTCAATGGCCGTGTCTGTACATCGATATCTTAAAATAAATGAGTGCTACCAACAGACACAGAAACAGTCATTTTTTCAAAATAAAAAAAAATATATTTTGAAAACCGACTTATAAAAACCAAAAAATAATAATATTATTTATAGGGCAGGAGAATGATGATAAGTCTGTTTTCAAAATATTTTTTTTTGAATTGATATTATCGATTCATCACCTTGCCTTTTATTTAAAACCGTTCAGTCGCTAAATCGTGAAAATCTAACAGTCTGAGTTACTTTCGCAGTTTTTAATATTAGCATGGAAGTATAAATAAATAATAGATATTAATAATTATTATTTAATAATTAATAATGGGCGAGATTGGCGCAGGATAGAGGCGAATGGCAAAAGCGAAGAGAGGCCTATGCCCAGCAGTGGGATGAGAAAGGCTGATGATGATGATGATGATTAAATAAATAAATAAATATTGGTGGACATTTTACACAAAAAGCTGATTATATATTTTAAGGTGCGCGAACAAGAAGAGAGTATACGAAGTAACATGAGAAGCTACGGGACAGAGTCTAGGTACTTGGACGTTGTGGTGAGCGACTTTTCATTGCCGCTGTGGAGGGAAGACTTCAAATTCGACGCTATTATTACTGATCGTACGTATTATTTTGCTTTTGTGTCATTGATTTGTACCATCGATAGTACAAGTGACACAACTTTGTATCCATAGTACCATTAATAGTACTAGTGAAAACTATTTAGGATCAATAGTACCATCATAAATATTTATGTATAATAAAAATATATCTATCTATGTAATATAATGTATTAAATATATCAGTTATCTAGTACCCATAACACACGCTTTGAGTAGCTTACTTTGGGGCTAGATGATGCTGTGTGGACTGTCCAGCATTATTTATTTATTTATTTATTTATGTATGTATAGTTAGTATCATGAATGGTACAACTGGTACCCGACTGTGAACCGAAGAAGGAGAGTAATGTGTGGGTGTATGTATATTAGAACATGTCAAAAAATCGAATGACACGATCATCATCATCATCATCTTCTTGCCCTTTTCCCACGTTATGTGCCGACCCGCACAACATTTCTTCCATTTCCCTCTGTCATTCGTTATCTAGAACTTAGAACAGAGGGTCTACCATGAGTTTTCACAATCTACACTTGCTAGCGACTGTAGTTACAAAAATGTATGAAAATATTGTACAGCGCCTCTAGCGGATAGTTGGGTACTAAAACCTCACGTAGCTAACTATTCTACGTCACAGCGTACTACAGCGACTGTAGTTTGCGCTCATTAATTTGCTTAGAATTTGGTACCATGAGTAACAATTTCGACAGATGTCATAGTAACGTACTATTACTACTGTAGTAACGTCAGCTAATCTAAATGTGACAACTCATGGTAGACGTACTGTGCACTAAACATTCCGTGCTTCAGCGCCATACGGAGTACGCGAGCCGGCAGAGAAGATAGGCATCCAGAGAGAGAACTACACCCTCACAGACGAGCACCTCGTGAACCACGTACCGGCTAAGGTGGAATACGGCCTGCCGCACATCTACAGCGATTTGCTGAACTTCGCCGCGAAATACTTGGAGTTACGCGGGCGGCTTGTGTGCTGGTACCCTTTAGTCAGGTGAATTTTTGTTATCGTGGTAGTAGCTCTGCCTTCTGCGCTGCAGGTTGTGGGTTCGATCCCCACCCAGAACAAACATTTTTGCGATGAATGCAGATGTTTGTGATATTCTATGTATGTATAGGCGACCAAGAAATTGGTTTACCACTTTTGATGACATCTCCCAGTAACATAACTATTCGCTAAGGATTACTATGACAGATTCTGACGTAGCAGTTATTAATCTGTCAAGCGAAAATAGCCTTGATGTTTTGTACGTGCAAATGATATTCAGCCTTAGAGTGGTAAACCAATTTCTTGGTCGCCTATACCTAACTAACATTTTAAGAGATAACCAAAATTGTTTGTTGCGAATAATGACTAAAATGAGGACAATAACAAAACCGTTGAGTAGAATGGAATTACATTATTATTCCCTTTGTTATTTACAGAGAAGAATACACAGACGAGCAACTGCCAATGCATCCGTGCTTGCGGATGGTCGCCAACTCTGAGCAGGTGCTGTCGAGGCTGACGGCTCGGAGACTGCTGACGTACGAGAAGGTAGCTGAACCCTCGCGAGATACCACCGTGGGCGGGCACGGTGGGGCTCATAACTTTAGGTGAGACATGTCGGCAGTGGCGGATATGGGAACCTTACCTGATCGGGCATCAAAATTAACAAGAATGATAAAATAAACAGAACCTGCTTCTCTTTCTAAAGTTTAGGTCATTTTCATATTTTATTACACCAATAGATAGATAATTTATTTATAATTAAAATGTGAGTTTCATTTTAACAAAAAATATAACTTTAAATTGAACACAAATTATTATTT
The DNA here is from genome assembly GCA_963675405.1 of Cosmorhoe ocellata. Lineage (NCBI taxonomy): Eukaryota > Metazoa > Arthropoda > Insecta > Lepidoptera > Geometridae > Cosmorhoe > Cosmorhoe ocellata. Next base: position 10,044,345 of record OY776253.1, on the reverse strand, counting down.
CAAATGATTACAATTCGACTTTACTCTCAAAAGTCATTAGCTAGCCACAGCGCCTTAATCTAGCAAAGCTGGGTTTAAACTCTTAAGGGTACTACATTCCCTAAAACATGGTTGTTGAATAAATCAGAGATAAAGAGTCTTCAATTATGGCAACTACTAAATCTTACACTAATTCATCAGACTAATTATTAGGGGTCAAAGTTTTTTTATTATACTACAATTGATTTACAGGGAGAAATATTTTTCACTTGGAGATGGGCAGACACCTCGGAAAGAACTTAAAAAGAAGAGACAAGAAGAACTGGCGTCGTTTATAGCAAGCAGACAACAAGCGAGGATAGATTTATCGTGATATCAAACAAACTACACCTGTCTATAAATTACATTGCTGTAAATAATAATTTAGTGATTAAACAAAACATTTTTACTCTAAGCCCTTGGAATCTGTAGATAGGTTTTTTAATATTTTAAATAATTGAAAATATAATGAGTTTTTCCATTCGAAAAATTTATGTGCGCAATGCCAGTGCTCTCAAACGTTGAAGGAAAACATCGTGAGGAAACCGGCATACCGTAGAACCAAAAATTCGAAAGTGTGTGTCATAGGTTAGTCTATACTAATATTATAAAGAGGAAAGATTTGATTGTTTGTTTGTTTGAATTGAATAGGCTCCGAAACTACTGAACCGATTTGAAAAATTCTTTCACCAATGTGTAGAATGAACTTTCAGGATGAACATAGGCTATATTTTATGTAGGTACTTCGCGGGCGACGCTGCGTGCAGAAGCTAGTATTCTTATAAGCGGCGATGGGCTTGCAACCTGTCACGTACGGAATACTAACTACTGTGCAAAATGTGGGCATGTACCAAATGTCATGTTTGGACGTGCCTCTGACTACCCTCTTTAGGTATCCTCAAAGATCTAAGTAACTAAAGATCTGAGGAAGATATCTACCGAGCCCGGGGATTACAGTCGAGATCATATTTATTTTATTTATGAAAATATAATTTTTTAAACATCTATTTATTCATATAAATAAATATATTACCATATCCATTACATTGGAAATAAAACAATCTTACTTTTAATAAAATAGGTAAGTGATAGGTATTATAACAATTAAATCAATGCTCACTCATATTATTAGATGCCTTGTTGCTACTAGCAAGGGTCCAACCAGTCTGAGAGTACTTTGTGATAATTATAAACTGATATAAATAGTTTTGGTATAACTTTGATGGTCGCGTTAATATCTGACTTACTTGAACTATTGAAATTTGCTCAACAATAAGTCTGCTATGAACGCGACCATCTATTTACCGACACAGGTATTTACTATGAACTTTACTCAGTGATACTCAGCGTTACTCAGTGATAGCTAGAGACAGCATCATTTGCGAGAGCGGGACGTCACTCTCCGGCGAGCGTTTCTTGATGGCGTGTGTTTGCGCCCACTGACACAACTTCCACACTTCAGCGCGTTTGCTACTGTTGCTTCCGCTCTTGTAGTGATTCAGCAGGCTGTTTGTAGTCTGAAAAAATACAATTTTATCTTAGCATTCTTTAAATCGTTGGTTTTTTATTTGAGGTTTAGCTTTTTAGGGCGATTGAAGATCACATGCTGTGCCGACCCCACATAACGTGGGAAAAGGGCAGGAAGAAGAAGGAAGTTTAGCTTATCCTACTAATATTATAAACGCGTAAGTTTGTAAAAATGTATGGATGTTTGTTACTCTTTCACACAAAAACTAGTGAATGGATTTTAATGAAATTTGGCACAGAGATAGATTATAGTCTGGAATAACACATAGGCTACTTTTTATCCCGGAAAATAAGGTTCCCGTGGGATAGATTTGTTTTTGTTTCAAGGTACCACGCGAACGAAGCCGTGGGCGGAAGCTAGTTCAAAATATGCCACACTCACAGTCGCTGTCTTGTTCTCTCTCAAAGACATACCCTGCCACTTGCACTCGGGGCCTTAACAAGGCGATCGATAAAGCAGTAGGAATCACTATTATACATAACTAATCACTATTGGGATACGCCTTGAGAGAATATTGCACAAAAGTATAGTAACGTTTTATGAAGTAAGCTGTTCTTACCAAGAATAAGCCTAGCAGCGCTCGCATATTGTCAGGGTTGAGTTTCAACGCCTGGGAGTAGTATGTCTTGGCAAGTTCCAAATTGTCAACTCCACCCTGCAACCAAACATGTTTTTAAGAGTATATAAAATAGATTTCTGACTGGCTGAATGTCAAATCGACGTACGGCCTAAACCATAAGCGCTAGAGTACCTACATAAAGCTCTTATAAATTAAAAATTAATAATAATAAAATAAATACTCAAGGGGGCTCCCATACAACAGACATGGTTTGTTTGCCGTTTTTATAGTAACTTTACACGCCCGCGGTTATCGCGACGTATAAACTTGACAAATTATATACTTACTAAAACCTTCCTCTATCCATTAATGAAAACAGCATGAAAATCGGTGCAGTAGTTTTTGAGTTTATCGCGATTAGACAGAGGCAGCGGAGGACTTTGTTTTGTAATTATGTAGTTATAGTACGGAATTCTTCGTGCGCTAGTCCGACTCGCACTTGGCCGGCTTTTTTTATCTAGGCGCCTATCTAGGTGCTTATCTAGCTCTATGGGCTTGTACACAAAACTGCGAAGCGAACGTCGCATCGCAAAAATCTGCGATCTAGCCCTATCTTTTGTCACAAGAAATCAAATCGCGTCGCACCGATTCGCAGTTTTGTGTACAAGCCCTATGAATGCGGCCGTGCCGTAAAATAAAATTGCTAAGTCTAATACGACCAACTGTACGCCTACCATGAGTTGTCACATTTAGATCGGCTGACGTTACTACAGTAGTAATAGTACGTTACTATGACATCTGTCGAAATTGTTACTCATGGTACCAAATTTTAAGCAAATTAATGAGCGCAAACTACAGTCGCTGTAGTACGCTGTGACGTAGGATAGTTAACTACGTGACGTTTTAGTACACAACTATCCGCTAGAGGCGCTGTACAAGTTTTCATATTTTTTTTAAACTACAGTCGCTTGCGAGTGTAGATTGTAAAAACTTATTGTAGACCTAAAGATCTACGCTATATAGTGAAGGTAACCGTTTAGCGCAGCGCAGCTGTCACGACAGCCTAGATCCGCTGGCCGTAATGTAAGTATAGTTGGCTCAACGAATCTAGGCATTCGTGAAGTTAGCCGCAAGAGCTCCGCAGTATCGTTTTTCGGGAGCAATTGGAGGTATGAGGAGGGGGGGGAAGGAACTGTACATGCGCAAACTAGCACCTGTGGCTAACTTCACGAATGCCTAGATCCGTTGGATGACCTATACCATGGTGTAGCGGATGTCAGCCAGACGCTGCATGTGCAGGTGGCAGTGCGGCTGGTGCAGCAGCAGCTCCTCGGCGCAGAAGGCGGCGCGCGAGTAGGCGCCCACGCTCAGGTACAGCTCGCAGAGATCCTGCCATGCCTCCACATCCGACATGAACCTGGCAGGCATACAAAATGATAAATGATTGATTCAGGCGTGACTTTGCGGAAATCCATTAGAAATACTGAAAAATGCCTTATAGAAGGCATTTTGTGGGGCTCATTAATATTAATAAGCTTAATTAATAACCTCATTAGATAATAGTTTTAGCGGGAAATAAATAAATAAATAAATAATGCTGGACAATCCACACAGCATCATCTAGCCCCAAAGTAAGCTAATCAAAGCTTGTGTTATGGGTACTAGATAACTGATATATTTAATACATGATGTAGGTACATAGATAGATATTTTTTATTATACATACACACCCAGACCAACGGAACAAATTTCTGCAGATCGTACACAAATTTGTTCCGAGGCGGGAATCGAACCCGCAACCTCTTGCGTCGCAGGCGGACTCTTGCCCGCTGCGCCACTGAGGTCGTCGAAAGTCGGCAAAGTACTAGACATTTCCGTCCTTTTCAGTATACAAAATGATCACGACTGTAATCCCCGGGCTTGGTAGATATCTTCCTTAGATCTTTGAGGATATCTAAAGAGGGTAGTCAGAGGCACGTCCAAACATGACAGGTTGCATAGTACAAGCTTGCTTAGTTTGGGGCTAGATGGCGTTGTGTGAAATGTGCCAAATATTATGATGGTATGTGGTACCTTCTTTAGATATCCACAAAGATCTGAGTAACTAGTGATAAGGAGATATCTACCGAAACTGGAGATTACAGTCAATATAATGTTTTTTGGAGTACATAATTGAATTAGGTCATATTATTATAATCAACAGAACTCTTAAATATGCAACTAAAAGTTAAGGGTATGAGTGTATCTGGGTATGCAAGTAGAGGAAGGCAAAAAAAACGGTTTGATTGTGTGAAAGATGATATGAATGTAAGAGTAGACTCAGAGTTGACGAATGATAGGAGTGGAAGAAGAAAACATGTTGTGCCGACCCCACTTATGCCCGCCTTCCACTGCGAGCGGAGCGGGCTCCGTACGGACTCCGTTTAACTTGCAACGTCTTTCTTCATAGGATTGCTTCCGCTGTGAATGAGTGGATTTCAATCCGCTCAAGGGCCTTACCACGAATTCATAATACATTACCGAATTAGTATTGCATTGTTATTTCGTACCATGACCTATGCAAATTGCATGGAAGTGGTGACGTTTCTTTAATGGAATCGTTACGGAATCGTTCTGGAAGATTTCGTGGTAAGGCCCCAGATCACTAGCTCAGTTTCCGCTCATTACCCTTTTTTAGTAGAAGGCGGGCATTAGTGTGGGATAAGGGCAGGAGAATGATGACTAAATGCAACTAACTTTGTCAGGTAGTCAACAAGTTCATTTATTGCTTCATTGATGAGTCCTTGCGCCTTCAAGACTGCGATACGTCGCTTGCGCGCCGCCGAGTTGGTCGGATCTGCAGTTATTATGCGGTCCAGTACCTCCTCTGCTTCCTCATACCTAGATGGAACATCGGAGTTAAATTTTATGTACCTGCCTGGTTTGGCGAAATCAGCTTGTTAACATAATATTCTTCAACTAGCTTCCGCTCGCGACTTCCCCCGCTTTATACCTTGAAAAACAAAAACACATATCCCACGGGAACCATTCATTTTTCCGGGATAAAAGTAGCCTATGTGTTATTCCAGACCATAATCTATATCTGTGCCAAATTTCATTCAGATCCGTTCAGCCGTTTTAGCGTGAAAGAGTAACAAACATACATCCATCCATCCATCCATCCATCTATACATTCTTACAAGGTCAAATTCAGGTCTACCCCCGTTTATCAGTGCACTTGCTATCTAAAATCTTTCCGTGAAAAAATACTAAAATAATTAGACAAAGTGAAGTTTTCGGTACAAATACGTTAAAATCGTGATAATTACGGTCCAATTAACGTGTGGAAGTATTTCCACTAGAAACATAAATCTCTACTAGAATCCAGTCATGCTGTAATGTATTTTTCAAAGACCTCTTATTTTTTTCCGACACCAACCAATATTATTAAATTTTAGCCAATGTACACAAAAACTTGACAAATTATACACTAAAACCTTCCTCGAGAATCACTCTATCCATTGGTGAAAATAGCATGATAATTGGTGCAGTAGTTTTTGAGTTTATCGAACAGACAGACAGAGAGACACGCAAATATGTAGTGATAACTAGTAAAATTGTAGTTATTTAATAATTTAACTGAGCTGCTAATTTGATAGGATAGTTGAAATTACAAAATCCTAATCTTTAGTTTTCAGCTTGATTGTTGAGTTAATAAAATCCATTACATTTCCTGTGCCTCCAGTAATGCCGCCTTGTACCGCATCACACGCAAGCTTCCCGGGAACTCCTTGGACAGAAAGGATATGCAGGAGTATGCTAATCCATAGGAATGGCAGTCCAACGCAGCATAAATAACTTGTTCCAATATCAGGTGCTCTGGAATAATTAAAAAAAAACATGATCACAACTGCTGTAATCCCCAGGCTTGGTAGATAATCTCGAGATCTCTAGTTACATAGATCTTTGAGGATATCGAAAGGGGTAGTCGGAGGCATGTCTAAACATGATATTTGGCATTATGACTACATTTTTCAGTGATTAGTATTATTACTAATGAACAAACTAGATAGTCAGTTAAGAAAAATATATATTAACCATCCAAAGGTAGACAGCATAGTTGGTCAGTTGGTAATAGACGTTCTGTATGTGACAGGTTGCAAGCCTATCGCCGCTTAAGGGTAATGTAGATTTATTAAAATTGTAATAATGCTGATTCCTCTGCTAAAGCACTTATTACACTACCCTGAATTCAGGGACCCTTACCCTAAATAAGAGTTGTGTAATAAGAGTCAGGGCGTAAGGCGTAGAGGCTAGGCGTTAGGGTCCCTCACTACCGGGCCCTGAACAGTGCCAGATTTATATTTTATATGAGTCTAGGCCACTTTATTTCTGCCGCCCCATGTACATACCGTTTTTATTGATTATTGATTTACTGTTTTGTTATTGATTTACTGTATTCAGAATGTATTTTGTAGTGTAATTATGTACTTTAATTTTTATTAGTTAGTGTAAGTGGTTTCTTTGTAACCATTCTAATTAAATAAATAATTAAATAAATAAATAAATAAATAAATAATACCTTTCTAAAATAATAATTTCCATTTGTAGTAAAGGGGCCTTACTACAAATGGAAAATTATTATTTAAATAAACGAATGAAATCAAGAGACCATCCTCTGAAATCTGCCGCCCCTAGGACGCTGCCGCCCCTAGGCCGCGGCCTCTACGGCCTATTTATAAATCCAGGAATGGCCCTGAATAAAGTGTAGTGTAATAAATATAAAAGTACCCGTTTATGCAAGTATCAGCTGCGAGTAGGTTATCTTACTTTCATTGCCAAGTTTGTCTAGATCCTGCCTCAGCACTGAAGCCCACAGCTCTACCACGTCTGCACTCCGTCTCTCGTTCACCTCTCTCCATTGCCGAAGGAGATCTTTCGCCTCTGGAAATATTAATCTTTGATTTGATGATCGTTGTTCTTGTAAACTTCTAATGTATGTTGAACTTACCGTTGAGGTTTAGATCTTCACCGTCTAATGACCAGGACATATTTCCAGATAAATACAATTTATTTTCTTTCTACCTTTCCTCTCAGAAAGAAACAAACTGAAACAGTAATGAGGAAGAAGATTAATAAAATAAACAGTGAATTCTGGAATTATTGAATGAAATGAAACTTCAATTCAAATTTCAATCAAACGTCAGTCGTCACGTCAATCAAAATCACTCTCCCAACTGGGAACGCACCAATCGCAGTTTGACAATGACATTTGAAATTGTCACATTGTTATTAAATTGACTATGGGTAACAAACAATAAACGAGAAATAAACAGATAGTTTAAAATCTATGGTCTTTAGGTGCGGTTCGTTTCACGCATAAACAGTCTCGTACAGTTATTATGTTTCTTAACAATGTCTTAGAAAATCTAATAACACTAAAATCGTTATTGTCGGAAGTATAATGGAACGGAACACAAAAGTTTTGTGTGAACGTGAACGAGACGTCTGCAATATGTCTGACAATTTGGAAATATTTTTAGATGTACAGTAGTCGTAATTTTATCAATTAACCCTGCGCTATTTTTAGTTTGCCATGGAATATACATGATAAAGAATATATCTGGTAAGACCCATTGTATCTAGCTGCAATGTATTGTTGTTTTTTAATGTATTCTTTCTTCATCGTACAATGCTCGACTTTTTATGTCTCAATGGCCTTTATCTTTGAGTTTTGTTTTCTTTTGTCCTCTTGCACGTCGGACAAGTTTACAGAACTCGATTTAGTGTAGTAATTCTGTATAATTATTCAGAGTATTTTTTCTTCGACAGATCGATTAGAAGATTCGAAGAGTACACAACGAAGTGGTGAATCGTTGTGGACAAGGAGATATCGTGTGAATAGTAGTTATGCGCGTCACGGACATTGCTCGAACAGGCTCGTGCGACTTAGTGTGCGTGCTGTGACGAAACTTATCAATATAATCGTTGCGGCAGGGTCGTCGGCTCCGCGGCCGCGGTGACATTGCTCGCGTGACGTCACCATGGACCAGCTCGTGCAGTGCCCCGTCTGCACACTCTTCCTGCACAATGGAATGAGCCTGGAGTCTCATCTCGACACACATCCCAAAGACCAAGTGATCAAAGCGCTCTGCAGCATCACCAAAACAAACACCAGCTGTGTCAGTAGCCGAACACCCACCCCTGCCAATTCTGAGAGATCTTATAGGAGCGGGTCCAGAACACCCATCACCGAAGACAGTGGAACTAATTCTTGGAATGGAGCCAAGGATCATGAACGCTACTGGGCTAGGACACCTAGTGGCTCCAGCCGGACCCCTAGTGGGACCTCCAGTCGTGGGCTCAGCCGAACACCCAGCAGGACCCCTAGTAGAACCCCCAGCAGGACCCCTAGTAGAACCCCTAGTAGAACAGCCAGATCTCAATCATCAGCTAACATTTCAAGAAACTGCACTCCTGATATTAGATTGGTTGATAATTTAGCGTTTGAAACTACAACACTTAGTAGTTCATCACAATCTCGTCATTCTATGTCACCTTCTGTGCTGAAATCTGACAAACCTCCACGAACGTACCCACCGGCCATTATACCAGATTATGATCAGCAGTTCATGGACTACTCGGACCAGCAAGATGACAGGGAAGTGAAGTATTCTCGGACTGCTGAATATAATGCCCTCGACGTCAACAATATGTATTCTTACAATGTGCCAATGATCGGAACCAGTGGCAAAATGCAATCATTACCGCCTCATGTGTCCCGGAAGAGACATGAATCAGTCAAGGTCAGCAGTGCTATGAAGTCAAACAACTTACTCAACCTTGTTAAGAACAACGTTGGTGGAATGCAGTGTTTACCTCCTTACGTGGCCAACCGTAGTGCTCCCTATCAGATAATGCCCAATGCTCCTACATTTGTTCAGAAAAATATGCAGAATAGTATGGTAATGACAAGTGGATTACCCAACACCCAAGTTCAAATTGAAACCAAAAGTGGACTTCCGTTAGTTCCGAACCATTTTAATCTGAGCTCTGGTTTCACCCCCGGAACAACTGTTGTTACTCAGAACTCTCAATACATCTATCAAGAAATGGTGCAAAATATTGATCCAAAGTCCTTTGTACCTACAATGCCTCCAGTATTCACGGGTCATGAGAATATAACAGCTAATGTTGCCCAAGCAAGTTCAGAATGTACAAGGATGTATCAGAATGTGATGCTAGTTGATCAGTTTGGGAATACTTCCTGTATGTATACTCCGCAGACAATACTGCCCAAAGCAACGTGTGCTCCTCCGCTGTTCACGGAGAGTACTTCTAGGTCGGTTAATACATTTGTCCAAAAACCAGGACCGGTAAAGAAAGATTCAAATATGTTCACAGAGAGTACATCTAAGTCAGTGAATACATTTGTGCATAAACCAGGACCAGCAAAAAAAGATTCAAGCAAGACACTAATCATAGAAATAGGACCCATAATGCCGTCACAGAGATCTACAAGCAAAATCTCTAACAGAGCATCTACGAGCACTGCGACACTACAGACGAGAGGTTTGATCCCCAATGTACCTGTAATACATCCACCTATACCGGAGGCTCCCAGTATTTCAATAACAGAAAAGATTGAGAAAACTGAAATCCCGTGCACTAGTAGGGGGTTAAAGATTCTGAGCAATATCAAGGTTGAAGTTCCAGTGCAACACATCAAAAGCATGATAAACACCGTGATGGATCTGACCGGTCCTGACGACGCTGTGTACCCGGAATGCAGGAGTCCCGAAAAGATCTTGCCGGATTTAAACGTTGGTAAAGAAAGGGTCGATGACTTCGCGCAGCCGCCGACACCCGGCGACGACAGTTCCCATTCGTTCGAACTGAAAAAGTTCGCAAGTGCTACCTCAATCAAAGACTTTAATAGTAAAACTAATAGCGTAGATAATAAACTAGAAAGTGATTTCGGCGATAGCTGTCCGGTACCGGATCTGATTTGTAACGAAAAGCCCTCTATCTCGCCCTGCAGCGAGCTCTCGGAGAGCGGAGAGAACTCTGTCGATCGCACCGTGTCCCCCAAGCCGCACTCCAGTGGAGTTATCGTAAGGAAGGAGAGCGACGTAGATTATAAAAGGAAAGCGCCGATGAAGATAAGACTGAACAACATTTTTGTCAAAAAGAGCAAAAAGATTCTGCAAATAAAGAATGTTAAAATGGCCGCGAGTCGAGAGAATACTCCAGTCGCGTGCTCGTCGAAAACAGTAGCGCCTGAGAATTTCGCAGCAGCGAAGGTAGCTCAATCTCCGAAGCGCACCGAAAAGACACGCACGACCATTTCAATCGAGGAGATCAAAGAGAAAAAAGAAGATGTGAATCCCGTGGAAGAAGTGAAGATGCCGCCGGCGCCTGCTAAGTCCGAGAGCGTTCCCGTGAAAGAAGAGTTCAGTTCTAGTAACGATTGCGCGTTCAGTAACGAGGCCCCCGGTCCGGCGCGGGACCTGGGCCCTCTGGACCCACTGCGCCCCACCACAGTCAGCTATGCAAACATGTCCCCTTCAGACTTCGACGACGAATCCAGCAACCGCGAGCTCTTAGACCTCGAAGGCGGGAAGAACAAGCAATTCGTCAGCATGATGAACGATAACTACTTCGGTGACAACATCTACGCGGATTACTTCACCCCGGACCGAGTTGAAGCGTTCGACGACAAAGGACCTACAGTTTTCAAAGATAATTCGAAAGAAGCGTTTTCATGCAACATTTGGGGAGAGCCGTCTTCTAAAGAGAACGAATTCGTCCTCCCCAATTTCATTCACGAGAGTTACAAGATTGCGGATAGTGGGGTAGAGTATGCCGATAGTGAGGATGCGAGAGATGACAACAAAGCGGATGTGCCGCCGTTGAATATTTGCGCCGATGAGCGGATGCCGCCGAGGGGCGAGATCAGCGGACAGGAGAGCAACGGAGACATGGAATCGTCATGGAATGGGGTAAGTTTCTTTATTTTTCGGTCTCATGACGCCACTTGTTTGCCTTGATGACTGAAAGCTGTTAAAACTATCTAGGACGCGGCCTTATATGGCTGTTGTCGAACTCATAATTATTATATTCACCAGCAGCGACCCCGCCCTTGAAACTTTAGGTACTATGGTCAGTCGACAGCCAACAATAATTAAGTTTCCTTGTCGGAATTCATTTTGATAATTATTGTTTCGAAACCAATGCCTAATTCGCACGGCGCGTGCACGACTGACGTAAAGCAGAGTATAGACGTTCGACAAACTCTCACAATGCACAAACGGTAGGACAAAATTTTGATCTATCTTATGATTCTCAAGGTATCGCCAAATTCAGAGGATTTCACTTCAGAAATTCAACTCCAAAAGATTTATTTTCCTCAAAATTTTAATTCAATCACGTGTTATAAATAAAGTCGTAAATTACGACCTTATTTGTCTACGATTGAGGTCATAATAATGTTACCTACAACTCATAATTTTGAATCAATGAGGTCAATGTGAAGAAGCGTTATAGTTAGACCGTAGCATATAATTTTGCCATAACAAATAGCGTAATCTAGGGCATATTTTTAGTTTCGACATGTGGTTACAGATGTACCCAGAGGTGACTCCAGCGGAGCCCTACGACCTTATGGCGCGCGAGAGTTGGGTGTCCGACGGATCAGAACTTGATGTCACCGAGAAGAGAGACACCCTGTAAGTTGTGATCACTTGTAGCTTCATCAGGCATCCATTTTTTAGGCACCCATTTATTTAGTTTTTAAACCAGAGTACCACAAAACAGAGTAAATAAATAATTTATTTAGTTGAGATGCACAGTAGACAATGTAGTATGAAAAAGCTGCACTGCGCATCGAAACGGCTAAGTTCACGATAGTCTATTCGCTGCCCGTATAATACGTACCATAATCAAGGGCGGATCCAGCTTTGGTGCCAGGGGGGGGTCACATAGTCGTGGTCAAGTCACAAAAAGTGATAATTCTATTATATATAATTATATTTAGTGGTCCACCTAGGACCTGGACCCAGCCCAGGGGGGGGTCATGACCCCCATGACCCCCCCCCGGGATCCGCCCTTGACCATAATACACTAATAACAAAGTTGAACGTTATTTCCAGAGAGGAAGAGCTACTATTCCCAAAAGTGCGAATGTACGCCTGCATTACTTGCGGCTCCAAACACAACTCGCTCAAAGAGCTGCGCGCGCACAAGGCAGCCGAGCATGCCACGCCCACCAGCTCCAAGACTACCTACAGCAGACTGCTCACGGCACGCACCATCAAAAAGGAGGAGAAAGCTGACGGCTTGTCCTGCGCAGGTGAGACAACATAGCAAGTCATGAGCGGAAAAGAGATAAAAGTCATTTAGAGAGAGATGCCGTCATCTCTGCGATACTTCACTTTTTATTTAATGGCGTCTTTGACTTTTAAAAGAATGAAAGAACCCTATTAAGTATGTATTTCTTAACGTCTCACTAAGCCTTTTGAATCAGTGAGGATTAACGAACTATTGTGGTTTCCTCACGATGTTTTCCGTTTGAGAGTTTCGGTAGAGCGATCATATATTTTTCTAACAGAAAAATCCAAAGCAAGACAGGATTCGAATCCACAACCTTATGATCAGAAGGTCACCACTGCACCACTATCTCCTTAGATCTCTAGTAATTTAGATCTTTTGAGGATATCTAAAGTCGCCAAATGTCATGTTGTGTAGTCCAAACATGACTTTTGGCACATGCCCACAGTTTGCACAGTGGTTAGTATTCCGTACATGTTAAAAAAAGGGTGATGAATTTGAATGTGGATGGATATAAGGGTAGAGGCAGACCTAAGAAAAGATGGATGAAAAATCTTATGTGTAAGAAAGGAGTGACTACTGAGATGACGGATGATAGGGGAGAGTGGAGGAAGAGAACCTGTGCCGACCCCACCTAGTGGGATAAGGGCAGGAAGATGATGATAGTTAGTATTCCGTACGTGACAGATTGCAAGCCCATCGCCGCTTATAAGAATAACCTACGTAAGACACACCTTCGAATTGAAAAAATAAAAAAACTGAAAAAAAATTATATATCACGACTGTAATCCCCGGGCTTGGTAGATTATTTTCTGATCTTTAGTTACTTAGATCATTGAGGATATCTAAAGAGGGTAGTCAGAGGCACGTCCAAACACGACATTTGGTACATGCCCACATTTTGCACAGTAGTTAGTATTCCAAACGTGACAGGGTGCAAGCCCATCGCCGCTTAAAAAAAAACTGACATAACTATAAATGTTTTCCAGCCAACCTGCTCACAATAGACTCGAAAGAAAGTATATCTACATCTATACTACAAGTGTTCGATCCCGACGCGATAGAAGAAACTAAGCCAAAAGTCGGCAGTCTGCGCAGCCTGCTCAACAAGGAGCCCAAACGGAAACGGCGGGACTTCGTCTGTCCCACTTGTAAAGTGGACCAGGTAATATCAGCCTCCTGTGGCCCAGTGCTGGGCGTTATGTAAATAGGGCTTTTTAAAAGATCAAATACATTGTTCTGAGGCCTCACCATAAAGGTACGAGTTGGCAGCGGGTGACGTGAGGCAGCGGCGGACGACGTAACACTACTGGTTTCTATGTATTTCTATGAAATTCCCTCCGTAGTTAGCGACACGAAGCTAGCGACGCATTTCATAGAAATTCATAGAAACCAACTGTGTCGCCGCGACACGTCGTTCGCCGCCGCCTCATGTCGCCCGCTGCTAACTCGTACCCTTAGGTTTGTAAGACGAACCATCATACTAGCTGAAACATGAAAGCCACGACAAAATTTTGTCGTCTGTTTTGTCTCGCTCTTTCTGGTGCGAATATTAGACAACATGCTCGATAAAATGTTGTCGTGACAAATTTTTATAAATCTCTTTTGCTTCATTCACTCACATTACATTCTTCATACATGCGCGTCGGTTTAGGGTATTCTTGACCTGGATTCTTACCACGAAGTCTTCCAGAACAATTCCGTAACGATTCCATTATAGAAACGTCACTACTTCCATAAAATAGGTCATGGTACGAAATAACAATGTAATACTAATTCGGTAATGTATTATGAATTCGTGATAAGGCCCCTGGCCTTTCTCTAAAACATCCCCAATTTGATCGAGATACGTACGCCGTGGTTTTCCTCTTCCAACTGTCCCATTTGTGCCTTATGCACCTATTTCGTCAATCTCTTTCCATCCATTCTTTCTACATGCCCAAACTATCTTAACATACCCTTCTCAATTTTCATCACTACGTCTTCTTTCTACACAACTTTCTCTTAACACATTATTCTCCTTAATACATATATAAAACCACGCCTGTTTCCCGACGGGGTAGGCAGAGACGACGGTTCTTTGCTACGATCCTGACTTACCTTTTTCGCTTCATTCACTCTCATTCATTACATTGTTCATACATGCGCGTCGGTTTAGAGTACTCTTGACCTGGCCTTTCTTTTTATATAGTACTAGTTGACCCGGCAGACTTCGTACTTATTTAGAAAACGTTTGTATGGGAAATAGAAAAGGGCTATTTTTAGGGTTTTCCCGGCAGTTATTCGAATATTTCTTACCTTTTAAACCTTCCCTAGACCTCCACGAACATTTCAAGACCAAGATAAGATAAAACCGTTTAGCCGTTCTCGAGTTTTAGCGAGACTAACGAACAGCAATTTATTTTTATATAATAGATGATTGTGATTTGCAGGTGACGGAGCCAGCATTTACAGCTCATCTCAAAATCCACCCCCTGGAGTGTCTCACGTGCGGGAAGTTCTTCTACCGGCGCGCTAACCTTCAGCTCCACGTGAAGACGCATCTCGGCATCAAGGATTATAAGTAAGGCCACTGCTATGGGCGGCGACCCTGGCGAGGTTATCTGCTCGTATCTCGGTGCTGATACATGCGGCGGAGATGCGAATGTTGAGATGGATGTGTGGAGTGACAAGGATGGATAAAATAAGGAATGAGTATATCAGAGGAATTCTGAAACTGGCACCGGTGACAGAAACACGCTAACTTATTACTCCTTATCAGAAAAGATAACGAGTAATAAGTTAGCGTGGTATGGGCATGTTATGAGAAGAGAAAAATGTCATGTGACAAGGAGAGTGTTAGGAATGAATGTGGATGGATACAGGGGTAGAGGTAGGCCAAAGAAAAGATGGATGGACTGTGTGAAAGATGACATGGGTAAGAAAGGAGTGAATACTGAGATGACGAATGACAGAGAGAAATGGAAGAAGATCACATGTTGTGCCGACCCCACATAACGTGGGATAAAGGCAGGAAGATGATGATCTTGGTACTGATACATGGGCGTATCCAGCCATGAACTCAGGGTGGGGTAGCCATCGATTTAAATAGTTATTAAAAGGGGCAGCAATCTAAAATAATATGTAACTAGCAAACTATTTAGTCAGTATTTTTAAGTACTTAACTTAATTTTTTTAGTAACGATTGATCTTTCTTACGAATAGTATTGTAGTTAGTATCTAGCTAGATAATTAAGTTTTTTAGGTTTGATTAGCTAGGTACCTTATAGGTCAGAGCCAGGGTGGGGCAAGCGCCCCACTCGGCCCAACCGTGGCTACGCCCATGTGCTGATAGATGTTTAGAGGTCTAGTAGCAGTGGCCCCGTCTTCCGATCCTTAGGTGTGGGTTCGAATCCGGTTGTGCATTAATGAATATTTCAGTTATAAAAATTCATGTGCGTTACAGTGCTGCGGTGAATGAAAACATGGTAGAACCTAATAAGTCTGAAGATATATGTCAATTGCACCAAAGTCCGGAAGAACTGGTGACACACTAAGAAGTGGATTTTTTCATGGTTCTCCAATTATATTTGAGTAAATGACAGTGACGACCTCAGTGCTGCAGCGGGCGAGAGTCCGCCTGCGACGCAAGAGGTTGCGGGTTCGATTCCCGCCGCGGAACAAATTTGTGTACGATCTGCAGAAATTTGTTCCATTGGTCTGAGTGTTTTCTATGTATAATAAAACATTCTATCTATGTATATAATGTATTAAATATATCAGTAATCTAGTACCCATAACACAAGCTTACTTTGGGGCTAAATGATGCTGTGTGGATTGTCCAGCATTATTTATTAATCGGTTGTGTTGCAGATGTGACATTTGCGAGAAGCGCTTCGTGACGCGGCAGAAGCTTGGCGAGCACCACAACATCCACACGGGTCGCACTCCATACAAGTGCACCTTCTGCGACGACACCTTCCGCAGATACTCCAACATGGTGCAGCATCGGTCAGTCAACCTCTTGCTACTAAGCTTAATTTATTTATTAAAAAATAGGATCGTCAACAGCGAATTATATCGATACTGGCTTCCGCCAGCGGCTTCGCCCGCATGTTATCTTGAAAAACAAAAACATATCTATCCCACGTAACTGTACATTTAAAATTAATAGTAAAAAAATATTTAGTTAAAGTAAAATCATTTTAGTTAGTACGTTGTCTTAAAAATCTATCTATACTAATATAATAAATATGAATGTTCTGTAGTTTTGTATTATTATTATACAATAAACTCAATAACTACTGGTCCGATTTCAAAAATTCTTATACCTAAATGCTACATTATTTCTGAGTAACATAGGCTATATTTTATGTAGGTACCTCGCGAGCAAAACCGCGAACGGAAGCTAGTGTTAAAATACAAGGAAGGCCCAATAAATAAAAATGAATGACCTAACCGAATGAATGTAACGTTCCAGGGACCGGCACCACCTGCACAAGCGCGTGAAGAGCCGCGACTTCGTGTGCCAGTGCGGCGCCGTGTTCCAGTCGCGCGCCAAGTTCCTGTGGCACAAGGAGACGCACGCCGAGCGGCCGCGCGCCTGCCTCTACTGCAGCGACAAGTTCGTGCACGCCGCCTCGCTCACGCGCCACGTGCGCCGCGCGCACAACGCGCTGTACCTGGCGCAGCACGCGGCCGGTCGCGCCGGCGAGAACGTCACCTGCCCCATCTGCAAGCAGGTGTGTGCGGAAACTATCCACTCCTTGACTGGCCTCACAGCTCAGTACGTCTACCATGAGTTGTCACATTCAGATCGGCTGACGTCACTACGGTAGTAACGATCCTGCGCAGCTCTTGCGGCTAACTTCACGAATGCCTAGATTCGTTGAGCCAACTGTACGTTACTATCTGTTAAAATTGTTACTAATGGTACCAAATTCTAAGCAAATCAATGAAGCGCAAACTACAGTCGCTGTAGTAATTGTGACGTAGGATAGTTAACTACGTGACGTTTTAGTACCTAACTATCCGCTAGAGGCGCTGTACAAGTTTTCATACAATTTTTTAACTAGTAGCTAGCGAGTGTAGACTGAAAACTCATGGTAGACCTACTGTTGGTGGCTGTTAGTAGTAGGTTGTGGGGTCGATCCCCACCCAGGACTAACATTGGTATGAACTGTTTGTTAATGTAATTGTTATAAGATGTTTGTTCTGGGTCTGGGTGATATTATGTATTCTTTGTACTCTTAAGAAAACTAGCCAAGTTAGACCTTAGGCTTCAATATAATATCCTAAGTTATAAGATGAAATGATATTTTAAAGTTGTTAAACATATTTCATATTGTTCGGAGAATATATTGTTATAAATAAGTTTTAGGATTATAATATACAAGAATTGCTCGTATAAAGGTATAAGATTGTACAGATGCAAAATGAGGTTAATTATATTTTGTGTCCTTGCCAGGTGTACTTGCGCAGTAACCTGCGCGCGCATCTCCAAACGCACAGCGGCAAGCGTCCCTACGTGTGCGTGATCTGCAACAAGGCCTTCACCACCAAGTGGAACCTCAAACTACACCGCTGGACGCACATGTCACGGTCCGCCAAGCCTTTCAAATGCTCACTCTGCAAAGGAGCGTTCATCCGTCACACGGAGTACGTCTCACACATGAACTCGCACAAGTCCGTCCGCCCTTACACCTGCAACTACTGCGGCTGTCAGTTTATAAGGAAGTACAACTGTCAGCGGCACGTCAGAGAGCACGAAATGGCGAAGAAGTTCGTATGCAACGTCCCGGAGTGCGGCAAGTCTTTCCACCGGAGCTATTACCTCTCCGAGCATATGAAGGTGCATAGCGGCGTGAGGCCATTCTCCTGTGATATATGCGACAAAACATCCAGCAATAAATCTAATCATAATAAGCATATGAAAATTCACCATGCTAGGGAAATGGTCGCGTCAGAAGCCTAGTGTTATGCCCGCTGTGGGTGTCAGTTGAGAGCTATGAGGTTTGTTGGGTACGATGCATTTCACGTTTTAGTGGGTAGATGGAGGTGACGTTTGGTTTGTGTAGGTTTATTACAATTTAAAGCTAACATATCAATTTGGGCAGAAGGATAGAAGCCCTGCTAGAGATGTACCTCGTTGAAAACGTAATGTGATAATTTATTTTAATACCTTCATAGTTTTTAGCTAATTCCCTTATTTCGTTATCGATATCGGAAGCTGACATGAGGTACGTCACTGGCGAGTGGCTGAACATAGGCCTTCGCCCGTTATCAACGTTGACATCCACACGGCGCCGGCGCGACATTGTAAATAATAGTTAAATTTCAAATTATAATTAATTTGTAAATACAGGACCAAGAGTTGTGGTTGTTATACATAGATAGGGATGTCCTCTTGTGATTATAAATGTGATGATCAGCTCTTATGGCGGGGGAATACCGCGAATGCACGGCGGAATCTAAATACATTAGCGTTTTAATAATCGATTACATATTGACAGTTTGGCGTTTTAGTTATTGATGACATAACAGATTGACATGGCTGGACGTTGTCTCTCGTTCTAACTTCACGTAACGGTGAGAGAAAGCAAGACAATTACAGCAATTTTAATGAATCACAAGCATTGTGCCTTGGATTGGGCTCTATTGAAACTTGAAAACTCAAGTAAAAGTTAGTAATAAGAAAACTAATAAAGATTCCTTTTATGTCTATTTAAATAGAAGTAATTTAGTATGTGCCAAGTGTCATATCTATATTCTAACCTCTTTATTCATAATCATGCTTAAGACCTTATTTAGTTAAAATGTGTTTTAATTATCTTGCCATCTCGTTTCTTTGACATTCGAATGACAGGGATAGACTATACTGTATGAAACGGTGAGAATAACGAGTGATTATGAATAAAATGGTTGAACTATACCCAAATTGAATTAGACCTGCATAAGCTATAACTATGAGGGTTCCTAATTGAAAATTCTTTAGGCCTGATCCAAGCCTGATGATTATTTTAGTAATACGATTGCCTAAAATTAATTAAAGCAATAATTTGTTACAAATTGCTAAAATGTTACAAATAATATAACACAATAGGCATGATGACAGACTTTGAAATCCTCGTATAATGTAGGTATACGTTTACTATTTCCGAAAAACACATTATTTCAGTAATAAATTAAAGTATTTACGCAAAATTTTATTATGTCTGTTATGGCTCAAAGTGACGTCACCGTCGCAACAAAGACGTTTGCGCCGGTTCATCGACCGGGTATTTGAGCTACATATAAATATTTCTATGAGATTCGCGGAATTTGTCACATAAAAAAATTCTACATAAAATGAAAATAGAGTAATGAACGGCTAAGTTGCAAAAAGTTTTGGCTCCAAATAATTACAAAAACATCTTTATCGTCGAACTTTTTCACAAAAGCGTGACGTCATTCGCTGCTATCGTTGTTTTAGTCAAGATGGCCGATTTCATTATAATACATTTATTTTATTAAAAATCTGGGTCATTTTTTAGAATCCTTGCAACATATTTTTAATTCTAAAATAATTTATTCTTTGATTCTGTCATCATGCTTATTGTTACACAGAGTTACAAATAATAGTGTTATAAAAATTGCTAGTGTTACAAAAACCTACTTATCCGGTAATTGGGTGATTGTCATACAAAAAAAAAATAGTCAAATAAATCAAAGGGTGTTTCGGTATAGGTCCGCTTTACGGCTTTTATATTATACTATGTTTCTGAGTTCTCTCGGGAGCTACGATATTCTAAATTAGGATAAAACATTACCATACAAAACTTCCTTATTTTCATTCAGTTTCTTTAATTGCTGAGATATATCAATCCTTTGTGCACTATTAAAAGTTACAAGAAATATGATTTAATCAATATTTATAGTCGCAATAGACAGTGGCGGATTTACCAGCAGGCTGAGTAGGCTAGAGCCTAGAGCGTCAAATATGGCTCAAAACTTTAGTTTGCCATAAAGAAATAATAAAAAGAAATTATATAATATACACGGAAAAAAGAAGTCTCAAACCTTGCAATATTTTAGTACCTACTATACAGTATACCAAATATTCCAACGTCTGTACATGAAAAATTATCTAACGCTAAAAAATTGAATAGCCTACTGGCTGCAAATGTGTAAATCCGCCACTGACAATAGGTTGATTTCGAGGGATTTACACATTGGTAAATTTATTGTAATCTTAATTTTCTTACATTATTTTGTAAATATTAACGATAATCATTATATTTAGATTCTACTTTTATTTATGAAAATACTTTTTTATATTGTTTACTTGTAGTTATTTCGGTGTGACTTTTATTAATTTCGACAAACACTTTATAGGATAATTAGTTTAGTGGGGTTGTGCACAGCATTGGGGCAGTACGAACACCTGGTATACCATCGATATAGGAAAATAAATATACCCAAATACTTATATAGTATTGCCTTGAACTTATGATCTTTGAAAGAAAGAGATATATAATAAAGTACCCCTGTAGTGTGCTACCCTTACATAAATTGTAACCCTTATCCGCGGGGGCAAAACACAAATTAATTTGGCAATATAACGTGAAGTGCCTACATAAGTTATATTATACAACTTATTATACATCAATTTAGCTACAATTGTTATTTGTAAGTTACGACTCTATTGCAAGCACTTTAAGCTGTTTTTGCATAAATATTTGCTTTATTTGACTAAATATCAATGTTGCGGGAGACATGTTGGTTTTTTTTAATTAACGCACATATTTTTGCAAAAAAACTGAAGTGCTAGCAACGAGGTCTAGTGCAATGGCAACAATACTTATTTCGTTGTTGGTTGTATTTAGTTTATATAATTTTGTTATTTATCTAAACCCAGTGTCACTTTCGACGCTATATTGGCAAATAACGCCCAGGGACCTTACCACAAGCTCTTACGAACCATCATGTTTCAAAAACGTCAAAGATTTAGGCTTGAAGTAACACTAATACAATTTTAATGTGTCATGGTACAATGTCCACACATGTACATATCAAAATTATATTAATTTTTATATTACCCGAAGGCATTGTTGTAAGGCCCTATCAATAAATAAAGCCCAGAAGTTGAATAATTTAAAATTTTAAATACTAGATTAACGTGAATATTCCATAACTGGTTGATTCGGCGTCTTATCAAGTCTTAAGTCAAAACAAACTAGAAATAAAACAATAAGATTGCGAGAGATACGTACAAGTCTCAATACTCTCGAGCATTTATTTGTAGGATTTTTAAATAAATCTTAAATTTACTTGCGATTTGGCAGCAAAGGGTGTGATAAACCGCTCCCCAGCCAATGCGTCTACAGAATCTTGCAAAGATGACACTGGGTTGGAAATAAGCAAGTGCAAGATGACACTAGGTTGGAAATAAGCAAGGAACAGAAGTGTTATCTTGCAAAGATGACACTGGGTTGGAAATAAGCAAGGAACAGAACTTTACCAGAAGGTAGTTCCGTTCCCGCAATTTATTTTATATGCTTATAAATTCATTTTTTGAACCACGCCAGCTGTGTTCATTATAAATTCTTATGTATTTTTCGTACACTTATAAACAATGATCTCGTATTATTTAAAGTGAATTCATTTTTTGTTTTTGAGCCTGGAGGAACAAAGGGAGCTGAAAATGCACCACCATAGAAAAAAAATATACTTAAATTGTACATTATTCATTGAGAATTGTTTTATAGTAGATGTCTTCCAAATGTACCTCAGTAATTTGATAAGTTATAGTTCAAAAAGCATCTAGCTAGCTGGATGGACGCTTTTTCAGCTTTCTTGTTGAGCCTGTGTCATGGCCGTTTTTGTGCGTGTGAACTTTCCTTATGTCATATTGTAAAGTAGTACCTGGATGACCTTGCTCGGCTATTTTTTGGTAAACGATGTTTTCTAAAAATGAAACCTAGCTAGATCGATTTATCGCCTCTGAAACCCTCTGCGTACTAAATTTCATGAAATCGTTGGAGCCGTTTCCTAGATTCGGATTATACAAGAATTGTTCGTATAAAGGTATAAGATGAGCAATCTCGAAGAACAATAAAGGTGGATTTAACCAACTTCAAGGGCCTTACCACAAGCTCTTACAAACCATCATGTTTCAAGCTTGAAGTAACACTACTTGTATACCATTTTTATAGGTAATGGTAATAAATATCAAAATTATATTCAGTGAACGGAAGACACATAGAAGCATTCTTTGAGCTATAAAATTACCCCACACAAAATGTGCTTTGGTAGGCGGACTTGTCAATTATGCCAAAAAATATTTAATCCAAACGTCGAGAGAATGAGTCGATATTTATCAAATTTTAGCAAATCCACGAAGGAGTTTCGATGTGTCAAATTTGGTGTCAAGTTTCGCGACTATTTCTCTTGAAGTTTATACTTCCATGTTTTTTAGCGTTCACTGGCTAGGTATATTACTTTGATGTTGCTGGAAGTGCTTGTGGTAAGGCCCGTGATATAACTATTCAGTTGTGAGTAAACGTCGGTTTACTCTTCGATTACTACGATTTATTCTGGGGATAGTTAACAAACTTGTACCTTATATCAATAGTAGTAGGTTTCAAATTACAATTGTTCTTCTGCGGTGGTAAATTGTATCTTATAATTAGAATTAAATAAACATGCTGTACTGAAAAAGCCTACAAAGCCCTTGTAAAAAGTTAACTGTCATAATAATGTACCAAAACCAATAAATCCTATGTTATTTCAGTACTTAAGAGGGTTGTAAAGCTGTAAATTTTCATACCAAAAGCGATGTTTTGCTCCCCTTTAAATTAGTCCAATATTCATAATTTTTGGAAATGTTGTAGATATACAACTTAAAACTAGGCTTGTACGTTTTTATCTAAAGAAATATTGCTTAACATAAAAGTTATTAGCATATTATTATATCCATAAGAGAATATTTAGATTCATAACTTTTATGGTAAGCAATATTTCTTTAAAATAAAAACGTACAAGCCTAGTTTTAAGTTGTATCTACAACATTTCCAAAAAATATGAATATTGGACTAATTTAAAGGGGAGCAAAACATCGCTTTTGGTATGAAAATGTACAGCTTTACAACCCTCTCAGTGCTTATGCTAAAGTCTGCGACATTGATTCTACGTAGATGGTATGATACAGCTCTCAAAAACTGAAAAATACTGAAAATATATACACTGATTACCTATTTTCAGGTTCTTTTCTATGCAATAGGTATGTAGGTATTGGTCTAAACCAGGGATGGGCAAACTTTTCATCAAGGGCCCAATAAAACTTATGAAATGTACCTGAGAGCCAGATTTTTGAAATGGTTTTCACCTTGTCATTTGTATGGAACATTAAAATAAAAAAAATATCGAGAAATTTATGTTAAGTTTCTTTTATGTAAGTAACTGCCGTACCAAAATAGTAACTACTTAGTATGAGTGCGGACTGAGCACGGGTGTTGGCGCGGCAGGCTGGATTAAAACGGTCCGCAGGCGTGAGATGGCTCGCGGGCCGTAGTTTGCCCATCCCTGGTCTAAACATTTGGGATTTTCGTTTGTACAATCAGTTAGTTAAAGTACCTATATTGCATTGTAATCAAACGCATGACGCAGGTTTTGCCCAGGCCAACAGGTACTTGATTAAAAGAAATTGGTTATTTATTTTACTGTAAGGTTATTGTAAGGCTGTAAATATCCTAGTATGTTTTGTATCGATTGTAACTACACCCGGTCGGGCGGGGTCACTGGACTGGACAGTGTGTCTGCAATAAATTATTGTAAGATTGTTATTTTTGTGTTTTAATTTAAATTTCTACGACTCTCGCTAGCAAAAATAGATAGCGCTACTGAAAACCAATACCCCTAATATGAGGTATAGATAGTTTACGAAAACTTATTTCGAACAATATCCTTTCATACATTTACTTCCATCGTAAATGTTAAGGAACTAAAATAAGGTCGATATCGTGAAAACTTGGTTTGAAATCATTGCTGGGACTCCCGATTAGATATTTTTGCTATTATCGACCTTATTTTAGTTCCTTAGCATTTCCGATGGAGGTAAATGTATAAAAGGATAGGTAGGTACTATTCGAAAAAAGTTTTCGTAAAATATCAAAAACTCATACTAGTACCTACTGAGATATAGCAGTTTTCAAGCAATTTTTACGTACCGAACGTAAAATGAAACATTTGTAATTCGGATCCAAAGAACCACCTAATAGAGGCAAATTTTACGATCAAAATATTTACATTACGGTACCTAAGTAGGTACCTACTTGAATTTAAGTATGTTGACGTAGAGGGCCATATTACATGGGTAGGTAATACTACGCAACGAGGGCTACGTGCGTCATACATAATATTCCTATAAAGATGCGAACCCTATGTACCTCATAATAAATCAATAATATTGACAAAATTGAGCATTCTTTAACATTCGATAGGACTGTTTAGTTTATAGGTATCGGTTAGGGATAAAACTGTTGTTCAAATTGATCAAATTTTTATTGTGATTGAGCGTGTAACTTCGCCTTTATTGATTATCATCAAAGGTTACCGCTTTATGGATCAGTAATTATTGTAACAACACTATAAAGTTATTTTCCAATGGAATATTTCTATCGATAACCAATGCAACAATAGCACTGATTTTATTGGTAAAACCTCAATTATCAGTTGTGCCAAATAAAGGTTAAAACAGTTGACGTTCTCACACAGCGCCATCTATCAAACTAAGTAAAGATTGCACTTAGGGAATCACGCACGCGGCACGACGGAATATAGAGGTAGGTAAGGTACGTAACCTATCTACACAATGCATAGGCATCGAACATACTATATGTTCATCACACAAGTTCTATGTGGAATCGAACCCACAACTTACATCGCAGAAGGCACAGCTACTACCAACTACACTATTACCTTAGAAGCCAGTCAACTTATTTAGGTTATCAATATACCTACCTACCTACCTACTTAATTGTCAAATATCCCGATTTAAGTACCTAGCTCAGAGTAAAGATAGTGGTACACCTCAGTACCTAGTAGTAGTAAAGTAACACAGATTAAATAATAGCTAGTAGGTAGGTAGGTACGTTAATACTGCGTCACAGTTAGTTATCTTATATCTGTAGTTTCCATCGGGTGAGTGACCCTTTTATATGAAAAGTTGCGAACAAGCAGTTTTATGATAACCTCTTTATATACCAACCTAACTATTTATTTATTAAACTTTTATCGTATGCTTTGTCAAGCAAATCAGTCATTTGTAATGTTACCTATCTCGAAATCAGCCCCCATCTCCAGTTATTTCGATCTTTGAGGATATCTAAGAAGTCAGAGGCATGTCTAAACATTATAATATGGCACATGCCCACATTTTGCACAGTAGTTGTAGGTACCCTAGGTACCTATGGGACAGATTGCAAGCCCATCGCCGCTTATAAGAAGACTTTAGAGTCTAAAGTCAACTGAGGCCGCTACCAACTTATCCCGCGGGATGAGTTGACCTGATGCGTTTTTGAATCGGTCGACTCATCCCGCTGTCAAAAAGAATAGGTACCGACTAATTTACCTAAGACACACACCCACAGAGTACTTTCCTTTAAACTTTACGAATCGTTGATCGGTTTTGAGTCAACACCCAGAATTTGGGGTTCCGTATCGTCCTGCCTTACCCACATCGAGATTAAAACGATCTTAATACTTTATCTAATATTTTGCTCTTTCTTTATTGGTCATTCAATATTATTGTCATTGCTATCACAACTTTTGGTTTTAAACCTGGGTGGGTTTTAAACGTTGGGTTACGGTTAAGGTCACTAGATTAGGTAGGTAGGTACCTACATGTTCTGTGGAAAAAATAAAGTTGTGGTTTAACTGATTAGATACCTAGCTACTAAATTAGCTCATCAATTTGGATCAGTGGATCGCATTCAGTGGGAAGGGCGCCTATTGTAGATAAAATTGGTTTTCGTAGTTAGGTAGGTATCTTATTCCTACGTAAGTAGGTAGGTATCTACCTATGTAAACAATAAAGTGGCATCATTCATAGTGAATGGATTATTTTTGTGCAATTTGTTGTTATTAAATTGATAAGGTATGTAGTTAGTACCTACACTTACTAGGTGTTTACATAACTATTACTTTTTATTGGTATAACGACTTAGTTAGGTCGTTAGACCAATAAAAAAAGTAAGAAGGTACCTACCTACTTACGATGGTATAAATATATATACATGTAATACCTAATCATAGCATAAAAATCTTACTTAGGTAATCTAAAACATATCTATCTACCTAAAACGAATTAATTAACGAATACTTATTATTTATTTCAGATAAAACCCGTAGCATCAATACAATATAAATAACAGCTTAATTCTCAACAATAAAACAAAAAAGGAACAAAAAAAAAGGTTTCTGTGCATTGATCAGTCAGTCAGTACGTATGTAACAGAGTTTCTTATTAAATCTTGTATCTATCGCTGTCGTACGATGCCCACGTCAGATACACGGCACTACGTGGATACTTCGCGAATGTAAACAAGCGACACGTGGTGGGGTGGGGTGTGTCTTACTGACCCATGCTAACTGCTGAGCGCACTTACTGGTGATGTCACTACAGTAGGTACAGTCAGCTCTATGTTATACCTAGCTTGGATCTAAACAAACTAGTTTTTCTTTTACGCGACTGCGAAGCGAAGGAGGGTAATGTGTTTGGCAGTGGCGGCTGGAACCTAGGGCGGCAAATTTGGCTCAAAACTTTAGTTTGCTTCTCAGAAATAAAAAAAATAAAATTATAGTAAACACGGATAAAATAAGTCTCGAAAATAACAAAATTATAATATTTTATATTTGTAACGGGCTGCTGACGATTCGGACAAAATAGATTGGACATAGTGTCCCAATTGACACTTTTGATTTTAATATTTTTGTTACTGTCAATTCGGCAACGTCTGTACATGAAATTACTAAACGCTAAAAATGTATGCGAGTTCGTTTGGCTGTCGCTGTAGTCCAAACATTTGGACGGATTTTGAAAAATGAGATGTCGTTGGGTTCATCTGGATCACAAGAATGACATACATTATGTAGGTTATACAAAAAGTACCTATACTTTTTACTTTAACCTTGCCCACCATATTAAAACATATGAATTGATAACCACCTTTTTTGAAGTTAGTTAAAAATGATGGTCAACACATTTTAGGCACTCAAAGGTAAGTTTGAACATTTTAAGCCACGCAAGCGTAACACTACAATTTTGTAATGTAATTATTGTAATAGTTTAACAACATTTCATCACTAAGACTTTTTATAGTGAGTTGATAAATACAACTGAGGTAACGACCAATTATTTTTTCACGCACTTTATCAGTTATCACGCGATACTTACCTACTTAGGTACCTACACCAATTAATTTGAGCTAATCAGTGAGCACCATTCATTAGTCACGCTCACTATTTAAGTTATTTAATATAAATATAAATAATTGAAGCGTGCCATCTAATTAGTTAGGTAGGTACCTACTTACCTTGATAGAAAACTATGTAGTTGTGCTTATAGACTAAATCAAGTTTACAATTATCTATCGCGTTAGAAATTCTTTCCAAAACCTGTGGGTGTTTTAAGCTACCTAACTAAACAAAGTTGGAATGTAAGCTATTAGTTGGAGTTCAGTAAGGAGTAAAAAAGCCTCAACGCCTAGGCCTAGGTACAATTTACACACTAGGAATATTATGATATCACCTATTCCCAATGCAGTCCATTGTACTAATATTGTACCTATCTACCTATTATACCTAGGTACTAACTTACAAAGGTTTAAGTAAGAGTTAGGTAAGTAGATATTTAAAGGTTAGCAATTGCATTGCCTGCGTTTTTATTTTTACTGCCAACCTTCCAACAATACCTTAGGGTGTTACCAGACCAATCGATCGATCGTCGATCGACGGCATCGATCGATGGTAGAATGGAATAGTCGACGTCAATCGATAGTTTCTACCAGACCAATCGATCGATCGTCGATCGACGGCATCGATCGATGGTAGAATGGAATAGTCGACGTCGATCGATAGTTGTGGCGACCATAGTGACATCCCTAAAAATTTGTCCCCTCACTAGGAGAGACACAAGGTCGGCCATTACGGTTTTTGGATATCTGTCATTAACTAACGCATTTGTAGAGAATTGTAATAATTAGGTATTAAACTATTTGTGGACCAATTAATATATCTAACTTGAACCTAACTCTGAGTCCCTCATTACCTACACGTCGACTTATAAGATAGGAGCGTTGAACACTCCACATTGGTGACCCCGACGTGATACCAACACCGTTTAGAGGCTCTATCCGAAGAGGAGGCTCTATCTGGAGAGGAAGACCGATTGCGTGAAGATCGGCGATGTTGCCGCGAAAGTGCAGCTACCTGGTTACTTACTTCCTCCAACTGTTTCGCTAGTGTGGCCAATGTAAGAGCAGTAGGTGCAGGTGCAGGTGCAGGTGTTGCCGATGTGGAGCAAACAGCTGGTGCCGGTGCCAATTCTGATATTTTATCAGCCAACTCTGCAATTTTTTCTATGTTTAGATCAGCTTGCGCCGCTAGGATAGCTTGGATTTGATGAGGCAGGCGACATAACCAAAGTTGGCGTATGATATTATCATCAGAGAGGGCTGTTCCAGCAAGAGAGCGAAGGTGACGAAGAAATTGGGATGGTCGTCTGTCCCCTAGTTCTTCATTACTGAGGAGCTGTCTAACTCGCTTTTCCTGTGAAACTGACAGGCGCTGTATGAGCGCATCTTTTAATTTGTCATACTTGTCTTCTTTTGGGGGGTTTGTGATAAAATCTTCAACTTCTCCAGCCAACTTTTGATCCAAATGGCTTACTACATAATTATATTTTGTAGTGTCCCCTACAATATTCGCAATTTCAAACTGTGCTTCCACCTGAGCAAACCAAACCGCCGGCTTGTCAGCCCAAAATGTAGGCAGTTTGACTGCAACCCTGCATACATTTGCCTCCACTTCATTCTGGTTGAGACGTTTCTGCAATGCTACATTTTCTGCCTTAAGTTGTTGAAGTTGCTCCTGAAGCTGCTCGTTTGCCATGGTAAGAAATTTATCTAATACAAAAAGCAATAATACCACACACCCGAGCAGAGTCAAACATACAAACAATAATGTAAATATTATATGCAAATAAAAGACCAACACCAAAATTAAAAAATGTTAGGGGTAGGCAGGCACCCAGGTTATATCACACAAAAATTTAACAAAGCTCACCCAAGCCAATTGACCAAGTTAAATTTAAAATTAAGTTTTTTTATATTAACCGAGCTAAATATAAAATAACTTTTTATTTTAATAATGCAAGTTAGTAATAAGCTAAAATTACACTATTTGATCTTTTCTTAGCCCAGCAGAATTTACCAAACAAACTCTTAAACATACAAATAAAAACAAGGTACCAAGAAAGTTTATCTCATACACATGAGTACCTTGTCAACAGATGAAAAACATGCACTCTGTTAATTACACAACTGAATATAAGTTATACAGAACCACATAAAAGAAATAATCTTATAAATGAAATAAAGTGTAAGTAGGTACTTAGAGAAAAAGTAAGAATAAAAACTTGCGTGTGACACAGCTGGTGGAGTTCGTGGTAGCAACTAGCAAGTTAGTGAATATTATTTTTGCAGAAGAAAACAACCAGGAATGCTCCAACACACGTTGAATGTTTTTTCGCTAAGAAAGTTATTTGAATGATAGTTTGTAAGGCACTGCACAATTATTTGTTAACACTGGCACAATCACATGCATATGTAAACACTGGCACAATCACATGCATATTATGTAAGTTAGTAAGAGAACTTGAGGTTTGAAGAGTAGGTCGAACGAAATGTAGAATTAACCGGCGATGTCAGGACACCCACTGGCCTGGCGGCGCCGGCGTATGGCGTCGTTGTCGGGTCCACGAAGAGCACCGGAATAGAAGCCGGCACGACAGTAGGTAGGTATAAAACCAAGGTAAGGGCCGGCTGTCTCTCACGCACTATACTGTTTGAAAGACGACTCCTGCGCCTCAGTAGATAGCATAGATGGCATTTGCTGACAGACAAACGAAATGAGTGTGTTCTTCAATCGTCGAAAAGGGTCACCAATTTTTTTTAAACGACTACAGGACTACGGGGTAGTCATTAACCCTTCTAAATGCGTTTTGGGTGTCAGCGATGTTATTTTCTTAGGTTATCATGTTAGCGAAGAAGGCACTCGTCCCCCTCAGGAGCGTATTCAAGCCTTGCTAGATTTTCCACCGCCTCAAACGGTACAGGGTATGCGCCGTTTTCTCGGCATGCTCAACTATTACCGTCGTTTTGTACCTCGGGCTGCAGAGTTTCAGGCTCCATTGATTGATGCACTGGTTTCAACCAACAGTAAGGGTGCTAAACCATTTCCTTGGTCACCTGATCTGCTTAATAAGTTTGAAGATTGCAAAAAAGGTCTTTCTAACGCTACGTTACTACAGCATCCGGTGAGCAACGCCAAGTTGGGTTTGTTTACTGACGCATCTAGCGTTCACATCGGGTCTTGCCTTCATCAACAAGTAAATGGTCAATGGTTTCCTCTTTCATTTTTCAGCAAGAAACTGACTCCACAGCAAACACAGTGGCCGGCTTATTATAGAGAATTATTGGCAGTGTACGAAAGTGTCCAACATTTTCGTTACATTTTAGAAGTTCAGCACGCTACGATATTTACAGACCATAAACCTCTGTTATTTGCTTTTTCACAGCGGCGCGAGAAACTTCCACCACCGCAACTTAACCAGCTGACATTTATAAGCCAGTTTACTACTGACATTCAGTACATCAAGGGTGAGGATAATGTTGTGGCTGACGCTATGTCACGCATTGATATTGACGCCATCTCCCTTGAGCAGGATTATGAAGCTCTTGCTCAATCGCAAACCTCCGATCAGGAACTTGCTAATTTACTGCAAGGTGGTTCCAGTTTGAAGTTGACCAAAATCTGCACACCAGGAACCAATACTATTCTCTACTGCGACATTTCAACAGGTAAACCGCGTCTTTATTTGACCCCTTCCTTTCGCCGAGCCGCCTTTAATAAGTTGCATAATTTGAGTCATCCTGGTGCGCAAGCTACTACGCGCCTTGTGTTAGAGCGTTTTGTTTGGCCCTCAGTAAAAAAAGACTGCCGATCTTGGTCTCGATCCTGTGAAGCGTGTCAACGCAGCAAGGTTTCAAGACATAACTCCGCCCCTACTGGTAGTTTTGACTTACCATCTGGCCGTTTCATGCATGTCCATATCGACATAGTTGGACCCCTGCCCGTCTGCAACGAATATCGTTATTGTTTGACAGCTATAGATAGAATCTCCAGGTGGCCTGAAGTCTGGCCCATGCGATCTATCACCGCAGAAGAAGTTGCCGAAACATTTACCAGAGAATGGATCTCACGTTTCGGTGTTCCGTCGGTCATCACAACAGATCAGGGCTCCCAATTTGAATCAGACCTATTTTACCGATTGTTGCAGCAGTTTGCTACCAAGCGCATTAGGACCACCTCATACCATCCATGCGCTAACGGGATGATTGAGCGAGTTCATCGCCAACTCAAGGCTGCTCTAATGTGTCATAACGATTCATGGGTAAGGTCACTTCCAATGGTTCTTTTAGGTATGAGGTCGGCTTATAAAGAAGACCTCGAAGCTTCTGCTGCGGAATTACTCTACGGCGAGCCGCTCAGGCTCCCTGGAGAAATGTTGGTTTCTTCTCCGTCACCTGAAAGACTCGTAAATCCTACTGATTTTGTCGCACAACTTCGACACAAAATGTTGTCGATACGCCCAATCCCAGCTTCGCGACATGGTGAGTCATCAGCCCCTTTTGTATTTAAGGAGCTCGCAACTGCGTCTCATGTTTTTCTGAGAGACGACACCATTAGACGGGCATTGCAGCCACCTTATACCGGTCCTTTTAAAGTCTTAGAGCGCTCAAGCGATGGTAAAACGTTTACATTAATGGTAAAAGGAAACAAGGTCGTCGTCAGTGTCGATAGGCTTAAGCCGGCTTTCATTGAGCATTCCCAACAACAACCGGTCATATCCAAGCCTACGCCTACTTCCGTTATTTCTCCTCCTTCACAACAAATTATTCCTAAGCCCTCGCCTGCACAACAGCCGCCGCAAGGAACTATACCGGTAAAACAACAATATACCACACGCTCGGGCAGACACGTTAGGTTTAAGAACTTTGATTAGCTTATTGTAATTATTTCAGATAATGAAGGCAGCAGCAGTACGTATGTAACTGCCAGCATATTTTTTTTTCTTGTATTCTGTTCTGTATTATCACATAACTATGTAGGATTATTGTTACTATTATTATTTTACTTACATTGTAAATATTTTCTCTCTCGGTGTACCTCGTGTTTCTCCGTGGGGGGGTGGTGTGGCGACCATAGTGACATCCCTAAAAATTTGTCCCCTCACTAGGAGAGACACAAGGTCGGCCATTACGGTTTTTGGATATCTGTCATTAACTAACGCATTTGTAGAGAATTGTAGTAATTAGGTATTAAACTATTTGTGGACCAATTAATATATCTAACTTGAACCTAACTCTGAGTCCCTCATTACCTACACGTCGACTTATAAGATAGGAGCGTTGAACACTCCACATAGTTTCTACCAGTCGATCAACATCGATCGACGTTGATCGATGCCATCGACCGGCAATCGATCGATTGGTTAGTCGAACAGTATCTGTCGATCAATTGAAGTTACTAGACCAGTCGATCAACTTCGATCGATGCCGTCGATCGACGATCGATCGATTGGTCTGGTAACACCCTTATCGATGTTACATCATTCATTGAATCACCTAATATTGTTATCTCGGTCGTTATTTCATGCGTTTTTAAATTTAAATTACGACGCAAAAGAGCGTTCATGACCTCTGGTAAGTCAAAGAAAAAATGTGTAGTTTGTAGGTCGTTTAGTTTGGTAATAGTACCTACTTACCTAATAAATAATAAAATAAAATAAAATCTCTTTATTTCAAACAACAATAGGTTCATATAGGTTAGTAAACAAACGGAAATGCAAAGTGGGGTTAGTACCTAAGTAGGTATTACAGACGCGGTATATTTTTGAAACTATAATAAGTGCAGGCTATGTTCATAGAGTGATACGATCCTGAACAGGGCAGAGCGACAGAACGACAGCAGAGTTAAAAAGGTACCTTCAAACACACATACAAACTTCGTATTTATAATAATAAAGTAGGATAGTTGGTTACTTGAATAAAAGTAGAATTAATTTGTTCCTACTTAGGTTATATAAGTGGGTACTTATACCTCTTTTTTTTTAAATCTTGTTTTCTATCCGGAAAAGTCTCAAAGGTAAGTACCTACCTAAGTACTAATTATCAGATAAAATGAAATCAGTCTATAGGCGGAGGTATTTAACCCAGTTAGATAATGCAGGGGTCTAGGTTTATAATTACTTACATCGAACATATCAAGGTTTTTTACTATCATTGACCTGATTGTAGATATCTACTAATTTATCTACTTATTTTACCAACATGTCTACCTTTCGTGACTAAATACAAGGTGAGTCCAAAATATGCCCTACGGACATACTATTCGGGCAATATGACTAATATTTCGTGCCATAACCTATAAGAATTGTATCGAAGTAGTGTTACTTCAAGCTTGAAATTTTGACGTTTCTGAAACATGATGGTTTGTCAGAGCTTGTGGTAAGGGCAGAACTCTTATGAAGGAAAATATCGTGAGAAAATCGCGGTTTAGCTTGACTCCGCACGTATTGAGCAATCCTGTGTTCATATTTTTTTATTTACACCAAACACTCTTTAATAAGCTTTTTAACTAAGTATTGTACATTTTGACGATGGAGCGTATTAACCCAAGTCAAATTAGACTTCCACTATATAGTTGAAGTTCCGGGGCGGGGTGCAGGATGGTGTAGGCGCTAGGCAAGCATACTCTAACTAAAAACAGTTCCTGGCACTGAAAAAAAAACTTCATACTGTATAAATCATCAACAATAGACGCGATATTATTATCTTACTATTGGTAAGTTATTTAGGTAGGTATCTACCTACTCGATCGATATTATTAGTAGATAGATAGATTAGTTTGACTGCCTCTCTATACTGAATACTGAAATTATATATACTACCTAGGTAGGTACCTACTTGTAA
This sequence comes from Cosmorhoe ocellata, assembly GCA_963675405.1. Taxonomy (NCBI): domain Eukaryota; kingdom Metazoa; phylum Arthropoda; class Insecta; order Lepidoptera; family Geometridae; genus Cosmorhoe; species Cosmorhoe ocellata. Next base: position 10,009,661 of record OY776253.1, on the reverse strand, counting down.
TGATACAGAAAATTAAAAATAATAAATTTGCCGAGGCTGACGCAATATACCTTACAAAGTCGTCATAGTGAACTGATACCTATTCTGAAAACAGGCAAATGGTGATATTGACTTCGCTTTCCGATCTTATGGTCGTGGGTTCGAAGCCGGTCGTGCACCAATGGATTTTTCTAATCGAAAACTTTGTGACAGTACTATCAAACGGTGAAGGAAAACATCGAACATGTCAAGTGTACGAAAGGAGCCTTTGAAGCGCACTATAGATATCCATTTACCACACTGATTCGAAAGAACTAGTGACACGATTACCTAGAAGAAGGTCTGGGGCCTCACCACGAATTCATAATACATTACCGAATTAGTATTACATTGTTATTTCGTACCATGATCTATGCAAATTATATGGAAGTAGTGACGTTTCTATAATGGAATCGTTACGGAATCGTTCTGGAAGACTTCGTGGTAAGGCCCCTGTAAAACCTCCAAGTTTACAAAGACACGAGCCCAAAGCCGTGATAATTTTACTACGATACCTACCACTATGACATTGAGGTCCGTTCATCGAACTAATACCTACCACGTAGTGAGATTTGGCGGGTTATCGCCGACCGCGCGCCAGATAACCCCGCTCTATATAACAACTGAAATCTCAACATTATCTTCAGTACACTGCCACACGTCGAACGATAACCACTCCTAGAAAATTCTATACACAATAAGAATAGTAACTTTCATTTGCAAGCAAGTGTACATCTAAAGCAACATGCGTTTCGCTAACATTCTTTTACCTCTTCTGATGGCAGTACTGCTACTGGCGGCGGTGTGCGAAGGTCGCCCTCGTCACCTCAAGGGTGCGAGCAGCGTGGAGAAACGCGACATGTTCTGCATGATGAAACTCTGCAGCTTCACCCTGTACCCTCACAAAGTGCACCCCATAAAGATTTGGTAGTTTTTCATCAAGAAAACTGGCTGAAATTGTGAATTGTAAGATGCAATTTTTCGGGAACGCGATTTAACCAACTAAGGAAATCGGTTCAAATTTGGTAGCTACGGCGCTATGGAAACCCCTTTTTTTGGTCGAGGTTTAAAAAGGCGTCAACACTGCGAATTCTAAGGATCTGGAAGAACTTATGGGCGAAAAGGCTCATCATTATAAACGGATCGGCGCGAGACAAGAGAATGCAAAAAAAAAATGATAGAGAAGAAAATGGATAAGCAAGAATTATTGCTTTACTTAATAGAGCATTTTATTATAGGCCTACATTAGGCCACCGCCTAGCAGACGTCTGCACTTAAGACTCTAGTATTGTAGAGCAAGGGCTTGTCACTGTTCAGTTACAGTATAAAGTTGTTTGTAAAATATTTTTGTTCCTATTAGCAATTAGATACTTTTAGTAGGTATATTATATAGTCTATGAGCTTAGTAAATTGTAGGTACTATTATAAGAGTAGTAAGAGAATACTTAATTGCTTTTAAATTAATGATTAAACTATTATTTTTGTCACAACAATGTATAATGTTAGTAAAGTAATATGTAACTACAATAAATAAATAAATAATGCTGGACAATCCACACAGCATCATCTAGCCCCAAAGTAAGCTACTCAAAGCTTGTGATATGGGTACTAGATAACTGATATACTTAATACATTATATACATAGATATTTTTTATTATACATAGAAAACACCCAAACCAACGAAACAAATTTCTGCAGATCTTACACAAATTTGTTCCGCGGCGGGAATCGAACCCGCAACCTCTTGCGTCACAGGCGGACTCTCGCCCGCTGCGCCACTGAGGTCGTCAACGTACAATGGACTGTATAACAAATATTACCTACACTGTAATAACTAAAAATCTGATTACATACGTAAGGTCTTTGTTTAATATTATTTTTTATAGCACTGATAACATTTATCAATAAAAATACAGAATAAAGAACAGTTTTATCATTTTACCCAATTAAATAATTTACTTACTAATTAAAATATAGCTAGGTATTAGGTAAGTGTATAAAGTTGGTTCTAACCAATCTATATAATTATTATTATTTTATAAAATAGAATCCCTATTACTCTTGGTCACAGCATCACGCGTGATTTTTTGTTGTTAAATTATTCGCTCATTTGAGCAGGCTTATAGTCATAGACCTTACTGCCTAGTCTTGCGTAAATTAATTTCTTCCGTTTTCTATAATCTAACTTAATCTAACCTAACCTAACCGCCATTTTCTCCTTGGCGGGAATCCGCATCACGCGTGAACGGATATCGCTAATTCTTTTTTTGTTGTGTTTGTTATTGAAGAAGAAGGTTTTATGTCGGCCCAGCTAGTATCTATATAAAAAAAGGTTGTTTAAATTGACCATGGATAAGACTAAGCATAGATATTGTTTTGATATCATAAAAGATATGATATTTTAAAATGGAACACTAGCTAGTTACGATGATGATGATGATATATATGGCGATAAAATCGTATCGTTTATATCATTCATTGCAAAACTTGGGACTTTCAACCCTAGTAAAACGTAATAAGTGTTGTTATAAATAAACATACTTTACTTGGCCCTTGATCTCTTTCACTCATTAAGATAAGCTCTACGTGTGAGGCGAGAAGAAACCAGATACTTAGATTGAAAGGTCATAAATAATAGAAGAATATCAACTATTATTAATGTTTCAAATGGAGTGAGTACTGATATGACGAATGATAGAGGGAAATGGAAGATCACATGTTGTACCGACCCCACATAACGTGAGAAAAAAGCAGGAAGATGATGATGATGATTAATGTTTCAAAAAAGAAAGGAAAAAAGAAGAAAGGCGGGACGACCTCGATGCTTTTCAGAAAGGCTGGTGGTGGGTGACATCGAAAGGAATTGGGGGACCTTTGCCCAGCAGTAGGACAATATAGGCATTTAGTAACTATAACAGATCACGACTGTAATCCCCAGGCTCAGGAGATATCTCCTCAGATCTCTAGTTATTTAGATCTTTGAGGATATCTAAAGAGGGTAGTCAGAGGCACGTCCAAACATGACATTTGGTACATGCCCACATTTTGCACAGTAGTTAGTATTCCGTACGTGACAGGTTGCAAGCCCATCGCCGCTTATAAGAATACTAACCTATGACACATACCTTCGAATTTTTGGTTCTAGGGTATGCCGGTTTCCTCACGATGTTTTCCTTCACCGTTTAAGAGCACTGGCATTGCGCACATAAATTTTTCGAATGGAAAAACTCATTGGTGCACGACCAGGTTTGAACCCACGACCTTCGGATCGTGAGGCAGGGGTGCTACCACTACACCACCAGCGCTCTGAATATAGGTAAAAAAAATGTTTCAAACTTTCACCAGAAGAATATTAAGTTTACCTCCTTTTGTCACACATATTTACCTATTTTTTCCTTTGGCACTACCGCTTGGCACTACTAGTAGAGTGAAGGGAAATTTTACTTTCCCGTGACACTACTGATAAGTAAGTCGTCGGTACGGTCGACCAAAAAATTGGTTTACCACCCTAAGGTTGACTGCCGCTTGCAGATTCATAGGTGATAAAGATTAGTTTCGCTTGCAGATCTATCTGACAATTTCAATTTTTTAGTAGGTATATACTGAACCTTGTTGTAATTTTTGATGACTAGGAAACTAAATCAAAACTGGTACACCACTTTCTTGGCTTACCGTACGACAGTAGCCTAAGAAAATAAAGTAATTTTTGTAATCTGAATACAATAAAGTATATTATTATTATTATTATTATTTAGCCATTACTGTCCCACTGCTGGGCAAAGGCCTCCCGTCCCTTCTTCCACTCTTCGCGACTCAACGCAGTGACAGGCCAGGTGCTCAGGTGAGAGTCCAGCTCGTCCCGCCATCTCATCCTGGGTCTTCCACGTGGCCGCGTCACGTTGCGTGGGTATAATAAAGTATAACAAATAAATAAATAAACAGATCCTTTTTAGGGTTCTCTGAGGCGCGAGTAGGTATTTAATCCTCCCCCTCATTGGTTCGAAAGAACTATTGCTCTATAAGAAGAAGAGTTCCAGAGACAACTTATCCCAGACTAATATTTTGTTTTTTGCATAGATGTCTTTGTTTAAGTGTAAACGCCTATGAAGCAATGCAATTACTGGGCAAATAACAAAAGCTTTTATGTTGCAGTGATCTGATGACTTACCATCAAATGGGCCATATTGGCCAATTGTTTGCTCTCCCGGCAGACTTCGTACTTATTTAAAAAACGTTTGTATGGGAAATAGAAAAGGGCTATTTTTAGGGTTTTCCCGGCAGTTATTCGAATTTTTCTTACCTTTTAAACCTTCCCTAGACCTCCACCAACATTTCAAGACCAAGATAAGATAAATCCGTTTAGCCGTTCTCGAGTTTTAGCGAGACTAACGAACAGCAATTCATTTTTATATATAAGAAAGAAGAAGAAGAAAGATGACCACGACTGTGAACTCCGGCTCGGAAGATATCTCATCAGATCTCTAGTTACTTAGATCTTTTTCAAGATATTTAAAGAGGGTAGTCAGAGGCACGTCCATACATGATATTTGGCACATACCCACATTTTGCACAGTAGTTAGTATCCCGTACGTGGCAGGTGGCAAGAACATCGCCGCCAATCACAATGGTAGTATTTAAAATAAAATAAAAAATAAAATTACAAGATATTGTGATCTGCAGTAGTTTATGCTACTTTTATGTAGGTACGAGTATTTTAATGCGCGCAAAGACGTTGTCAGAAGCTAGTAATAAAATCCCTTATCTTCGTGAGTGCGTTTAGATAATTTCCAGTGCAGGGTCACTGGGTCTAGTGCATATGTACGCAAATGCTTACATTACACAACTATCTTTTCTTGTTTTGTTATACTTACCTACAGGCTGATAGGCCCTAGGCAACGTTAAAATCAATGAAATACAATAGGTCCCATTCATATCAGCCATTATCATCATCCGCAGTTGAAGACTTAGCTTGAGTTAATTTAAAAATGTTAAAATCTAAAAATATGTCATTGTTAGCTTTTTGTGTCGACTTTGCCGCCATCTCCCGCTCTATATTTTTGTAATTTGGTATTAATTTGACTGTTTTATAATAAAAATGTACTAAGTATTTTTATTCCATATTTATTTTAAATCAAATTTTTGACATGGTTTAGACGCAAACGCATTAGAAGTTGACTCAAATATTTCCTAAAATTTACAAGTTTGTCGTAGCACAAGCGTAGCACAAGCGTAGCACGCTAACGTAGATCTGCTGCTACGACGTAGCCGGTTAGAATATTCTAGAGCTCGCTAGAAACTTTGGAATATTCAGACAATACCGTAATAAAACACAAGAATACATTTAAACTTTTATTAATATTTGACAATACACAAATGTTTCAGTTTTTAGTTTACATATTTTAAATAGAACAACAATAACTTAAATACAACCTACTGTGAAAATAAATTTAAGTCAGAACGGCACTAAAAGATTCGAAATACGTTGTCCGTAGCTCGAGAACAGCGTCAAAGAACTGTTATTTTTTTAAAACATCTTGGTGGTTAACATACAATCATTTCCTGGGCAAAACAAGTCCTATTGTTCGACAGCGCAACATACGTGTTCTCTCCCTGTCCGTCACATACGAAAGAAAAGGGAAGCAAACAGTAAAATCGTAGCTTTAAGTAATTGCACTTCTAGATAAGGTTAGTAAGAACAAGTTATTGGACAGACGTAGACGTGTGTGAACTAGCCTTAAACTATAGATCTACCTTGAGACAACTCGCCCTGATTTCACCATGACACAACTATCTAATCATATCCAACTTAGGTGTGCGGAGTCTTATTACCCAATTTATAAATAGATAAACAACTATTATCTACACTAAGTCATCCTGTCTTGATCTAAAGTATTTCCAAGGATCAGAAACTTAGGTACCGGTTTCACAGCACAGATATTGTTACAAGTTGACTTGGGATAAATATTCGCGGGCTATGCATGCATTTGTCTCGCTTCGGAGCGTCTGATGAAATGATGATCCGTAGTAATCTTACGCTTCTAAGGGTGGATTCGACCAATTAAGCACTATCCCCAGAATAAGTTGTTATCGAAAAGTAACATGACATTTTACTCTCATTTGACATTACATTATTCTGAGAATAGTTATCCTAGAAATTGCCCAAAGCCACCCTAAATATTTTTCATGTCATAATTAAAAGGTGTCGGTCGGAGCTGCCGGGTCGTCACTCGGTCTGCGCGGGACTACCGAATAACATCTTATCGTACTTCTTCATCTGCTTGGAGGCGATCTCCACGTCGACATCCGTCAGGTAGTACGCCTCGAAGTTCGGCAGGGGGCGCAGCATCGCGTACAGACGTTCCGCGTACTTCCTGCGCAATTTTACGAGTACTTTTTTCTAAACATTATATGGGAATCGGCCCGGCTAGAACGAAAACTCATCGATCAGGCACCCACGAGCGGACAGGGAAGGACCGACCTTAATATCGACGGATAAAGGGACCCCATCCTACTATAATATTATAAACGCAAAGTTTGTAAGAATGGATGGATGTCTGGATGGATGTTTGTCACTCTTTCACGCTGAAACGGCTGAACGGAGTTGGATGAAATTTGGCATAGATATAGATCATAGCCTGGAATAGCACATCGGCTACTTTTTATCCCGGAAAATATACGGTTCCCGTGGGATAGATATGTTTCAGTTTTTCAAGGTATCACGCGATGCCGGGGGCGGAAGCGACAACTAAAACTATAGCAACGGATAAGGGGACCCCTGGAGCAGGTGACCTGGTGTCGGTGTTCTTGTCGTCGAGCAGCGCGGCCAGCGCGCGCAGGGCGTGCGCGCGCGCCGCGGCGGCCGAGGCGGGGCGCGCGCGCAGCACGCCGCGCCCGCCGCCCGCCAGCGCCGCGCTCACCACCAGCAGGCGGCCCGCCGCGCAGCGCACCAGCGCGCTCTTGTGCCTGCGCCGGGGGAGCTGGACTTGTCATATATACTTTTACATCTCTCATATTCGGTAAGTAGGTCTTTATTACCCCCGAATGGGGCTTGTAGGTGACCGATTAACGCTCTAGGGTAATAATGTAGCTAGAAAAGCCCTAGGGCGGTAAGTAATTTAAAAAAAAACTTCACTCTTTCAAAAAGTTCGCGTACATCTAACCATCATCCTGGCAATAGACATCGTGCATTCAGCCCGATGACAAAAGAGGTCGCTTCGCTATTCAGCCTTGTCTTCGGATGAGTATAATATAGTCATCGATTTTAAATATCGAACGGCGAAGCACAATTTCGTTCTTGAAAAAAATAATTCAAAAAAAGATGAAAACAAAAACAAAAACGCGGGAATAGAAAACTTTTACTCTAAATATTGTTTATTCTTGTAATACCGGTTTTTTTCTACTTACCTCACAATCGAGATGTAAAGCAGAGAAGTTAGCTCGGGTGTAAGCATAAATTGCACCCTCGAACTATAGGCGCCCTCGCTGCGCTCGTGCGCCTAAATATCTCGGGCTGCAATTGTTGCCTTACAGCCCTTGTCTACTAATCTACTATTAAACTTACGCGATGCTGAACACATTATTATTAGTATTAAACGGGTATTTATCGCGTTCTAATTACCTATTTAAATACCCGACGTTTCGACAAGTTTAGAACGCGATAAATACCCGTTTAATACTAATAATAACGGACTTGTAATGTTAAACCTGGTTTCCGATCGGGATCGGAAATGCCCATCATCAGGCGAGTATACAGTGACGATAGTATGGTATTTCTGTAGCTCAAATAAAAGCATGCCATCCATCATCATCATCATCTTCCTGCTCTTTTCCCACGTTATGTGGGGTCACAACATCCTTCATTTTTCTCTATCATCCGCCATCTCAGTACTCACTCCTTTCTTACCCATGTCATCTTTCACACAGTCCATCCATCTTTTCTTTGGCCTACCTCTACTCTGTATCCATTCACATTCATACCTAAAACTCTCCTTGTCAACTGACATTCATTTCTTCTCATAACATGCCCATACCACGCTAACCTATTACTCCTCATATTTTCCCTCATCTGCTGATACGTAAGTTTTAATGACCCGATCTGCCGCTAGATAGGGGTCCCGTAACCCGCGGTATCCCCGCCGCGGATCAAGCCGTGTATAGTTGGCTCTACGAATCTCATTCGTGAAGTTAGCCGCAAGAAATCAAAAAATCAAATTATATTTATTTTCAATAAAATCCCAGGGATCATTTTGAAACGTCTTAGAGCTGCGCAGTATCGTTTTTCGGGAGCAATTGGAGGTATGAGGAAGGAAGGAACTGTACATGCGCAAACTCGTACCTGCGGCTAACTTCACGAATGCCTAGATCCGTTGGATGACCTGTACCACGATATCCCCACGATGCCGGGTGATATTGTGAAGCGCCTCACCCGATGCCATGCACGCAAAGCGCCGTCACCGCGTGGCTCAGCTCCACGCCGCACACAATGTCGTCCAAGGCGACGTTGGCCGCGCGGCGCACCGGCCGACTGAAGCTACTCGTCTTCGTCAGCAGGAGGGTAACAGCTTCATAGAAATCCTGAAACAATTAACTCGTACCGATGCTGGAATATTTCATCATCATTATCACTCAGCCCGGCTGCACCCACTGTTGGGTATAGGCCTCCTCGTTATTACAGTCCTCAGCAAGTCTCGTCCAGTGGTTGCCGACTACGCTGACAATGTCTGCTGGAATATTTAATCCGTATATATTTTTTGGCCTCGAGAGGAGAAGCGAAGCCGCAGACCACCTGCCAGATGGGTCAACGTAGAGAAGATAGGGGGAAAGTCTTGGAGGCGATCCGCCGTATCAAGATCTATATGACACAAAATGGAGAAGGCTTATACCCAGCTGTGGGTAGACACAGGCTGAGAATGATGATGATGATATATTTTTAAACATACGCGATCTGAACACATAGTTATATTTAATCCGTGTTCGTCTACATGAGGCGCATTATCTGTGTTAAAATTGCAATAGATTTTTATCGAAATAGCGAATAGGCAAGTTATGTTATGAGCGATGAAATAGAATATCTATCACACTTTAGGTAAAGAAATACATAATTTTTATCGCATTCTCATAAACATTTTGCGAGAGGGAGAGAGAAAGAGAAAACAAGATGGCACCGTTCAACTTATTTTAAAAATTTACGTATTTGGAAGAAACTCACTGGTTTCTTGGTATAATTGGTGTTCTTCAGTATAGAAGCTAATGTATTGCACGCAGTTTTGGCCACATGAGTTCTAGGGGATTCCACTTGAGCACTGACCTACGGAACAGCGTTGACGTTGAGAACATTTAGTAAAAACAAGTTAGTTATTTTATTTTTTATTAAAACACTTATTACACTACCCTGAATTCAGGGACCCTTACCCTAAATAAGAGTGGTGTAATAAGAGTCAGGGCGTAAGGCGTAGATGCTAGGCGTTAGGCTCCCTTACTACCGGGCCCTGAATACCGTGTAGTGTAATACCCGTTTAAGTTGAATTTTTGATCTTAGACTTCTTCTTGCGATTACATGTTCGATAAAAAACATTGACTGAGGTTAAATGCATAATCACACCTTTACAATCACACTTCACTAAGCTAAAATTAGAATTTTTTGCCATCCAATTTCACTGACTTTATAAAGGTTAAAAAGAAAAGAGGATAAATTTGGTAAGTATGCTTACTTGTCTTATTAGATCGGCAATTCGGTGCTCTGCAAGAACACCCCAGAATCTTTCCAATATTCTTGGGACCTCTTCCAAGGTGTCCGCCACTTCGAACCTGATATTTGAACACAATGTTTTCTAGCTTCAAGTGCTTTACCACAAGTTCTTAAAAACCATCAAGTAACGTTAAGTTTCAAGCTTGAATCGACACTACTTCAGTACAATGTTTATAGGTCATTGAACGAAATATCAAAGTTAAATTACTTTGATCCGAAGAGTTTGTGGTAAGGGCCCAGGTCAGACACTATTGCTAGATTAGTTGATTGGTAGGTAATTCAAAAACGTTATATAAATATCGCTAAGCCCCGGCGATATAGCATCCGTCGCGGGCCAGACCTGAATGAAGTTAGCAGCGGACCGTGCATTTTCCACGGTCCGCTGCTAACTTCGTTAGGCAAAGGCAAAGAGAGGCCTCAACGCAGCAGTGGGTGAAGTCTGGTTGCGGATGGTGAGGGCCCGACGAGGTTCATGCCATTCTTCTCGGACTGGGGTTAGTATTGAAATGGGCACCTAGATTCACCTAGCACGTAAGACGATTCTTTCTTCTTCTTCTTCTTCCTGCCCTTTTCCCGCTAAGTGGGGGTCGGCACAACATGTTTTCGTCCTTACATTTTCCTCTATCATCCGTCATCTCAGTACTCACTTCTTTCTTACTCATTTATCATCGTTCACACAGTCCATCAATCTTTTCTTTGGCCTACGTTTACGTATCCACATTCATACCTAACACTCTCCTCACGTAAGACGGTTAATGATCAACAAATGAATTAAATGTGTAGAATAGAGCGGCCAGCTAACGTGAGCTTATCTCCAGCCCAAGAGTTTTACTGTTCTTGTGACTAACCAAGAAGAAGAACGCAATCTCCTCAGCAGCTCTACGCAAAGGGCTTCACAACCTTTTTCCGCAGCGTCGCAGAGCCCGCTGTCATCAGCTATATCACTGCTGGGAGATCGACTCCGGCTGTCTGACGGACTAGGACAGGGTTGGGCAAACTTTTTATATGTATAATAAAAATATATCTATCTATGTATATAATGTACTTATTAAATATATCAGTTATCTAGTACCCATAACACAAGCTTTGGGTAGCTTACTTTGGGACTAGATGATGCTGTGTGAACTGTCCAGCATTATTTATTTATTTTACTACATGGGCCAAATAAAATCTATGTAATGGGGGCAGATTCATTTTAGCTGGCCTACTAATAAACATGTAAATAACATGTTCTGTGTAGAGACATTTTCAAACAGCTTGCTAGTTCTGCGTTGACTACAAACCTATCAAGAAACTCACATAATATTGCACTTAGACCGTATTTTCTTTTCACATTTGTTCTTTTGCTTCAGTTCCCTGATCCTATCATTGATGCTGATCGCGTCTTGCGCTTCACTCGGGTTGATCTTCACTTCACTGGACAACTTAGAGCCGTTTTTACTGATGTTACTGTTCACCACGTAACCCTCAATGTGGATAGGTGGCAAGTGGATGCTGTCACTGTCTTGTAAAGGATCTGAGGGAGGGTAGGTAAATAGTTTAAAATGTCCCAGTATTGATTTGTCATTACGGGCATATGGACAACGCAGTTTATCTTCCTTACCACCAGCATACCAGCTAAATCTTAGATAATAGAGCTGAAATTGAAGGTATACAATTATTTCTTGGGCGAAGAGGCCCACTAAGACAACAATTTCCAAAATTCAACTCCCCTGGACTAGAGGTGTAGTGGGGGTTGATTTTGTAAGAAATTTACATTACGCGGTGCATTACGCGAACGAAATAGCAGGAAGTTTCTCAGTAAGGCATTTAAGATGAGACTTACCACTTCTGTTACTAATTAAATGGCTTTCCCCTGAAGCCAGGCAATTATTCCCTATCTCCCATCTCTCCTGCACTCTTCCCGTGTTATCTTCGTACAGGCACGGAAGCGTTCCCGACTTACTCAGCCTATTACCAGTTTGCACAGAGAAGAGGAAATTCAGATGTGGACTGCTTGGACAAGACCTATTTTGTATCTGAATCGGCGGCAGTTTGAATTTATCTTGATTGTCTGTGGGTAACATTTTAACTTTGATTCCCGCGTTGTTCGTAAAGAGAACTGAGTCGTTTTCAGAGTCCTCGGTAAGTATAGACTTGGCTATGTTTTTGCTGTTAGGAGTTATGTCTATCAGACTGTCTCTCTTGATAGTAGACTCTTCGGTCAAAGGAGTTAAAGTGTTGAACCGTCTTTCCGGTTCGTACGATCTGTCTATTTGCAAGTCTATGCTCTCTGAGAGTTTATTGTACAGTTCTTCGACGTCATCGTCGACGGATTGTGGCACTTCGCTTGTGTCGCTGTTATTTTCGACTGTGATTTTTCGCTCTCGCCGTTCCATTAGAGAGTCATCGTCGATATCCGAATCGTAAGACTCTTCGAAGTCACTTACATTTTCATAGCGCTGCTCTTGCGTGTCTTCACTTAGTATGTTTTCTTTTGATTCTTCATCTATAAAGTTTATAATTCTGTCTTCTGAACTAACTTCACTGATATCGTCGCTTTTGATAGTGTCAGAGTCAGATATGGGAAACCTGGATGACTCATTTTCCAAAGTGTTAGATAGAATATAGTTTGAATTGTTTACTTCGCTGATTTTGGAATCCCCTCCGATACTTTTGACAGAGTTTTTGAATTCTATTCTGTATTCGACAGTTTTGTTTTCTGTGATGGATATGAAAGATGTCTGTGTCTGTATATTTTCCTTGTAGATACCTTCAGCGTTGGCGAGTTCGATTATTGTTTTGCTGGTTTGTGTAAATATCTCTTGTGCTATGGAACAGTTGTGTAGACTTGTAGATGCAGCTCTTGTTACTTTATTGCATTGATGATCACATTGTACATCAATATCTCTCTTCGGATTAGGAACATCTTTTACATGAATAACGCTCTTATCTTCGTGCATTGGATATGTGTCGCTGTCCTCGCTGTCACACTGTTCTATGACGTATGTGTCCTTACCGGAAGAGTTATTTTTGTCTGAGCTGCTATCTGTAAAGTCCATTGAATACACGTTTGATGTGGCTACACTTTTTTGGGAGTCTGTATATTTTACGTCACCTACAATGTCTTCAATTTCTTCTTCCTGAAAAGGCAAGTAGGTACTAGAACTATTAATTGTAAGGAACTATCTCATCTCTTGTCTAATAACTCTATGGCGCTCATCTTGTCATGAGACGATACATTTTTTAGTCGGTCGAGGTTTGTTATTGTGATTTTTACTTACCATATTTGTAACAATTTAGAACAAAAACAACACAAAACACTGGAAAATCCGTGTAACCACGCAAACGCGTATTCTTTATTTATTTACAAATATTTTAGTGCGATTCTGACAGGCCATGACAACTTTAAACTAGGAAAATGTCAGACCAGGCTGTCTTTTTAAAGTACCTACCAAATAGGTTTTGGTCTTAGAAGAAGTTAGTTTGTTCTGGATTGCTACTAGTCTTTTTACGATAGCACTGACACTGACGATCAGCATAATTTTATAACTGTAATTAGAGGTGTCATCATCATCAATAATCTTCCTACTCTTTTCCCACGTTATGTGAGGTCGGCACAACATGTCATCTTCTTCCATTTCCCTTTATCACTCGTCATCTTAGTACACACTTCTTTCTTACCCATGTCATCATTCACACAGTTCATCCATCTTTTCTTTGGCTAGAGGTGTATGCTAAAATAAAACAAAATAATACATTAAAATATGTCACACAATTTCATTCACATCTAGGTAATAAAGTCTCCTCTATTAGCTACAGATTCAAAAGATACATACGAATATCACAACGATAGATACCCAGTTGCACACGCTACAGTAAACTGTAAAGAATGAGGCACAATAGTAGAGATAAATGGAAGAATTCATGATAAAATACTATTAACATGCCTTTAACATGCCTACTCTTGAACCCCTGTACCCCTAGTATGAATTTTTAATAGGTTTTTAGATTTTTTTAGAAAATCGTTGCTGGGACTGCCGCTTAGATATTTTCGATATAATCGACCTTATTTTATTTCCTTGACATTTCCGATGGAGGTAAATGTATGGAAGGTTACTATTCGAAAAAAGTTCTCGTAAACTATCAAAAACTCATACTAGGGGTATACTGACGCAGTTTTCTATCTTATGGAATTCATGTATACCTACAAGTTACTATTGTATTTGTAAGTCAAGATTACTCCACGTTTACACCAAAGTATAAAACAGGTTTTCTACATGTTTACTAAACAAGTTGTGGGTATAAATGTAGGTAAGTGTATAAAACTTGTAGAAAACGTGTCAAAGACTGTCACAAATTATTAAACAAAACATGTATGAGACTATTTTATCCGTTCTGTTCTTAGTGTATCAAACATGGTTATGGGTGTAAACGCGGAGTTAGGCCGAGAAATTATGTGCATTTGGCAATAATGTATCTACTCCGTTAAAAATGGGGACTGGGGATGTATGAACGCTTCAAACAACAGCCAATGTCTAAGAATTCTTTTAAACAGTTTGTTTTCCCTAACTGTGGTTTATTGAAATTAAAATAACGGTTGACTTTAAGGTATGATTCCTGTGCCAGCGACATGTGACAGCGACAAGACAAATGATCTTAAAGAGTGTGATAACGCTACATAACCGTATATGAACCAACTAGCTCCCGCTCGCGACTTCGTTCACTTAAAGTATCTAAACAGAGTTTCAAACAAATCACACAACTCATAAAAAAATCCCATACTAACTTTGACACCCCATTTTACCCCTTTATTTTGAAATATCCAGAAATACGTTTCCATTTGTTTTGCAATAAAAATATCCAAACCAAAATTCAGAATTCATTTTAAATTTACGTACCCAAACAAAGTTTAATGAAAATCGCTCCACGCGTTAAAAAGATTCATACTAACGTTTTCACCCCTTTTCACCCATTTACGGGTGGAATTTCCAAAAATCTCGCCTTAGTGGGTATTTTTGTTATAAAAGGAAGCCACCAAATTTCAGCTTTCTAGCTTCAGCGGTTTCGGCTCGGCGATGATGAATCAGTCAGGTTAAGCTCTTATATATATGTAGATAGTATCGCTTTTGGTTGGCGACTCGGTCGCTTATCGCCTGTGACGGAATCATACCTTTATCAGTACATTAATACACATTATGCACAGAATTTCCAGTTTCATTCTAGTTTCAATCATTCTACATTTTCGGCTTTCATTTTTAGTTTGGCCCGTGGTATAAGTACCTATATTATATATTTAAGTAAGTTTCAAGACAACTTGCACAACTCTTATTTATAATTCTTTACAGTAGGTAATTACTATTCAAAAAGTTTTATGATAAATGGGCCGATTCTACTCGATTTGATATTTTACTGTTAATTTAAAAACTTTTTTGACCTTGATTTTAGATCTCGTATTTGAAGCTGATAGCATGACGATGGAGCAATAAAAGATTGGTTGATAATAAGTTACTTCGCGAAGGGTACATTTAAAAGTAACTAATGTTTTACGAGATAACCAAAATTTTTTATGGCGAACTACTAGTATAAAGAATACAATAATGAAACCGTTGAGGAGAATGGCCCAAATATCTAAATATACATTCAAACATTAAGATCCAGTTGTGCAAATATCCTTTTGATATTCCAAAGATTATACACATTTTATACCCTACTGATACAAATAGTTTAAATTTATCGGAAATCCGTAATTTGATAATATACGAAGACACTCATACGAACAACAAATTATTTTATATATCTGTGTGCAAAATATAGAAATGTCCAATGAATCAGTCTTTTAGTTTGACAGAGAGAAACTTTAGATCACATAATTAATACTCATAGCCATCTCGTACCACTAAACCAACACTCTCAATACTGATTTACAACTCTGGGGCCTTACCATAAGCTCTTACAAACCATTATGTTTCAGAAACGTCATATTTCAAGCTTATTTTAAGCTTTTGTTACTCTTTCACGCTTATTTTAAGCTTTTGTTACTCTTTCATAGATAGATTATGTGGAATAGCACATAGGCTACTTTTTATCCCGGTAAAATGTACGGTTCCCGCGGGATAAATTTGTTTTTCAAGGTACCACGCGGGCGAAGCCGTGGGCGGAGCTAGTTTTTTATACTTTTAAACTGTCAGAGCATAAAAAAGTAACATTCGAATGGAATTTTCAATTAACATGTCGCCTAATGTTAGCTTAAATTTTTTGAAATTTTCTTAACCTGATATTTATATATCAGATTTAACAGGCTTTTGGCTTTTTACAGAAAAATTCAAAGAAAACTAACTAGAATGTTTATGAAATTCGTAATTTGCCCACAAATATAGAAAATAGTCACACATTGTACACTCTACTATGATATATAATATCCAACCCTTTTAAATACCAGTACATAGAACATTAATATCTACATAAGCGATAAAAATTTGTTCATACGACTACATTTATTCAAATAAAATTTAATATCAACATCGTGATTGAATTTTGTATAGTCTATGAGTTTTTCAGTAAATATTTAAACTTTTGATATGTATAATATCATAGAAATGAATGAGATATTATATTATGTTAATACCAATAGCTTTATTACACATATTATTGTGTTTTGATAGATTCCATAATGCATTGTACATGCATCACATATTATGTTATGTAAGTAGGTACATACGTCATGTACTTATCTTTTGACGTCCGAGCAATAATATGAATATACTTATTAGAATAACAATAAAATAGATTTACTTAATTGAATATAATTATAATCAATAATAAATTGCAGATTTTGCGTATCGCACAATAAATATATAAATTTATTTTCATGTCATTTTCGTTTTTTCATATATTTTAACAACTGATTTTAAAATAGCTAAAATTTTAACAAAACAAGCATTTTAAGGTTGCTTTTATCTCTTTAGAGTCCATTAATACAAATCTAAATACTAATAATAATATAATTTTAATATTTAAATACCTTGGAATTACAATAATGATACACACGTTTAATAAACTCTAATATAATAATGTTTTTGTATAAGGACAAGTTTAGTAGACATATAAAATATATAGTATAACTATTGGGGCACATATAGTGTCATAATTATAACAATTTTTAAATGTTATAACTGATTTATAAATAAACACAACGAGTAAATTCAATATAAATATCAGTGACTTTAAGATAATAATGCTCTAAACAGCTATAAGTAAAGTACTTGTAAAACATTTAAAATCTTAATTCATAAACATATATTTTGATGTATAAGCATAGGGGTGGCTCGCACAGTTGGAAAACTATAAAATAAGACTATTTAAGTCAGTAGACGGAAAATACATGGAAGCATTCATTGCGCTATGACAGGACAAAAATATTGCTGTAGTAGGTAGAGGGAATAAAGTAGACTTTTAATGGTTCGTCCCAAATATTAATCTATTTTTGGCAAATTCACGAAGGAGTTTCGATGTGTGAAATTTAGTGTCAAGTTTCGCGGATATTTTGAAGTAATGCTTCCATACTTTTTTCCGATCACAGATTTAAGTCTATAAAATGTATTAACGTCATCTTTGCGCATAAATGGAAATAAAACTAAGTACATTTATAGAACACTTCTTAAACTAATCACCCCAAGTTTCTTAATTCTAAATCGGGAATACTCATACGATATTTTCATAAATTTATGTATAGATCTACTTTGTATAAGTCCAAGAGCTTTCGGAAGTGTGAGACTGTCTTTAATGCCCGTCAGACGGTGAGGGAAATTTATCATACGTGATCATGATTTTGGCTTATACATATTTAAATTCTCAGTTTGGACCTTCAGTGAAATTTAGCATCTGTTAAAAATATTAGTTTCCGATATATAGAAGTAAATGTGCGATGCGTTGTAAATTGACGTCACATGCGGTCACGTGACTGTTAGCAGTTCATTCGCTTTTCTATTCTCTTGATGATAGAATGAGCTAACAACTCAATTTTAGTTGTTGTTTATACTGTTGAATTATAGCACATACTTTACTATATTGTTTGCAAAGCATTTAGTATAAATAATAACTTAAACAATAATTGAACTGCATAAATAAACTCATTCGTTAGATGATTCAGCAGAAATATCAATATTGGCTTTGAAAGTTCAACGACCACATTAAATTATCGTTTTTAGTTTTCAGCAAGTTGGCCATTTTATTACTTTAACTAAGACAACAGTAAATAAAAAATATGACATATTTATTATATATAAAATATGACATATTTATTATTAAAATAATAATAATAATAATAATAATTTATTATACAAATTTTGATTCAACTGTGTTTACGAAAGTTCAAGTCGTGAATCTGATTGACATTCAGACTTTTAGACAGAGACACCAAAAGTTTGTATCTCTGTCTAGTTAATAACGGACCATAGTTATTTAGTCGTCTATTATTTATAGTATAAGTCCGTATGTACGTTTATTAATATACAGCGTTCGAAAGACCCTCGGACGAGCATTAAAAGCCACTTTTACACCCAAATACTGTAACGCCACTTAACTGAGGCCTACTTATTATGACGTTTCAGTCTACAAGGATTAAGAAGAGCTTACAGTTATCTCTTAATATCTGAGATCAACTTAAACAGCTATTATGTGTGGCGTTTCAGTATTTACCAAAATTGGTACAGCCCTATGTTAAGATTTATTTTATAAGTTTAAATATTTGAATAACACACTACTACACTGATTAATGACGTGTTCACTATTATCCAAAAACACAGAGCACTTTCGAACACAGTACTTAGAAACACTT
This sequence comes from Cosmorhoe ocellata, assembly GCA_963675405.1. Classification (NCBI taxonomy): domain Eukaryota; kingdom Metazoa; phylum Arthropoda; class Insecta; order Lepidoptera; family Geometridae; genus Cosmorhoe; species Cosmorhoe ocellata. Next base: position 9,991,076 of record OY776253.1, on the reverse strand, counting down.
TAGTCTTAGAATAGTTTGTTCTAGATTTGATTACATTGATTTGTTAATTGTCTTTGAGTTATTTGAACTCTCTTGGTCCGTTTGGCGGTACCCCTGCTCCCCTATGCGGGGGTATGGTCCGTTTGACGCACCTCTCCCCTATTCGGGGGTGAGGTAGACGCGCCGACGGACGCGCGAGCATCAGCGCGCCTCGCGAGCGTACCCCACCTCCCCTTGGCAGTATTCAGAGTGCAGTCGCACTATGGCGCACACTATACTCGCCTCTATGTCAACGCCTGTAGGTATACAATTAGTTAACGTGACCTGGAAATATTTCCTGATAATGCAAAAAATATGTAACTGCGGGAATCGAACCTGCATCTCTTGCTTTTAAGCCGGACTCACGCACCAATGAGTTTAGGTTATTGCATTTTTTAACTTATATCAATCCTACCAATATTATAAATGCGAAAGTTTGTAAGGATGTCTGGATGTATGTTTTTTACATTTTCTCGCTGAAACGGTTGAACGGATCTGGATGAAATTTAGCACAGATAAAGATTATTGTCTAGAATAGCACATAGGCTATTTTTTAGCCCGGAAAAATGTACGGTTCACGCGGGATAGATTTGTTTTTGTTTTTCAAGGTACTACGTGGGCGAAGGAAGCTAGTATCATATAATTCAACACCAAGCCATATTATTCCATTATTTTATACTGCACATCATTTTTTTTTTATAAAACAAATAAATATGATCGCGACTATAATCCGTACTTGGTAGACATCTCAGATCTCTAGTTACTTAGATCTTTTAAGGATATCTAAAAGGGAGTCAGATGTACGTCCATACTTGGCATATGCCCAGAACTTTCAAAGTAGTATATCATTCGAAGATGGAGCCATACCTGCGTGTACTTCCTCCCTGGTGAGCGTGATCTCCTGGCTGGACTCCGGAGACACGAGCACCACGCGGTGGTGTCTGGTCTGCATCAGATTCGCTACCACCATCTGAAATATAAACTCTATGTTACTATGCCATGTATTAAACAAACATGCAAACTCACAAAGTTTTGCAGTATTAGTAAGAGTAGGACATACTGAGTACAATTCAGTTTTTTTTTCAGTTACTCAGTTACAGGTTGCAAGCCCTATAAGCAATATGTATCTATACTAATATTATAAAGAGGAAAACTTTGATTGTTTGTTTGAAATGAATAGGCTCCGAAACTACTGAACCGATTTGAAAAATTCTTTCACCTATGTGTAGAATGAACTTTCAGGATGAACATAGGCTATATTTTATGTAGGTACTTCGCGGGCGACGCCGCGTGCAGAAGCTAGTATTATATAAACTAAATCTCTGAAACGGCTCCAACGATTTTAATGAAATTTAGTATGCAGGGGGGTTTCGGTGCCGATAAATAGATATAATCTAGCTAGGTTTCATTTTTAGTAAACGTCATTTACCAAACAAAAAAAACGAGCAAAGCTCGGTCATCCAGGTACTATATACCTATATACTAATCTGTGATACACACGTTTGAATTTTGGTTCTAGGGTATGCCGGTTTCCTCACGATGTTTTCCTTCACAGTTTAAGACCACTGGCATTGCGAACATAAATTTTTCGAATGGAAAAACTCATCGGTGCACGACCCTGGTGAACCCACGACCTTCGGTTCGTGAAGGGTGCTACCACTACACCACCAGCGCTCATAATTTTTAATATTATAGTTTTGGTTTAGTGCCTTGAGTAGGTGTATTGTTTGTAAGTATCAGAACAACATAATTTCAGCACTGTTTCTGATAGACATTCATTGCAACTAGAGTTCCGTCATAGCCACTCTGGTCGTGCACCAATGGATGATAATTAATGCTTACTTTATGCTTATACTTCTCAAGGGCAGCTCTAGCTTTGGTAAGTATCAGAACAACGTAATTTCAGCACTATTTCTGATAGACATTCATTGTAACTGATTGCAACTAGAGTTCTATAATAGCCACTCTGGTCGTGCACCGATTGAATGATAATTAATGCTTACTTTATGCTTATACTTCTCAAGGGCAGCTCTAGCTTTGGTAAGTATCAGAACAACGTAATTTCAGCACTATTTCTGATAGACATTCATTGTAACTGATTGCAACTAGAGTTCTATAATAGCCACTCTGGTCGTGCACCGATTGAATGATAATTAATTCTTACTTTATGCTTATACTTCTCAAGCGCAGCTCTAGCTTTGGTGACGAGGATAGCGTCGTCAGTCTCCAGTTTGAAGGACACCACGTACGCCGAGGGCACCCACAGGCTGACGAGCGGGGCCAGCAACTTGGGCACCAGGTGCAGTTGGATGATCGGGGCACCACTCTCCGACTGAATCTTATGCGTTGGCTGGAGAGAGATTATTATAAATATCAGACTATTAAGATGACTGAAGTCGTTGTGGAGTGAAAGAAGACGTAGTGATGAAAGGAGATTGACGAAACATAAGACGAGTGTGAATGGGACAGTTGGAAGGGGAAGACCTCGGCGTACGTACCTCGATCAAATTGTGGACTTTCTAGAGAAAGGTCAGAAACACCCAAGGTCAAGAGGGTCAAGAGTACCCTAAACCGATGCGCATATCTGAATGTAATGAAAGTGAATGAAGCAAAAGAGGTGTGTCAGGATCGTAGCAAGTAGAGATCCGTGCCTATCCTGTCGGGAAACAGGCGTGATTTTATGTATGTATGTAAGATGACTAAAAAGCTTGCAACAGTTCAGGGGCAGTTACCACAATCTCTTAAAAAACCTCACATTTCAAGCTTGAAGTAAAAACATGATCTCCAGGCTCGGTAGATATCTCCTCAGATCTCTAGTTACTTAGATCTTTGAGGATATCTAAAGAGGGTAGTCAGAGGCACGTCCGAACATAATATTTGGTACATGCCCACATTTTGCACAGTAGTTAGTATTCCATACGTGACAGGTTGCAACCCCATCGCCGCTTATAAGAATACTAACCTATGACACACACCATTGAATTTTTGGTTCTAGGGCATGCCGGTTTCCTCACGATGTTTTCCTTCACGCTTGCTTCACGCAGAGCACTGGCATTGTGCACATACATTTTTCGAATGGAAAAACTCATCGGTGCACGACCAGGTTTGAACCCACGACCTTCGGATCGTGAGGCAGAGGTGCTACCACTGCACCACCAGCGCTCTTCAAAAATAAAAATAAAGAAGTAGTAGAACTTACGACTCTATCCTTAGGCACGTAGAAGTCGGAGAGGGCCGCGGCGAGGTAGAGCAAAGTAGTAGTAGTAGTAGAACTTACGACTCTATCCTTAGGCACGTAGAAGTCGGAGACGGCCGCGGCGAGGTAGAGCAAAGTAGTAGTAGTAGTAGAACTTACGACTCTATCCTTAGGCACGTAGAAGTCGGAGAGGGCCGCGGCGAGGTAGAGCAAAGTAGTAGTAGTAGTAGAACTTACGACTCTATCCTTAGGCACGTAGAAGTCGGAGACGGCCGCGGCGAGGTAGAGCAAAGTAGTAGTAGTAGTAGAACTTACGACTCTATCCTTAGGCACGTAGAAGTCGGAGACGGCCGCGGCGAGGTAGAGCAAAGTAGTAGTAGTAGTAGAACTTACGACTCTATCCTTAGGCACGTAGAAGTCGGAGACGGCGGCGGCGAGGTAGAGCAAAGTAGTAGTAGTAGTAGTAGAACTTACGACTCTATCCTTAGGCACGTAGAAGTCGGAGACGGCCGCGGCGAGGTAGAGCAAAGTAGTAGTAGTAGTAGAACTTACGACTCTATCCTTAGGCACGTAGAAGTCGGAGACGGCCGCGGCGAGGTAGAGCAAAGTAGTAGTAGTAGTAGAACTTACGACTCTATCCTTAGGCACGTAGAAGTCGGAGACGGCCGCGGCGAGGTAGAGCAAAGTAGTAGTAGTAGTAGAACTTACGACTCTATCCTTAGGCACGTAGAAGTCGGAGACGGCCGCGGCGAGGTAGAGCAAAGTAGTAGTAGTAGTAGAACTTACGACTCTATCCTTAGGCACGTAGAAGTCGGAGACGGCGGCGGCGAGGTAGAGCAAAGTAGTAGTAGTAGTAGAACTTACGACTCTATCCTTAGGCACGTAGAAGTCGGAGACGGCGGCGGCGAGGTAGAGCAAAGTAGTAGTAGTAGTAGAACTTACGACTCTATCCTTAGGCACGTAGAAGTCGGAGACGGCGGCGGCGAGGTAGAGCAAAGTAGTAGTAGTAGTAGAACTTACGACTCTATCCTTAGGCACGTAGAAGTCGGAGACGGCGGCGGCGAGGTAGAGCAAAGTAGTAGTAGTAGTAGTAGAACTTACGACTCTATCCTTAGGCACGTAGAAGTCGGAGACGGCGGCGGCGAGGTAGAGCAAAGTAGTAGTAGTAGTAGAACTTACGACTCTATCCTTAGGCACGTAGAAGTCGGAGACGGCGGCGGCGAGGTAGAGCAAAGTAGTAGTAGTAGTAGAACTTACGACTCTATCCTTAGGCACGTAGAAGTCGGAGACGGCGGCGGCGAGGTAGAGCAAAGTAGTAGTAGTAGTAGAACTTACGACTCTATCCTTAGGCACGTAGAAGTCGGAGACGGCGGCGGCGAGGTAGAGCAAAGTAGTAGTAGTAGTAGAACTTACGACTCTATCCTTAGGCACGTAGAAGTCGGAGACGGCGGCGGCGAGGTAGAGCAAAGTAGTAGTAGTAGTAGAACTTACGACTCTATCCTTAGGCACGTAGAAGTCGGAGACGGCGGCGGCGAGGTAGAGCAAAGTAGTAGTAGTAGTAGAACTTACGACTCTATCCTTAGGCACGTAGAAGTCGGAGACGGCGGCGGCGAGGTAGAGCAAAGTAGTAGTAGTAGTAGAACTTACGACTCTATCCTTAGGCACGTAGAAGTCGGAGACGGCGGCGGCGAGGTAGAGCAAAGTAGTAGTAGTAGTAGTAGAACTTACGACTCTATCCTTAGGCACGTAGAAGTCGGAGACGGCGGCGGCGAGGTAGAGCAAAGTAGTAGTAGTAGTAGAACTTACGACTCTATCCTTAGGCACGTAGAAGTCGGAGACGGCCGCGGCGAGGTAGAGCAAAGTAGTAGTAGTAGTAGAACTTACGACTCTATCCTTAGGCACGTAGAAGTCGGAGACGGCGGCGGCGAGGTAGAGCAAAGTAGTAGTAGTAGTAGAACTTACGACTCTATCCTTAGGCACGTAGAAGTCGGAGACGGCGGCGGCGAGGTAGAGCAAAGTAGTAGTAGTAGTAGTAGAACTTACGACTCTATCCTTAGGCACGTAGAAGTCGGAGACGGCGGCGGCGAGGTAGAGCAGCGCGCGCGGGCCCAGGTTGGCGAGGCACTCGCACGCGGCGCGCAGCAGCCAGAAGTACTCGGACACCGTGGTGAAGGCCACGTGCAGGATGGCGCCCGCCGCGTGCGCCGCCTTGTAGCGCAGCAGGATCGGCGCCAGCACGTCCACGCTGTCCGGCTTCACTGGAAACGGTATTAGGCACAACTGTAGGTCTAGTGCTAGTGCTCTGAAACGGTGAAGGAAAACATCGTGAGGAAACCCGCATACCCTAGAACCAAAAATTCGAAGGTGTGTGTCATAGGTTAGTATTCTTATATGCGGCGATGGGCTTGCAACCGGTCACGTACGGAATACTAACTACTGTGCAAAATGTGGGCATGTACCAAATGTCATGTTTGGACGTGCCTCTGACAACCCTCTTTAGATATCCTCAAAGATCTAAGTAACTAAAGATCTGAGGAAGACATCTACCGAGCCCGGGGATTACAGTCGTGATACTATTTACTTACTCGCTAGCGACTGTAGTTAAAAACATGTATGAAAACTTGTACAGCGCCTCTAGTGGATAGTTGGGTACTAAAACGTCACGTAGTTAACTATCCTACGTCACTGCGTACTACAGCGACTGTAGTTTGCGCTTCATTCAATTTCTAAAATTTGGTACCGTGAGTAACAATTTTGACCAAGGGCGGATCCAGCTTTGGTGCCAGGGGGGGGTCACATAGTCGTCTAAGAGCCGCTGAAGGACGACCTTCGCCGATCTGATAACCAGATGAGACGTATTTTTTAGCATATATATTTTACTAGATGGTTCCCCGCGACTTCGTCCGCGTTTCATTCATTTTTAAATGTTTTTTTTTAATACAAATACAACAAATGAAAAACCATGAAAATCGGTCCAGCCGTTCTGGAGTTAAATCTTAGAACCGAGTTTTAAACAAATCATATAACTCGTCAAAAAAACTTTAACCCTTTTTGGAGGGTTATTTTGAAAAATCTAGAAATATGTGTCCATTTAATTTGCCTAATTAGTATTTAAACCGAGTTTCAAACAAATCGCACCACTCGTCGAAAAAACTTTAACACACCATTTCAACCTTTTTGGAGGATTATTTTGAAAAATCCAGATATACGTTTTCAATAATTTTGCATTTGAAGTACCCTATTCAAACCAAGATTCAGACCAATCGTACCACCTGTTAAAATGTTCCCATATAAACATTGAGCCCTCATTTTACCCCTTTTTAAAGGTTAGCTATATTGAAAAATCTTGAAACACGTGTACATTTTGTTTTGTATTTACATTACACAAACAAAGTTTCATGAAAATCGTACTACGCGTTAAAAAGTTTCATACAAACGGTTTTAGCCCTTTTCACCCCCTTAAAAGTGGAATTTCCAAAAATCCCGTCTTAGTGGGCGCCTACATACCAAGACAAACACACAGTACACATGTTTCAAGATTTTTCAATATAACCTTTAAAAAGGGGTAAAATGAGGGCTCAATGTTTATATGGGAACTTTTTAAGGGGTGGTACGATAGGTCTGAATCTTGGTTTGGATACTTTAAATGCAAAATAATTTTAATATGTAGATTTTTCAAAACAACCCTCCAAAAAGGGTCAAATGGGGTGTCAAAGTTTTTTTGAAGAGAAGTGTGTTTTGTTTGAAACTCGGTTGAAATACTTAATAGGCAAAATAAATCGACACACATTCAAGGGTTTACGAAAATAACCCTCACAAAGGGAAAAAAGGGGTATCAAAGTTTACGAGTATACCTATAGGACTTTTTGACGAGAGGTGTGATTAGTTTGTAAATGGACACTTATTGGTTTAAATACTCTACATACGAAATACTTACAAAAAGTCGGTTCATTCTAAAACTTATAACTCCAGAACGGCTGGACCGATTTTCATGGTTATTGATTTGATGTATTTTTATTAAATAAAACCATTTCAAAATGAATGAAACGTGGACGAAGTCACGGGCAACCACCTAGTCCCTAATATGTAGATAAATAAATATGCCTATGATCAGGGATCGGAAAACCTATTCATAACGGTAACCGTTTCAAACGGTTACCGATAGAAACGGTAAGCGATTGAAACGATAACCCTTTTACATTGGGTTTTAACCGAAATAATAACTGTTACCGAATAAAACGGTATACCGAAATAATTCGGTTTTTTTAAACTGTATTTTTTGTTGCATTATTAGGGTACATACTTTGTAGAAATTGAGTGCGTGCGATATTATGCGAATGTTTTTCGACTTAGTTGATGAATGGATGGTTACTACTGAGCAAGCGGAAAGTGTTAAGAGCCGCGTCCCTAAGAAACGCGCGAACATGCACTTACGGTTTTAGAAATAAACATAAGAAATCACTTCATAGAAGGACACAAATTAATAATACGAATTCTTAATAGATGAGTCTACACTAACACCACGTGATTATTCTAAAATAATTCTTAATTTTTGAGAAAAAAAATCGTCAACATTGATAAAAAACATCGAAATCGACCTTTTCTATTATGAGTATTTACGAAATTATCGTTGTTATTTTTATAATATTATTGGACAAATCGTGAGAAAAAATGTTAAACAACACAGTTACCGTGAATTTTTTCTACTAATTCAAACCAAAAAGTATTAATCTGAGCCTAAACATTGTTAATTTTTTGAGCAGAAATTGTTCCCCGCCGCCATACATTTTAGTATGGAGCAAGCGCCTGCCAAAATATGCTTTACTAGCTGTCCCGCCCGCGACTTCGTTCACTTAAAGTAGGTATCTAAACTGAGTTTCAAACAAACCACACTAATAAAAAAATCCCATAAATAACTTTGACATCCAATTTTACCCATTTTAGAGGGCTATTTTGAAATATCCAGGAATACGTTTCCATTTATTTTGCATTTAAAGTATCCAAACCAAAACTAAGACCAATCACACCACCCTTTAAAAAGTAAGTACCCATAAAAACATTGACCCCACATTTGACCCCTTTTTGAAGGTCATATTGAAAAATCCTGAAACACTTTGTTCATTCATTTTGTATTTACAGTACACAAAGTTTCAGACCAATCGCACCACCCGTCAAAAAAATCCCATACAAACATTGACCCCTTTTTTACAGTTATATTGAAAAATCCTGAAACAGAAAACAAAGTTTCAGGCCAATCGCACCACCCGTTAAAAAATTCCCATACAAACATTGACCCCCTTTTTTAGAGTTAAATTGAAAAATCCTTTAACATGAAATTAAGTTTCAGACCAATCGCACCACCCGTTAAAAAATCCCATACAAACATTGACCCCCCCCCCTTTTGACCCCCTTTTTAGAGTTATATTGAAAAATCCTAAAACACGAAATTGAGTTTCAGACCAATCGCACCTCCCGTTGAAAAGTTCCTATACAAACATTGACCCCCCTTTTTGACCCCCTTTTTAGAGTTATATTGAAAAATCCTAAAACACGAAATTAAGTTTCAGACCAATCGCACCACCCGTTGAAAAGTTCCTATACAAACATTGACCCCCCCCATTGACCATTTGACCCCCTTGTTTTAAGGTTATATTGAAAAATCCTGAAACACGAAACAAAGTTTCAGACCAATCACACCAGGTTAAAAAGATCCCATACAAACATTGACCCCACATTTGACCCCTTTTTGAAGGTTATATTGAAATATCCTGAAACACGTGTCCGTTCATTTTGTATTTACAGAACATAAACAAAGTTTCAGACTAATCGCTCCACCCGTTAAAAAGTTCACATACAAACATTGACCCCACATTTGACCCCTTTTTGAAGGTTATTTTGAAAAATCCTGAAACACGTGTTCATTCATTTTGCATTTACAGTACACAAACAAAGTTTCAAGCCAATCGCACCACCCGTTAAAAAGTTCACGTACAAACATTGACCACACATTTGACCCCTTTTTGAAGGTTATATTGAAAAATCCTGAAACACGTGTTCATTTATTTTGCATTTACAGTACACAAACAAAGTTTCAGAACAATCGCATTACCCGTTAAAAAGTTCCCATACAAAAATTGACCCCACATTTGACCCCTTTTTGATAGTTATATTGAAAAATCCTGAAACACGTGTTCATTAATTTTGCATTTACAGTGCACAAACAAAGTTTCATGAAAATCGTTCCACGCGTTAAAAAGTTTCATACTAACGTTTTCACCCTTTTTCACCCCCTTAGAGGTGGAATTTCCAAAAATCCCGTCTTAGTGGGTGGTTTTGTTATAAAAGGAAGCCACCTTTCAAATTTCAGCTTTCTAGCTTCAGCGGTTTCGGCTGGGCGATGATAAATCAGTCAGTCAGTCAGTCAGTCAGTCAGGTTAAGCTCTTATATAGATATAGATAATAGAATAGGCGCGTCAAAAATATTCAGTACCGTCTCAGTCTCCAAGTCCAAGCACATCCGTTTGTAGTTCCACGCCGAGCTCTTTTGTCTGTTAGGACTAGGCAAAGGGTGGGTCGCGAGTGTCGGATACTAATTTGTGACTACTGATTTGTATTCATCAAGCAGGTTGACGCACAGAGTTGCAGACGATTCGTACAAAATTTATTGGAACACAGTATCCCAACTTTTGTTTTTTTTTTATTGTCGATTCATTATCTTGTATACCTAAGATCTATAATGATCATTTAGGTATTTGATTATAACCTAACCTAACCTACAACAATCACAGTATTTTACACAGCATTTGGCACAATGTTTTATGTAATAAACAAAAAAAAAATATATATTTATGATCACGACTGTAATCCCCGGGCTCGGTAGATATCTCCTCAGATCTTTAGATACTTAGATCTTTGAGGATATCTAAAGGGGTTAGTCAGAGGCAAGTCCAAACATGACATTTGGTACATGCCCACATTTTGCATAGTAGTTAGTATTCCGTACGTGACAGGTTGCAAGCCCATCGCCGCTTATAAGAATACTAACCTATGACACATACCTTCGAATTTTTGGTTCTAGGGTATGCCGGTTTCCTCACGATGTTTTTCTTTACCGTTTAAGAGCACTGGCATTGCGCACATAAATTTTTCGAATGGAAAAACTCATTGATGCACGACCAGGTTTGAACCCACGACCTACGGATCGTGAGGCAGGGGTGCTACCACTACACCACCAGTGCTCTCAGTGTAATAAACACTTTATATTTATATGGACGACCTCAGTGGCATAGCGGGCGATAGTTCGCCTGCGACGCTAGAGGTTGCGGGTTCGATTCCCGCCACGGACAAATTTGTGTACGATCTGCAGAAATTTGTTCCGTTGGTCTGGATGTTTTCTATGTATAATAAAAATATATCTATCTATGTATACAGGGTGTCCCAAAAAGTAGTGTCAAGCGAAAGTCCAGAGATAGAACACCCTTTGGGGTACCCGAATCACCCCCATGTATGTTCCGCGATTTTCTATAGTTCTTGAGTTATTAATTTTTTCCGAATTTTTTTTTAATTACGGAAAATTTACGACTTGAACAACTTAAAACATTCTTACAAAAAAAGTAGAAAACTTTCTTGAGATTTTTTTTTGCTATTGAATTTTAATGAGTTGTTCTTTTATGCATAAAATCATCAGCTACGTGACTTTGATGAAAACTATGAAAATGTTGGTGTAAAGTCAAATAATTACATTCGGTGAGTTATGACTTAAATTTTCAACTTTTAATTAAAAATCTTAAAAAGTGATTTCATGGTTTTTAAATAAGTCTAAAAAATTCTCCAGACTCTCAGCTTTCATAATCATTAAAAAAAAGTAGTACTTAATAGGCTACTTTGGCTAAAATTGGCTTTCAAAGACGGTAAGGTGGAAAATTCTTAAAATTAGCTACCTGATTAAAAAATAGATTTTGGCCATTTTATCATTCCTAAGCTTAATTTGTTTGTTAACTAACCAAAAATGACTAAAAAGAATTAGTTTATGCCAAAGAAATCAGTAATATGGCCGAATTAAGAACAAAATTAGGACAGGACGAAGATAAAAAATTAAGGCACTTAAAATAGCTTTCATACGATTAAAGGAAACCTTTTTAAGACGATGTAGGATTTGTATCGACTAAGAAGGTTGTTAACTGTCCAGCATTATTTATTTATTTATTTATTTATAATCAATGAAATTAAAAAAAAGTTATTTATCTGACTTTACAATGCAGTTATTTTTAATGGTGTCCGAATCGACAGTAACTATGATAGATATGAAAATAAAAACTGTCAATTGGGACGCTGTGTCCTAATAAATTTTGTCCGATTCGTCAGCATTCAGCAACCCGACGAACTAGGTACGTGACTTTTACTACGTATTTTTTTTACGAATTAATTATCAAACACTAACTAGTGTAGGTACTTATTTATATTGTAACATTTTTCTACCTATTTCAGAGAGATAGATAGAAGTTACATTTTTTTAAATTTATTGTAAATAGGTACAATAAAGGTAGGTTTGCAATATAATACATAATATCTTTATACTCAACCTTTTCTTTTCTTTGTTAGATAATTATTAGTGGGATGGTAGTTTTCCCCTCAGGATGCTAAAACTTAACTTATTGTATACTTGTACATTACAAAATGGTTTTAATTTTTATTCCAGGATGGATAGTTTTTAAATATACCTACTTAACGAAAATAAAAAAAAAACAAGATTTTCTTAGCACGGGCATAAGTACCTACTTAAGTAGGATAATAAAATATTTGTTTGTAATTAGGTTACGTACTCGTAAGCATGGCACCTATGCAGTATGGCAAATATGCACCTATGCCTAGTACATAAAGTGTATCCAAAAACTTCAGGGGCGTGAATACACAACGAGGATTGTGGAAATCGCGCGCAAGATCTCAGTTCGGAGCGAACTACTAGTATATTATAGGGTAATTCATTATTAGCTGAAAATATTGAAGGGGTTAATAAGTCACGCTTCTATTGCGATTGAAAATGGTTTTACGAAATTTTATGTTTTAAATAACTAAATAAATATTTTTTATTTTCAATCTTTCGGAGTAAAAAAGTTAAATTAGTTTTAATCTGTACCTACATATTTTATTCCATGTTTGTACTAAATATTCTTTGATTTTAGATTTTAATTCTTAGTTTTTTCATCTATAAAATTCACATTTCTCATAACACACAGAACATTGGCTTGACAATTATCTTGAATTTTTCCATAAAAAGAAATACATAGTTTAAAATGATATCAAAAAGCATACACTCTGACCCAACCCTTTGCCGCCGCGGTGACGAGCTACCCGCGCGCCGGTAACTCGCCGCGGGCTCGAGCGCTTCACGATGCTACTAATACTTTGCGTATTTTCTATGATATTTATAAACATCCCACAAAGACGAACGCGTATGGATGCGTAACTTGTACGAAACATCGAAAGTAGATTTATTCGTTTCCAGGGTGTGTATTCAATACTGAGCGATGCATTTGTGTGAGTAGAAATTATCAATGTAGGTGTTGTGTCAGAAGTTCCCACGCTCGCAGACTGCAGCCTTAAATTAAATGCTAAAAAACTGCAATTATTACTTTTGTTATAGGTATTCAAAATGTCTGTGAACGGCGTTTGACTGTTTGCGAGGCATTAAAAAAAACACTAATTTTTTGAAATGGAATAAATAATTTGTAGTATTCAATACAACTCACTAAGGTGCTCACAATAACTGAATAATACATTCGCCACCGCTTTGGCAAGAAAGAATCTGTCTAAAAGCGGGTAGTTATCGTAGGCAGTAACTAGTTAAAAAAAACACGGCGATACCCGCAAACTACATTACCGCAACCCGCAAATACAGGTAACAAACAACACAAATTCAAACAATACGGTTTAACACGACAGAAGATGAGTGAGACATTATTTTCCTTCGCACTCATATTACCTACCGCGCTACTTGCACGCAGTACATGATGAAAATGCGCCAATTTAAACCTTAAGATAAAAACCTTTATTATTTCGGTTAATGTTAACAGAAATGTTTCGGTAACCTATAGTTTCGGTATACCGTAATTGAAAGTGTTAAACAACCGATTCATTACGGTTGTTAACCTTAACCGGAATATCCCTGCCTATGATAGCTTGCCTGTTAAAAAGTGTTCTTTTTAACAGGCAAATTTTTAATATATTTTTTTTTGCAGGCAAGCCTATATAGTTAGTTTTGTAATTAAAATATCTAACCTATGATATCAATTTCGATTGGTTACCAGATCGGTGTAGTTACCTATAAAGACTTAGGTACCTGTTCCTTCGGCTTGCCTTCCGAGACATTCTGTGTGTTAAAAAATCAGTTGAGATAGTTTTAATTCGTATTATTAAAAAAGTGAAGGTGATGAAAGAAAATTTATCAAAATTAATTAAATTAAAAATAGCTATGAACACTTTTTAATAGGCAAGCTATCAAAGGCATATTTGTTTTTAAATTATATTTGATATAAAATATGTCTCATCTGGTTATCAGATCGGTGAAGGTCGTTATCCACGTCTCCTCTACTGTATCTATACTAATATATTAAAGAGGAAAGTTTTGTATTTTTGTATTTTTGTTTGTAACGAATAAACTCAAAAATTACTGGTCCGATTTCAAAAATTCTTTCACCATTAGAATGTTCCTTTATTCCTGAGTAACATAGCCTATATTTTATGTAGTTACCTCGCGAGCAAAGCCGCGATCGGAAGCTAGTCTATACTAATAATATTATAAAGAGGAAAGATTTGATTGTTTGTTTGTTTGTTTGAATTGAATAGGCTCCGAAACTACTGAACCGACTTTCACCAATGTGTAGAATGAACTTTCAGAATGAACATAGGCTATATTTTATGTAGGTACTTCGCGGCCAACGCCGCGTGCAGAAGCTAATTATATATAATTTTAATTAGTGGTCCACCTAGGTCCTGGATCCAGCCCAGGGGGGGGTCATGACCCCCATGACCCCCCCCCTGGATCCGCCGTTGATTTTGACGGATGTAATAGTAACGTACTATAATAGAAATAATTACGTTTTAAAAAAAAAAAAACTACTGTACAGATTGTGATAAAATTTCTAATCGACTAATCGGAAAATATACCCTTCACATAAAAAAAGATTTTTTGACATCGGTTTATTAATGACAGAGTTATGAGGTATCCTACATGAAAAAAGATAACGACTAAATTCGTTCCTCAAAACCGCCTTTTTTAAAGTCAGTTATTATATATTATAATTTATTTACAAAAATATACAGACTATATTATAAAATACATGTGAGCTGTATATGGACTATTACAAACGATATACACAGCTCATCTGATAAAAAAATACTGGGGTTATTCATAAAACTGTATTAGCTTTGATTAGCACAAACTTACCCGTGATAGTAGTGTTGGGTCCCCGTTCCTGTATATCCAGCATATCCAGTAGCTTCTGGCCATTGAAATGCCTGGTGAAGGGCTCCAGCGACTTCTGGCGGTGCATGAAGATAACTGCGTACCCTTGCTCCAGGAAGTACTCCGTGGAAGCAGCACCTCGGTTGCCAGCGCTGAAGTTATCCACAAAACGGACCGTGTTGTGCTCCAGGGGAACTGTTGTGCCTCCGGACTGGAAATGTATTTTTAAGGAGCTGATTACAAGCATCATCTTCTTGCCCTTATTCCACTAGGTGGGGTCGGCACAGCTTCTCTTCCTCCACTCTCTCCTATCATCCGTTATCTCAGTAGTCACTCCCTTCTTATACATAATTATCATCTTTCACACAGTCCATCCATCTTTTCATAGTCTACTCTTATATCTATCCACATTCAAATCCATCACCCATCTTGTAACATCCATATCATGCCAATCTATTACTCATCTTTTCTGTCACCGATGCTACTTTCAAACTTCCTCTAATATGCCCATTCCTTATCTTCTCTACGGCAGTATAGCTATAATAATGTCTTAAGAATTTGCGATTTTTATTTCTGATGTGGACTGTAGATTCCCAAAAAAGTTATAGGTATGTGTATCAGGGTATTCAAGTGGAGGAAGGCTGAAGAAAAAGTGGTTTGATTGTGTGAAAGATGATGAATGTAAGAGTAGACTCAAAGTTGACGAATAATAGGAGTGAGTGGAAGAAGACAGAAGAAAACATGTTGTGTCGACCACACGTAGCGGTTTATTAGAGCAAGAGAATGATGACAGTTTCCTTTAAACTTAGACTAATAAACTATTAAGTTAAAGATAACTTGAAAGTGTTCTTTTTCATCTATCCTAATATTATAAAGAAGAAAGATTTGAATGTTTGTTTGCATTGAATACCTTCGAAAGTACTGGACCGATTTGAAAAATTCTTTTACCATGTGTAGAATGAACTTTCAGGATGAACATTTTTTTATATGTAGGTAAGTGAAAGAAAAAGGTAAATATTTACTGTGACAAGGACAATCTTGTTCCCGTAGCTGTCATGTCTCTCACAGAACTCTTTCAGCAAAGACCGGTTGTCTTCAAAATCCGGAGGCGGCAGGTGCACAGCAAAGAACTCTTCCCACGAGTTGCTCGCCATCTTGCTGGCCGGTTAATAGCTGGAATATTTACTTTAGCCATGGATGTTTGAAGTAATCTATCTATATATATAAAAAATGAATTGTTGTTTGTTAGTCTCGCTAAAACTCGAGAACGGCTAAACGGTTTTATCTTATCTTGGTCTTGAAATGCGCCTTAAAATGGCCTCTGTAAATGCGTATTGTGATTGTTTAAAACGCCGTTTATTTATGTTATAATATTGTAATCCCGCAATCTCTTTAATCTCTCGGTGACCAGCTATCCGAGAGGAGTAAATTGAAAAACAGCGCGCTGCTTGCGTAGCAAAATGCTGAATTTACTCCTTTTGCCTTAAATGACTTGTTTTTTTTAAATAGGTACTTAAGTCTAAATTTTTTATGTTGTGTTTTTTTTTTTTTGGCAATAAACTATTTTCAATTCTATTCTATTCTAAATGTTCGTGGAGGTCTAGGGAAGGTTTAAAAGGTAAGAAAAATTCGAATAACTGCAAAACCCTAAAAATAGCCCTTTTCTATTTAACATACAAACATTTTCTAAATAAGTATGAAGTCTGCCGGGTCAGCTAGTAAGCTATAAATATCATGGTATGGGGAACAATATTATCAACAAATTCAAGTTTTAAAAGTTTTAATGTAAAAACATTAAAAAATGAATATTATGCATAATAAGGGCGGCCTTATTGCTAAAAGCAATCTCTTCCAGACAACCTTTGTATGGACGGGACATAATTTGAAAGTTTAACAGTTTTGAATTTTGATGTTCAATTTTAAACATTTTTGCTTTGTACTTTACCATTTTATTTTAAAAGCAAGGGATTAAAGGTTAAGCTTGAGGCAATTAATTTTTGAACTATTAAGTGTCATTAAGATCTAATCATTTCAATTTGAGCACTCATCAACTTATGATAATATAGGTACACACAATCAATATTATGAT
Organism: Cosmorhoe ocellata; assembly: GCA_963675405.1. NCBI lineage: Eukaryota > Metazoa > Arthropoda > Insecta > Lepidoptera > Geometridae > Cosmorhoe > Cosmorhoe ocellata. The sequence goes on along the minus strand of OY776253.1, from coordinate 9,974,309 downwards.
GGTATATTTATAGCACTTTTATCAAAGGCACATATATATTATAACACTTTATTTTTATTAATTTTTTTTTTTGTTTTTGATTATTTTTGATTTTTGACATAGAATAAATAACCACTTTTAATATTTGCATATCTGCTTGCAGGTTGTATACATTTGACATTACTCTAGTTATAAGACCTGACATGTTACCATTATTAATGTATTTGGCAAATAAATAATTTGATTTGATTTGATTTGATTTGAAAGGGATAATTATGATTATTCATAGAATACTGACCAGCCCAAAAGTGAGTAAGTACCATCATATCATGTCATTTTAAAAGTAGGTTATTCTAAACCTGGTTGGAACCAATAGTGACAAACACTTCTCACAGATCACTAGCTAAGTGGATCAACTGATATTTGATACTGTCTTTACAAACAGATTTGCTGTTGTAAGAGTTCCTATTATATTTGTATGAGAAACAATAACTTGAATATCCTAAGTAGGCACTTACCTAATTAAAAGTAAATATAAAAAAAATATGATATAAAAAGTAGGTGCCTTAGGACCAGATATTTTTTTTCTGGATTTTAGTTCATAAAATAATACATAATATTGGGATTCCAAATAGATACCAAAGTAGGTACAGCAGATAATTTTAGTTTTAGTAGTAATTATCAAAATTATTTTAATAGTGCAATTCTAGACCCTGGAAGGGCGACATTCTGCTAGTTTTAGCGCTCTAGGGCCCTAGGTTTTGGCTGAATGTTCATTATTAGCTAGCATTTATATCAGGTATTTCCTTTAAGACTTATCCAGACTAGGTAGTCTGATGATAGGTAAATTAAATAAGTATATAAATCCCCAAAAAACTCAATGAACAGATGTTTATATAGCACGTACCGATAATTGGCGAGAGACACACCTGTTTGCTTGAGAATAACGACCACACTTTTTGACTATCTTCTCACGGTAAAATCTTAGTACTACCGCCCTAAAGTAACTTATAGAACATAGGAAACTTTCCACGAAACTCCGTCAATATTTACTCGCTCAGTTTGATGAAAAATCAATGAAAAATGAGCGAGGACATTGGTTCCCTCCCCACGATAATTTCACAAGCCGAAAAATGAGATTACCTTAATACAAGTCGCCTTTAAGCTGCCCTTGGACGTTGCTCAGCTCAAGAACTCAAGTCTAAGATCGATACTTTTATTTAGAATCTAGCAGAAATTGTGTAAATGATCGACAATATAACACGAAAACTGTAGCACACACAGGTAAGATCCTGAAGAAAATGAATGGAAATTGAAACTGTAGATCTGGTAGATCTGTGTTGACATTGACATTGCAATAATCGATGACAATGACAGTTACTTAATTTTTATATTTTTTATTCATTGCATCTTTCTCCTTTAAATCAATTTTGCCAGTGTCAAACGAATTTTTATGTGTTGTCAAAGTCACAGAACCATAAATTACTCAACATGCGATAGGTGACAGAAGCCAGGACATTCGTCCGGTGCTAACAAGACTGAGACGGATAACAAAAATGAAGAAAAAAATTGCACTATCGAATATTAGGCAAGTACCCACATTACTTACGCTATTCCGAAACCAACTTTTTAAGAGTCACCCATCCAAACAATGTATATATCGCTTACAATAAAGAAAAGGGTTAAAAATGGTGATACAAATTTGTGCACCAGTCACTGAGTCACTGGCTACCCCACGATTTTACAGATTTAAAAAGTAGGGTAGGTACCTAGGTACCTTCTTAAAGAGTAGTAGGTTTATTCTAGTAGGTGGTAGCCCAGATTAAATATGTGGTAGTGTCTATGTTCCTACAATAAGTATAGTTCATCCAACGGATCTAGGCATTAGTGAAGTAAGCCACAGGTGCGAGTTTGCGCATGTACAGTTCCTTCCCCCCCCCTCCTCATACCTCCAATTGCTCCTGAAAAACGATACTGCGCAGCTCTTGCGGCTAACTTCACGAATGCCTAGATTCGTTGAGCCAACTATACCTATCTGCCTCCTCAAGTAGGTAGTGTGTAGATAATGGGTAGGATGGAAATAATAATGCTCTTTGGGAGTAATACAAATCTTTAGTCATCTAAATTTCTATAGGTAGGACTCTTCGGTAGAACGCTCGTTGCGCTATCTGATGATTCACTTTCCTCAAGTGACGCTTGTTTCACGGGTTCAGTTTTCAGTCGCCGATCATCCGGCAGGAAGGATGCCACAATCGCAGATGCTGAAATAAAAAAAAAAAGTTCCATACATATGTACCTAGGTAAGGTCAAGGAGAAAATGGCGGTTAGGTTAGGTTAGATTAAGTTAGATTATAGAAAACGGAAGAAATTAATTTACGCAAGACTAGGCAGTAAGGTCTATGACTATAAGCCTGCTCAAATGAGCGAATAATTTAACAAACATGTACCTAGGTAATCCTTAGGTGAAACTGTAGCTGTAGGTAAGTAATATTCTAAGACAAATGGGAAGGTAAGATCACGTAGGTAGGTACAAACGTCGTATTATAATTCACGTTTCACAACTAAAATTAGGTAGGTATAGCATGTGAAATAGCTTTGAAATTAATGAGTAACATCTTAGATAAAACACTATCTTGAAGTAGGATGAATATGTAGGCTTATTTCTATTGTGTTATTTTAAGAAAGGTTTAGAAAGTACCTACATATAGGAAGTAGGTAGATTTTTGGATATAACAAAAAATAGCGCTAAGTCCCAGCGAGTTTCTTGTCAGTTCTTCTCACGCTGGCGATAGGATTGGAATTAGCAAAAAGACTCATTTAGTAGGTAGCTGTATGTAAGACGATTCAAAATGATCCCAGTGATTTTATTGAATAAATATACATACCTACCTATTTTGATTTGATTTGAGATATTTGAGAACTCACTTGCGAAGATAGAAGCGAACAGGTAGAATCCAGCTTCACAGGTATTGATCAGCATGATGTTTAGAATCTGGATGGAAGCAACAGTGGCAATTCTGCCAAAGGTCAACGGAACCGCGAGCGCTATAGCCCTGGAAAAAATAACCATGAATGAACAACAACATTTTTTTACTAAAAAAACTTGAGAGGTGTTAAGGGACACCCGGATGGAACGAAGTTCCTTTCCTTGCTTTCTATGAGAGAGAGAGAGAGAGACAGACAGAGAAACACGCGAACGCCGCACGGCTTACAACTATAGCAAAAAGTGTCGTGACAACTTTTTGTGAGATTTTTCCGTGTAGCCCCCTTTCACAACGTGCGATAAAGAACTTCGTTCCAAAAACAGTGATGTGACAACGGTTCTGAAAAATTCCACCTAGCTTTTGTTAACTTACTTGAGGTGTGTGGGGAACAGCGCGACGATGATCGCGGTGTACATTCCCAGCACGACGATACCCATCAGCTGAATGGCGAAGAAGGACACGCTGCTGGCCACGTTGGGCATCAGGTTCACCAGGATACCGGACACGCCGCAAACGGAGGTAATGACGATCACGATGTTCCGTCTCCCAACTTTGTTTACGATCTGAAATCAGTTGTATTAAATACCTTATACCTTTATACGAGCAATTCTTGTACCTAGGTATGTTTAAATAATCTGAATCTCAGAAACGCCTCCAACGATTTTCATTTAGTGTGCAGGGAGTTTCGAGGGCGATAAATCGATCTAGCTAGGTTTCACTTTTAGAATATGTCGTTTACCAAAAAAAAGCCGAGCAAAGCTCGGTCATTCAAGTACTAATAATAATATGAGTAGAACTGATCGATTTTCATCAGTTCTACTCCCCAGTTCAGTTCCTTGAACCCCACATATTAATAATACTTATAATAAATACGAGTATAGGTCACCATCATAATTTTACACAACGCTATCTAGTCCCAAACTTAGCAAAGCTTGTAGTAGGTAGGTACTATTGGAACCTGATAGTTGATAGATTTATTTTTTGTACCTCAATACCTACATAATATACCCAGACACAGAACAAACAACTGCGTTCGTCACACAAATGTTTGTCCTGGGTGAGGATCGAAACCACAACTACAACGCAGAAGGCAGAGCTACTACCAACTGAGCGTGAGTCAGTCAGAATTATTGGAATATAGCTCGTACGAGTGAACTTGAGCTTACAAGGCTTAGCAGCAAGTTGGTGGCGGACTGCATCGCTCCGACGATCAGCACGATCAGCAGGGAGGTGATGTTCAGAGCACAAGGCACGGCATCGGGCTAAAAACATTATGGGTGGTTAGAAAGACTTGTGTTATTCTCTTGGGATCGGAGTTTCCGCTCGAAAGCAGGGCGTCTACTCCGGTAAACGATCAACGATATATCGGTACAATAATCGTGCAAAACTTACTCTTTTTCACATTCGATTATTTATACTATTACTAGCTTTTGCCCACGAATTCGTTCGCGTGAAATTTTCGCAATAAAAGGTTGCCTATGTCCTTTCTCAAGATTTAGGCTATCTCTGTACCAAATTTAGTTTTAATTGGTTCAGTAGTTTAGGCGTGATTGAGTAACACACAGACAGACATTTACTTTCGCATTTATAATATTGGTAAGGATTTGAACGATGGAACGACCGACATAACTTTCGACAATCGATCTCGTAAACCTACTGTAACACCACTTACGGACGACATGAAATTTTCAATTTGACAACAAAACAACTGAAAATTCGCCTGAATTCGACGAACATTCGGCTGCGATTAATATCGTTTTCGTTTTGCGGATTTCACCCAGGCCGAGAATTAAAGACTGCATGATACTTGGATAGGTAAGGGTCAAACAGAAAGGGTCCTTACATCAATGGGAGCACTGGCACTCGACCCGATGATGGCGCAAAGGGTCTGGTTCGTTCCTTCTCCAGTTTGTAAAATGCGCACGAACTGATCAGCTATAGTCGGCAGCCAAACCACAAATGCTCCTGTTCTGAAAACATTTTATTCATATATTCTACCTACTCAAAAAATAAGGGCCAGGCCACCCGAGCATTTTTTGTTTCCTTATAAGGTGATAAAACCGAAAAATTACCCAGAATTAAGTATTTTTGACTAATTGCAGTAAAATTTATTCTAAAATTTATTTATAAATTCAAAAAACATTGTTTTATTAAATTTAAAACGATCAGAGCAAAAAATACCGACCGGAAAATTAGTGACCCTTATTTTGTTTTGAGTAGTATACATCTAGATTGAAACTAGTAGAACTCAAAACTTGCATTGAAGATAGAATCGCAGTAGACCTGTAAGTTTGCTTAGAGCTTAAGCTTGCATTAGCTAGCAACAATAGAAATTAACTCACTGTTGGAAAGATAAGAGCAATGCCATGATTATCGTGTATTTCAGGTACGGAGTTTTGAAAACCGCCAAAATCTGACTTTCTTCCTCTGGTTGGCTATCATCCGAATCCTCACGCACTAAGTTGGTTACCTGGAACAGTTGATTTAATTATGTGTATCTACGTAGTTTTTTTCAGCCTTTTAATTGATTATCTCTTCTTACTCATGTATATATTTAGATTTGTTTTATATTTTGTATTATTTTATCACTTGCAGTTTATGTAGGTACCTTTAAATGATCATAAGTTTAGCTGTTGTCTGTTTTGTTTATAATTTTAGGATAATACTGTGCATGCCTGTGATTGGCTCACATTCTATAGCATAATTTAGTATAATGTTGTTTTTTAATGTTTGTTGTGTGTGCTGTTGGCGATAATAAATAAAAAAATACAAGGTAATAAAAAAAAAAAAAATATAATTCCACCCGAACAAAGTCAAAGGCATAGTAATCCTTAGGTACATAGACTTGTAGCATAATGTTATATAGGTGAAGAGTGATTTATGATATTCATTGACACAGTGTGAATCAGAATTTAGTGGAAGAAATAACCCAGAACTAAAAATCCACCTGAAGAAAAATACTCACTTCCAACTCCTTATCCGATCTCAAATGGTTGATCCTATGGATCGTCTTCAGTATCTCTAACGCCTGGTCTACGTCCCCTTTCGCGTAAACGTATTTAGGGCTCTCCTTCATGAAGTAGATCCAAATGGCACAGATCATTGCAGGCATGGAGTAGACTAGCATCAGCGTACGCCAGGAGTTCCAGTAGATACCAAGGGCCGGCATGTAGTAGGAGAAGGTGAGGGGTATTATGGGCATCGCCAGCACTGGACAAAAGTTAAGTCTTTAATATTTATTCTTAACTCAATCATCATCATCTTCCTGTCTTTATCCCACGTTACGTGTGGTCGGCACAACAGATCTTCTTCCATTTCCCTCTGTCATTCGTCATCTCAGTATTCACTCCTTTCTTACCCATGTCATCTTTCACACAGTCCATCCATTCTTGACCCAATGATTATTTATCAAGTCTCATATGACACCCAGACACAAAAAACATAATTTACTTATTGTAAAAAAACACATGATTACGACTATATTCCCCAGGCTCGGTAGATAATCTTAGTTACCTACTTAGATCTTTGAGGATTTTTAAAGGGGTAGTCAGAGGCACGTCTAAACATGATATTTGCGTATGACCACATTTGCACAGTGATTAGTGTTCGGTACGTGTCAGGTTACGTTTTACCACTACACCACCAGCGCTCTCTATACTTATTATGATCATGACAAAATTGTTTGTTTTGGGTGGGAATCGAATCCATAACTTACAGTTAGAGCTGTGAGCCCAGCCTATTGACTTGATAAGGATGACCAACAAAGTAATTAAAGAATACCTGCCATAAGTCCTTGCGAGAGTAAGAATATGCTGGTTACTAAGAGCACCACCAGGTTCCGCCTTGCCATAGGTACACTCTCGCACAAGATCGATATGGACATGGAATGAAGACCAGATACGCTGAAAACAATTCATTATCAATTTAACGTGTATCAAATCAAACTTGTTTATTAATTCATTATCAACTTATCAAAAATATGTATCAGTGGAACAGGTGCGTTAGGGCATTGTATTTAAACGTAACAAACTTTGTACTGAGATTTGCTCAACGCAGACTATTTTAGTAGAAACACCTGGAGCATGCGATTTGGTTAAAATAGAATACGGTACGGCTGCTGTGGTCTGTTCTCGCCTTTTTAACTAGGAATATTTTGGAATTGAAAAGCTGTCTCAGTTTTCCGCATGATATTTAATTCTCAAATAATAACTACTGTGAAAAATGTGGGCATGTGCCAAATGTCATATTTGGACGTGCCTCTGACTATCCTCTTTAGATATCCTAAAATATCTAAGTAACTAGAGATTGAGGAGATATCTACAAAGCCTGGGGAATACAATCGTTTTTTTTTTCAGATAATAAAAGAGACTAGGTACTAAGAAGGATCCTGCATAGATTAATATTGATTACCGTAAATAAATTACGTTATCATAAGCCCTGCATTATAGCTAATGATAGCGAAACCACAGCCATTTGTTGGAATGTGGGTCCAAGAGGTTAACTAGAAGATTTTCTACCGACATTGTACTTTATGGTATTTGGCCCCTCGGCTACTTTAGTAACTATTACAATTCACTGTCTCGGAGTAATATTTTGCGATCTTGCATTTGCATTATTTGTGTTTTAAGTGTTAGTCGACCTGGTTTTTTTGGTAAATCTTGTTTTTTGGAAAATGAAACCTAGCTAGATCGATTTATCGCCCCCGAAACCCCCTGCGTACTAAATTTCATGAAAATCGCTGGAGCCGTTTCCGAGATTCCGATTATATATATGTATATATATATATACAAGAATTGCTCGTTTAAAGGTATAAGATTAATTAATTTATTTATTTATTTATACAATTTTGGAGAAACTAACAGCTAGATTTACAAATTTAGATGAACATAATAGAACATGCCTGGACAGACCAGTGCATGTTTGTTGACGGCCAATTAAAAGTTTCTGCAGATAGGTAAAGATATACTTAAAAATAGCAAGCTAAAAAGCAAGTTGACGACTTTATATAAACATAGTGAAAGAAACATTACTGAGAAGGAAAAAACAAAGAAAACATGAACAAAGTTAATTAAGTACCTAATGTAGTTGGCTTATACCTTGAAAAATTGTCACTAAGTAAGCGCCTAAGCTTACTTGTACTTGTGTTGAATAAGTCTACCTCACTATTACCATGCACTAAAGTATTAAACAAGCAAGAAGCTCTACAGACAAATGCATTCTGCCTATAATTTGTCCTAACTGTAGGAACGTAAAGGGTGTACGGTTTTCTCAGTAGGTACTTACGATATTGAAGCAGTAAACTGTAGGATCATCAGCATGATCCAGTTGACAGATAAACTAGCAAGGCAGTTGATGATGGCACCACCAATCAGGGCAACTAGTAACATCCTCCGTCTTCCTCTGGTGTCTGCTAAATAACCCCATAGCACTGTTCCGAGTATGGACCCTGAAACCAGGTATTTATTTATTTCACTTTGAATTTATTTATTACTAGCTGTTACTCGCGACTTCATTTGCAAAAATCATCAATATAACATAAAATATAGCCTTGTTAATCCGGGATAATGTAGCATTCTAATGGTACAAATATTTTTGAAATCGGACCAGTAGTTTTTGAGTTAATTCGTTACAAACAAAAATACAAATATACAAAACTTTCCTCTTTTTAATATGAGTCGATATGATTACTTAGGTCCGAACATAAAGCGTTTGATAATCAGGAAAATGATCAATGTCATAGATAACTTAATTTAAACATGCTAATCTACGAAGGAACAAGAAGATACTGTCTAGGGACCTTACCACAAGCTCTTCGGGTAATAACAAAGTAATATAACATTGATATTTCGTTCAATGACTTATAAAAGTTGTTTTGAAGTAATGTTACTTCGAGCTTGAAATTTGACGTTTCTGAGACATGATTATTTAGAGGTTGTGATGAGGACCCAAGTTAATCTTGACTTGAAAGATTAGCACTTAACAATTTAAAACTTAATTAAAAATTAACTAGATTAGAACTTGTTTTAACTTTTTTTTTGTTATATACAAAATCTCCGTGACTGAGGTTGAAAAGATACCATGATTATAAGTACGTAGTACCGTAGGTACATTAAAGGCAATACTTATAATTTTTCATACCAACTACAGCTAATTAGATTTCTCTATAATCACCTGTGCCATCATAAACTAAGGATCGCGTGCTAAATCTACAAATGAGTATTTATTCAAGTATCTACATACTCTACTAGTTAGCCATTATCGCACTGATCCTTGAATACTAGCCTAGATTTTAGGATTCCAAAATACAGGTCTTACTAATGTACCTATAGATCTAACTCACGCATATAGGTATAGGCAAAAACAGAATTACCTACCAGCGCGGGTCAATGCTACTGAGAAACTAATATTATAAACGCGAAAGTTTGTAAGAATGTATGGATGTATGTTTAAACATGAAAGAGTAACAATTGTTACTCTTTCACGCAAAAACTACTGAATGGATGTGGATGAAATTTGGTACAGAGATAGATAATAGTCTGGAATAGCACATAGGCTACTTTTTATCACGGAAAAATGTAAGGTTCTCATGGAATAGATTTGTTTTTGTTTTTCAAGGTACCACGAGGTCGAAGCCGTGGGCGGAAGCTAGTCGTCAATAAGTCGCAGTATTAGGAATAAGCTGTGATAATAATTATGATGGCGAGATGTGCAGTTGAAGACTGTTGGTACCTAAAAACTACATTTTTAATGTATTTGGGTGGATACATTCATTAACTTTCAGATCTAACTATAGGTACATTTTCCTTGACCACTGACCTTACCTACTGCAGACAGAATCCAGTATTAGCGCAAATGAATAAATGCTAACAAAACCACAGAATAACTAAGTATTACAACAAAATATAGAAACTAGATACATAGGTAACACATGCTAAGTACTACACTCTACAATGTAGAGTCTACTACTTTAATAGATTTGGAAATCTTCAACATCCGTTTTCAACTGGAAATGCTCAGGTAATTATGAGTTTAAGAGATTATTAATTCACGTGAAATCTATACTAGCTTTTGCACACAACTTCCTTCCGATTCTGATAATAATTAGCGAAGTCAAGGTCAAGTTTATTGTACTTATCTATTCTTTTATGCAGATTTTTCGAAAGAAATGTATAGTTAGCTGGAGTTATTATTAAAACATGACATTTGGTACATGCCCACATTTTGCACAGTAGGTATTTAGTATTCCGTACGTGACAGGTTGCAAGCCCATCGCTACTTATAAGAATACCTATGTATGACACACACCTTCGAATTTTTGTATGCCGGTTTCCTCACGATGTTTTCCTTTACCGTTTAAGAGCACTGGCATTGCGCACATACATACATATTTTGGATAGTAAAAATTCATTGGTGCACGACCAGGTTTGATCCCACGACCTTCGGATCGTGAGGCAGGGGCTACCACTACACCACCAGCGCTCTTCTATTATCGGATATTATCGGAGTTATTTTTATTTATGCTAAAAGCTGCTGATGGTATACCACCTTACCCACAACAGGAGCTGCAGCCAAGAGTCCTTGCTGCGTTGCCGTGGTCTCCAGCTCGCAGGCGCTTGTGGGCACCAGGATAGTGCTTCCGTATCCTATGCATGCGAAGGAGACGATGGCCACACCAGCGAAAGCTGTGAGAATGTGGCTGTAGAGTCCATATCCTGGAAATAATAAGGTTACGTCAGTGGCCTGCCTGATGGAAGTGGCAAACTACCACTGTTGTTGTATTGTGAGACTGAATTGCTCCCGAAATAAGATGAGATAATGCGTGAAAGTGTAAACACGGCGCGCGCTTCGCCCGTTCGCTTGAACTTGGCTTGACACGCTGCCGCGTGTCTAGATTTGCTGTTAAAAATTAGTGAGCGTCGTAAATAATGTCACAAAATGTTGCCTGCTAAGCTTGCTAAGCTTGCGTATCTATTAACTTAATCTATTATTTAAAAATGAATCACTATTTCCCTTGGTCACGCATCACGTGTGACCAAGGGCTGGACCGATTTTCCTAATTCATGTTTTTTTCTTTTCTGCCTGTGTAAGGAGAAGGTTTTACGACTGTACCTGCCCTGTCCAGTGCGACCTCTATAGGCACCTTGTCTTTGTGAAAATCACTTTTATCTGACGACATTTTTCACTATAAAATTAATACTTCTCATATGTAGGACACTTTTTAAAAAGCACTAAAAGTTAGATAATATCATACGGATTGTATGAATTTTATAGATTTTTTAAAATAAAATACATTTTAGAGTTAGCTGTAAATACGTTTACACCAACGAGGTGTTTATCTCGTAATAATTGCGCGTTCAGTAATCTATACATGATCTAGTATCTGGGTACATGCTAAGCCAAAATTGATAATTTTTACAACAGGTAATTAAATGTAATTTACCTAATTTAATTAAGGTAGATAATAACCTACATGGCTACTGATTATACAATCATAATGGACAAAAAATGGTCAGCATCCAGTTAGTACCTACCTAGGTAACCTTTTAATTGTATGATTGGTATGATAACTATCGCTCTACCATCATGATGGTGAGAATATCGTTATGACATTGGCGAGGAAACGTCCAGCAGTGGACACATAGCTGATAATAATAATGTAGCAGGAATTAGTTAGGTACATCTTTATTTAAGAAAGTAACAATTTAAATTTCACTGTTTTTCAATGTAGGTACCTAATAGGTAGGTAGGTACATAATTATGCTTAGGTACCTATTAATAATTTAAAGCGATAAAGGTGCATAATGAATACGGAAATTGTGTTTATACCTAGTTAGGTACTAACCTATATTGTCCGTGTCCGCGGCTTCGCTCGTGTGGTACATACTCATACGCATAGCATAGCTAAAATAGTTTCTAAGTTACGTTAAATATGTTGTATTGCCAATTTGAGTAGGAAACTAGGAATGCTAGTTTAGGTGGAAGAAAGCTTGAAATTACGAACTAGGTTTTCCTCAAAGATTTAAATCGGAGATATGCCCGGACGCCAAAAACTGTGGCACTTTTTTTACTTGTGTGTGTTAACAAAATGCCGATGCACGCACACTAATGATTAGTAAACTAAAAAATGAACCAAACAGTTATTTCACCATTTATTGTGCAATTATATAGCACGATCTTTCGTAAAAAAATGTACTTATTGCTTTTTTACCCTGAAATAGAAAATATTTGGTGTGCCAAATGAGCGAGCTATCTCATTTCGTTTGGCAACAAAACGGCCTCAGTACCGTAGGGGCATATCCACAATTTAAATCTTTGGTTTTCCTACATATCGAGTTTTATTTAGGTACTTAGGTACTTACAACATCTTTATTTACTGAAATTATGTTTTGTTTATAAAATAAGTACAATAACAATTAATTCAGTATATAGGGTTTCAAACAAGTTTCATATAAATAGTTATCTATCATACAAATCGATTTAGTAAAAATACAAACATCCAAACTTTCATATCTTTATTAGTATCAGAAAGGATTAGTAGAATAGCTACGTAAGTAGATACTTAGGTAATTTTAGATTTTGTGTGATAGTGATTATAATATAATACCTACAGCATTACTTAGATAAAAATATTACCTCCTTATGCAAAATTGTCTTTCCTTAGATAAGTGCTTATGCTAGGTGTCTTGTTCTATCATCGATTTCTAAAAAAGTAGGTAAGTCAAGACTTATCCAGCTGTTGCAAAATGGCATCAGCAGATCTTATATAAGTTAATCAAATCAAAATCAATCAAAATATGTTTATTTTCAATAGAATCACAGGGATCACTTTGAAACGTCTTACATACTAGGTGAGTCTAAGTAAATCTATCTATATCTTATCCCTTTAAACAAGCAGTTCTTGTATGTATGTATTTATATAATCTGAATCTCGGATATAATATGCAAGGGGTTTCGGGGGCGATACCTGTCTATCTAGATAAGAGATTTTTTACCATACGTCGTTTACAAAAAAAACCGAGCAAAGTGAATGATCTAAGGAATAGGTAAGTAAATGAACACATTTTTTTAAACGAATAAAACAAGATTTTTGTCATTATTTTATTAAAACTCACTATGATAAGTAGATAAAATTAATACATTAGTAAGTAACTTATACGATCAGTCTTTTTAATTAATCAGGTAGCTAGATTATTTACTTAATTAATTTATGAGTAGACCTTGGTACATTTATTAGGTACATAGTATGAGCCTAGGTACAAAGTGCTGAACACATAATCTAGATAACTAGAAGTGATACTTATATAATTTAATTATGTATAACTACACTCTATGGGTCTACATTGCTCGTATCTGTGAACGATACTGATTCATGTACCTACAGACAATGGGTTTTTTTTATTTAGTTTTTAGATTTATTCGGTTCAGAAGCTGGTTCATCACGTGGCAGAAACCACGCAAATACTACTCCACCTGAAAAATTGAAAAATGTATGTGATGAATGGATAATCTACTTTATAAAAGGATAAGTCCTGACTGATTTGAATAGATACAACGCACAGCCTAAACCGCCGGTCGTACAGACTTGAGTTTTAGAGGGTATGTTCGTCTTGGTATGTAGGCGAGCAATAGACGCAAAAGACGGGATTTTTGGAAATTCCACTTATAAGGGGGTGAAAAGGGCTAAAAACAGTTGTATGAATCTTTTTAACGCGCTGTACGATTTTCATGAAACTTTGTGTGTCTGATGTAAATAAAAAACAAATGTATACGTGTTTCGAGATTTTTCAATATAACCTTTAAAAAGAGGTAAAATGGGGGCTCAATGTTTATATGGGAACTTTTTAAGGGGTGGTACGATCGGTCTGAATCTTGGTTTGGATACTTAAGATGCAAAATGATGTAAAACGTATATCTTGATTTTACATAATAACCCTCCCAAAAGGGTTAAATGGGGTGTCAAAGTTTTTTCGACGAGTGGTGTGATTTGTTTGAAACTCGGTCTAAATACTTAATAGGCAAAATAAATGAATACGTCTTTCTGGATTTTATAAAATAACTCTTCAAAAAGGGTTAAATGGGGTGTCAAAGTTTGTTTGGTCTTTTTAACGAGAGGTGCTATTAGTTTGAAAATGGGCACTTATTGGTTTAAATACACTACATACGATAAAGACGGGTTTGTTCGAACACTTATAACTCCAGAACGGCTGGACCGATTTTCATAGTTTTTGATTTGATGTATTTTTATTAAACACTAGCTTCCGCTCACGGCGTCGCCCGCGAAGTACCTACATAAAATATAGCCTATGTTCATCCTGAAAGTTCATTCTACACATTGGTGAAAGAATTTTTCAAATCGGTTCAGTAGTTTCGGAGCCTATTCATTTCAAACAAACAAACAAACAAACAAACATATATAGTATAGGAAACCATTTAAAAACGAATGAAACGTGGACGAAGTCACGGGCAACCACCTAGTGGGAGATATAACAGTCCCATCTCAGAGAGCTTTCCGTAACCTCGTGACAAGGCGGCGAGGAGTAAGATGGGGGGATTTTAGTGGGTATACCGTGGGTCTCATTAGCCTAAACGGGAGTCCCACATAACCACTCGGGTGCCCCCTACGCCCGGGTGGTATGCGTAATGCATTTCCCCCCCGGGAAAAAAAAAGTCCCATCTCAGAGCCTATGCAACCTATCACTACTGTTACACCAATAACAACAGCCAGCAGTTAATATAAGCAGAGTGTAAGCAAAAAAATATTTTCTTATTTATTAAATATCTTCAATATAATGCTGAAAAGGAATGAGTATACAAGAGAACGTTTGAAAGTGTTGCCGGTGACGGAAAAGATGAGGAGTAGGTTAGCGTGGTATGGGCATGTTATGGAAAGATAAATGACATGTGACGAAGAGAGTGTTAAGTATGAGACTGTGGATTGATACAGGGTTTGGACAAAGAAAAGAAGGATGTACTGTGTGAAAGATGACATGGGTAAGAATGGGGTGAGTACTGGTGTGCCTTACACATTTTCCGGCTTAAAAATCACACCAACAAATTAAACTTACTGAGCAGCAGTAGCGACCAAACGTAGAAGGTGACCTCGCAGTTGGTAGCGATGAGGGCTCCAATGGCGTTCACCCCGAAGAACGCACTCGACCTGCCCAGCATCACCGATAGGCAGGATGCCATGCCCCTGCACAAAACACAAGACTTACATCATAAGGAATTTACCAATCTACTAAACTTGTAATAGGTAACAAACACAAAGAGGCTGAAGTTATTATAACCACTTTTTTTGGAAGCGATGACAAAAGAAAAGGAATGATGAATGGGCTTAGATACCTCACTTATCCTACTAACTAATATTATAAACGCAAATGTTTGTGAAGATGTCTGGATGTCTGGATGTCTGGATGTCTGGATATCTGGAAGTTTGTTACTCTTTCACGCTGAAACGGCTGCTAGATGAAATTTGGCACAGATATAGATTATGGTCTGGAATAGCACATAGGCTACTTTTTATCCCGGAAAAATGTACGGTTCCCGCGGGATTGATTTGTTTTTGTTTTTCAAGGTACCACGCGGGCGAAGCCATGGAGCTTGTAATGCACTGTCATATCTTCACGTCGCGTTCAGTGAAAAAAAACATTATTATAGTTTCCCTAATATTATTACTGCCTTACCTCAAAGATGTAGGATAAAGCTCCACAAAATAAACACTCAGTAACCCCATACTGAGCGCACACAGCAAGAAAAAGAAGAAGAATATCCCTCCAGCAAGCGGCACAGCAATCACATTCAAAAGAACAGCTGCTATAGCGGACGTAATGAGTATACACATCATGGCCACCCTCTTGCGACTGCCGCAGGTCAGCGAGAGGACGAGGTTAGAAAAACTGGCTAGGGCTCCGTAGGTCATGGCGGAAAATAGTGTGGTCTCCTGGATGGTGTCGTCGCAGATTTCAAAGCCCTAGAAATAATAGGTTCCTTATTTGACTTTAAAAACTAGATTCATTACTTTGTTCTTGACTTTCAAAGATTTCACAGATTATGGAACTTTGAAATTACAAGGAGTATATTTTAAGGTGCTAATAATTTTCCCTGCAAAAGACATGAACGCGCTATCGTAATTTGTTCTTATCGTTTATTCAGCTGAGGATGACAAAGTCACACGTGGAAAGACTATACACCGACAGAACAAGTCGTAAGTATAGACCTAGTCGTGAGCTAGTAGTAGTACCTACTTCATTTGAATAGTTCCCAACAGAACTCAAAATTCGTTCTTTTTACGTTGTACAAAGCTGAATGCGGTACATATTGCAGCCATTTTGAAATGATTCTAGTATTACCGTGCTATTTCCAGCGATAAAGTTATCTTGGGTGGATAGCCTGATGACAGCGCAGAGATTCATGCCGGCCCCTCCTCCCGACTCCAGCACTGAGAAAAGGCTGTTCATGATGTAAGGGAGCCACATGATAAAGCCACTGCCACTGAAATTGAAGTTTAGTTTGTACATGACCAATATGTTTGTTCCTAGTATTGATTACATGTACATCGCAGTTTTTCTGAAATTTATCCCTATTATTATGAGCGTACAGTAAATTTTCGTATACATATTGCGCAGCTACTGTGAGAATATTAATTTCTTTTATAGTAATCAAATTTTACTAAAGACTCATGGAGCACAAAGTTGGTACATCACTTACGTCATGTAAATGATGATGACGAGGTAGAACAGTTTGAGGGTCACTTTAAGAAGAGGCCGCTGGAACAGAGGCACCGTCTGCTGCCAGAGAGAGCGGAAGAAAGAGGAATCGGAAACTGATTGGTTGTCATCTTCTATTAACTTCTTGATCTAAAAAAATCATACAGACGTGAGTAAGGTCTTATTATATGTACCAGTTTCTAACTAATCCCTTTGCGTTTTTTTTATAGAAAAGAAAGGTGACATTCGTGAGGTCAATAGTGAGATATTTGGCCAAATCACAAATTAAATGTCACTTTGTCTTCTTTTCCGAAAAATGCTTTATAAGGCGCTCCTGTTAGGTAGGCAGGTATATTTAAAGGTCTTTATTTAACTGAGGCCGATGTCAACTAATCCCGCGGGATAAGTAGACCTAATACATTTTTTGAATCGGTCAACTCATCCTATTGTCACATTTAAATATTTGTAGGTACTTCATTAATCATTTTCTATTGTGGCCCGACCACAATAGAAAATATTAAAAATTCCCAGCTTGTTCCAAAAAGAAAAATAACTCACAGGAAAGGAGTCAGCGTCACATCCCGTGTTGCAAGCGTAGATGCTCTTCAGCACATGAAGGGCATCCTCATACCTGCCTCTAGAGGCGAGGAACTTAGGGCTCTCGTAGAACAGTTGCAGTAAACCGGCCGTGACGGCGCAGGGGATTGCCATCACGAGCGCCAGGAGACGCCACGAGTGGTACGTGATACCGAGGAAATCGATGTTGTAGGAGAACTCCAGAGGTAGAATGGGGTAGGCGATCGCTGAAAGAAAGTAGTTTTGGAATTGAAGGAGGCTTGTAGATACTCCGCAATCAGATTTTATGACAGTCCTCGAGACTTAAAGGGTACGAGTTGGCAGCGGGCGACATGAGGCGGCGGCGGACAACGTGTCGCAGCAACACTGCTGGTTTCTATGAGTTTCTATGATGCGTCGCTAGCTTCGTGTCGCTAACTACGGAGGGAATTTCATAGAAATACATAGAAACCAGTAGTGTCGCCGCGACACGTCGTCCACCGCTGCCTCACGTCACCCGCTACCAACTCCAAGTTTAAGGAAACAAAACAAGAAGCACCTTAGTCGGAAATTCATAATTATGATAAGGTTAGAGGAGAGGCCGTTTCTACTCAATTTGATATTTTACCGTTGTTTAAAAAAAAATAACATTAATTTTAGAGCGGGTTTTCAAGCTGATAACTTGAAGATGGAGCACTAAATGATTGGTTTATAAAAATGTATTTCACGAAGGGTACATTTAAAATTAACAAATATTTTACGAGATAAACAAAATTGTTTGTTGTGAACAATGACGAAAGTGAGAGCAATGACGAAACGTTGAGTAGAAATGGCCGAGAGCCGTTTGAGCTACTGTTACCTGCAACAGTAGCCTGTGAACACATAAGTGCGCATGTGCACAGTAACAGCGACCGGCCCCGAGCTCGAGCCGCTATGCTCTCGCCAAGCAAAGTGTATGCGCCGGAGTTGCTAGCTGATGTACTGAAAATGAGAATATGCTCTTAGTAAATAGTTATATCTTTTTCTCCAAGTTCCACTGCTGTAACTAAAGTCCTTTTATACAAATTATCTATGTATACAACCTTTAGTAACTATTACAGATCACTGATACAACCTATAAGAAGCCAGAGGATTGAGCCCTCGTGTCTTACTAAAAGTTAACAAACTTAGTAAGAGCGAGCTGTCATTATCTGTGACCCTGAAAGGTTTATTACAAGTAGGTATATGTACGTAAAAAACTATAATATGAAATAGATTGTAAGTTTTTACTTTGTAAACCCATCTTTGAGAATAAATATTTTTTAATATTAATATTATTATTAGTAAAAGTGAATACTAGTTTTATATAAACTAATCAACGTGTTCCACGGATTAAAGAAATTCTAATCAGTGTTGCCTGCTTGATTACGTGAAACCATTGTGTTTTATAGATCTCCTGTAGAATGTCTGAAAAAGAGCTCAGGTGATAATTTCAGGCGTGTTTGGTGTAAGCCAAATTCGTTTGCGTGAATTATTTTCTTTGTTATCTTTATCTACGATTAAAAATACAATGCTTGAAATCATACCCAGTTGAGTAAGTAAGTAGATATTTTCAGGTTAGTATCAGTATCTTTACAACTAACGTATATGTATTTAGCATTGTAAATACTTGTCGGTAAGATATATGACTTTCTATTGAGCTATAAATATAACATGTATATTTTGTGTGCATTGTTCTGGTATCTACCAGCTGTTTGCTGTTGTTATCGGAAACTTTCAGGCGCCTGGGGGTATTTTATAATTCTGTAAGATAACGGCAAGATAACATGATAAGGCTGGGTTCCATGACGTCATTGATTAATCTGTGAGGTAACGATGCTATGCAATATGCCACAAAGGCACCGGCTTTTTTTTAATTGCAATAAATAATTGAGAAAACTGAGTGGAAAATGAGGTATAGGTATATATGTTATGTATTCTATACACTGATTAGTTATTGGTCGTGATAGATGCAGTTGCTTATAGCATGTAATCGCACCGAATGAAAGAGCCTTGAAGTTGTGAAGCGGACGAATTTCTTGCGAGTTCTTCTCCTAGGTACTTGGTTAGGCTAGCACCTAAATACAACAACGAACCTTATAGTATTCGAATATTTCAAAACGGTCCTTGTAATTTAAAAAAAAATAAGCATTTAAGGGACATGGATTTATAGGTCCTTGAAAAACAAAAACAAATCTATCCCTCGGGAACCGTAAATTTTTCCGGGGTAAAAAGTAGCCTATGTGCTATTCCAGATCATAATCTAATCTGTGCCAAATTTCATACAGATTCTTTCAGCCATTTCAGCGTGAAAGAGTAACAAACATCTATACATCCATACATTCTTACAAACTTTCGCGTTTATATTATTTGTAGGATTATAGATAGCACATGAATGGGAATGCCTATAATGTCTTCTCACTTACAATGTGGAAGAGACGAGCTTGAGAACAGCCATGGTCTTCCAGTCGGGCGCGATGCTGCTGAGGGCTGAGAACACGAAGCCGATCGACATGGACAGCACTAGGGTCAGCCGGCGACCTCGCGTGTCCGACACGTAGCCCCACAGGTGGGCTCCCAGCACCACTCCTGGGATGGGAAAGAAATCGGTTGTCTGTAAAGTCGGTTTACTGACGATAGTTGAAAGTGGCAACGTCATAAGAATGGAACGCCTCAGAGCGAGGTAACGCCGCATGACGTCATGTTTTTTCGTGCGTGCAGCCGGCTCCATCGAATTATAAGACGTTGTTGTCACTTTAAAAAGTACAGCTTGAAATTGTCATTTTTCGTGGTAAACTTTACATAGTGCGAAAGTGAACTATTTTTATTAAATGACTAGTTACTATGGATGTCGGTTATCGCGACTTAAAAACTTGACAAACTATGCATTAAAACATTCCTCGAGAACCACTTTAGCCATTGGTGAAAACATCATGAAAATCGGTGCAGTAGTTTTTGAGTTTATCGCGAACAGACAGACAGACGCGGCGGAGGACTTTGTTTTATAATATGTAGTGATGATAATGATGACAGGTTACTTGCATTACAGAATAGTTACGCTCGATCTTTGGTTACTCCTGGTGTATTCCTAAATGCAAGTAAAATCCAAGTTCGTCAAATCCACCCTTAGAGACAGATAATCCTTCAGATAAGGATGAATTTGATGAATTTAATTTAGCGTAGGTACCTACCGCACATCGGCATAGCCGTAAGCAGTCCTTGCTGTTGCATCGTCAGCTCCAGGTCGCAGACCGCAGCGGCCACCACGAAACTGGTGCCGAAAAGGTCCATACCCATGGCCTGGAGCGTCCAGCTGCATACTAGTAGCAGGCTAAAGTTATACTTTCCAAATCCTGCAAATTTCAGTCGTGAAGGTCCAAAGATTATGTAGACTTTTTTTAATTAAAATTTACCATAAGGACTCTTTAGTTTATGGTCCTTTAAATACTTAATGGAATATTATATATATATAATAGCACTTATGGTGGTGTGGTGGTAGCGGTTTTACCTCACAATCCGAAGGTTTTTTTCTAATTCAAATTCAGTTTATTAAACTCAAAATAACATAGGTTGTGTACCAATGCAATGGGTTTTGCTATTCGAAAATGTATATGCGCAAACCCAGTGTAAGATCATTTAGCGTTTATGAAAATTATGAAGAAAACATCTTAAAAAAACCGGCATACCCTGCACCGAAAATTCGAAGGTGTGTGTCAAAGGCTAGCATTCTTATAAGCGGCGATGGGCTTGCAATGTATCACGTACGGAGTACTGACTAATTTACAGTGTGTTTATTTGTCGAAAAATTTGTAAAATAAGGTTGCTAGGACGTGCCTCTTGCTACCGCAGTTTAGATATCCTCAAGAACCTAAGTAACAAGAGATCTGAAGAGATGTCTACCACGCCTGGGGATAACAGATAACTGGGAAGGCATCAGAAGACCGTCCAAAAAGGAACAAAAATAACTCATTAATTGGTCATGTTACACGGTAACCAGCTAACTGGACAAAATTGATGTGCATCCAGCATCGTTGACTAATTGCCCAGTTATCTGATCATGGAACATAAGGAAGTAAATTATTGATCACATTCATTCACACAGGTCGATATGTTTTTTTCTTTTAATGGGTCGGTGTAACTATTGATATTTTTTCATAAAACCTCTTTATTCCTTTAGATATCAGCTAAAACCTCCTTGTTATGTCTGATTACAAAAAAAAAGAGATTAAGTAAACAAAAACAAAAACGACGCAAAAAAAAAAACCTAAGCAATGTCCTACTTACAAATATTATTACAAAGATAATAATAAATATTAGGGACTCATTCATCAAATTGTAGGTATGTAGGTACTTGTACACAAACAATTGTCAATCAATTTATTTGTACTATGATAGATAGGTAAATAATATTGTCGTATTTGTATAAAAATAATGTGTCCGGTCTACGCTCGTCAGATAATCAAAACTGACGTAAAGATGATGAGACTACCCAGACTACCCCAAAGAAGTTTTTGTAATGAAACCTACCAGTATCTGAGAGGGCTTCTTCTACAGTGGCTGCATGCATCGGTTTCCTCCTTTCCACTACGTCAATGTTCTTTATTTCTTTTGTTTTTTTATCCATGACGCTCCTACAAAATATATTATTATCTGTTTAGTTTTTGAAGATTTATCTATACTAATAATAATATCACTACATAATTATAAAACAAAGCCTCCGCCGCATCTGTCGCGATCAATTCAAAAACTACTGCGATTTTCATGCTGTTTTCACCAATGGATAGAGTGGATAGTTCTCAAGGAAGGTTTAAGTTTATAATTTGTCACGTTTGACCACATGGGCAAAGCCGTGGGCATCAACTAGTAATATTATAAAGAGGAAAGATTTGTTTGTTTAAATTGAGTAGGCTCCGAAACTTCTGGACCGATTTGAAAAATTCATTCACCAATGTTTAGAATGTACTTTTAGGATGAACATTTTTGTTCATAAGTGCACTATTTATCTAGCTAGATGATCACATTATAAGTTTTTGTTTTCCTCAGACATTATAATGTTCGTCCACCACAACTTATGTATGGCTTATGAATAAGTTCAGTGACTGTATTGGCTCTAACAAGGACCTTAATATTAAGGTCAATATTCGTAATAGACCCTTTTTTAACCAATTCTGTGCATCCTCACCTGTAAAGACCTCAAAACTTACTGCAATTACAGCTCCGAGACGGAATTTTCAAAATCAAACTCTTCCACGTCAGACGGCCAATGAAACTCTTGTGTTGTATCTAACTACCATCAATTGAGGTGGAGCTCTTTTATACTCCATACGTCACTTGATAATTAAACCGTCACCATTACAGGTCTCGAATTGTAATCAGCAATCAACGAGACTTGATGTTTGTGCTGCTCAAAATAACAGATCTCTGTTTGCCGTGCGTCTTTGGCTCTGAGAGGTGGGTGCACCAAACCAATAACATGTTGCATTAATGCTGTATTATCAATATTTTTTCCAGCTCACAATCTAAAGTTAGTATCTAAAGGTGCATTATGATAGGTGTTAACATTTCTTTAAAGGAAATATCCGCGAAACATGACACCAAATTTCACACATCGAAACTCTCTCGAGGATTTGCCAAAAATTTATTAATGTTGACTTTTTTTCTCGACATCTGGTTTCAAATTGCCTTGTGCCTGATGAGTTTCTGTACATTTTTGCCACGCCTCAAAAGCTGTATTTTGTGGGGTCATTTTTTAGCTCAAGGAATACTTTCATGTATTGTCCGTTCACTGGTTTCTTTGGCTATACGAGTATAGTAGTAACTTCAGACAGCAGCTAGTGTCTATTAGATTAGTATGCTTAATTACTGGAAGTCTCTGTTCTTTTCTTTTAAATTTTTCAACTCCAGCAGCAACCCCAGAAGTTTGAATTTCAGGAAACTTTCATAGCACATTATTTCTGAAAGACCGAAAAGAAGTTCTTTTTAGATTTTCAAGGTTGTCCGTTGATCGCCAATCAGTCAGTCAGTAACCGGTCTACGAGTATATTGTTTAGATGTTTGATCGTTTTGATAACACAAGTTACGGCTATTTACAGACCGATAAAGATATTTGCAAATTGTCAAAACTATTTACTCTGGAAAATATTTGCTCAGATTTTCTTGTCCGGGGGGTCTGTAAAACATCACACCATCTTGGAAATAACAGATATGTCACTGAACCGGTTATAAAAGAAGAAGAAAAAGGTGCTTATTGTATCTACATTGTACATCGACGCAATTCACAAAACAGAAATAATCTAAGGGAACCCCTATTGAGAATATGCATATGAATGTTGCTTCCCGTGCCCTATTTGTAAGGACATGGTATTTAATATTTGATCAAATACCATGTCCTTACAAATAGGGCAGAGGCTGTAGCAATAGGCTGAGTAGTGAGTAACCTGAGCTGAATGACGCACGTAATGCAGACATTTTAAACACTTGAAGTAGGTACTACCAAATATACCTAATGATAACTGCTTTTTATCTATAAAAATGCACTATTTGTGCTCTGATTCATTGATGTTCATATTTGCATAAATAAATGTAGTTTAAATTAAAAACTACTTTGAGTAAAGCGATTGCTAAATGTTCATGGCTGGTTTTCATTACTTTCTAGTATCTTATGGCAAAAAAATTGCCATCTGGAAAGTTACCAAGAAGGATTTTTTGCGGTGGGAAATTTTACATAGGTTACTGCCAGTGATCTGTAATAGTTACTAAAGGTTACTGCACTGCAGTAGGTGAGACTGCACTGAGACACGCGCAAACCACGTGGTTGTATTTATAGTGTCCGGATATCTTACATCGAGCCTCAGGGTCAAAGGTAAAAAAGGAAAATCTCCAATGAGGCTATAAATAAAGTTTGAAACTTCTTAGAAGGGTGTTCACCGGTCATAGGCCAATCACACTTTTGCCTCTTTATCTTGTTTTGCTTTCGGCCGGTTAAGGTGCTGACTGACTGAGAGCGAGCATGGATACGATCTATGCAAATGTAATCACTCAATTTCCTTATAAAAGTTGAAAAAATAAACTTATCCTATAGATACTGATCACGCGAAATCAGTTCCCACAGGAGAAATATTGATTTTATTATTACGTATGTACCTACATTTAAAGAACATAAAAAAGTTGAATACATAAAAATGTTTTTTGGTATAAGTAGATATGATGTCATAGTGGTGTGGTAGTACCAATAGGTACTCGTAGTTTCTTCTGATAACCACATAATCTAAGTTTTGAATCTGCTTTGGGTTTGAAGAGCCCCTGGTTGAAACAAATAACTATTTCCTCGGACTAACTAGAGTCTTGACCGTCTCATCACTTCATCATCATCATCTTCCTGCCCTTATCCCACGCTATGTGGGGTCGGCACAACATGTGATCTTCTTCCATTTCCCTCTGTCACTCGTCATCTCATTACTCACTCCTTTCTTACCCATGTCTTCTTTCACACAGTCCATCCATCTTTTCTTTGGCCTACCTCGACCCCTGTATCCATCCACATTCATACCTAACACTCTCCTTGTCACATGACATTCATCTCTTCTCATAACATGTCCATACCACGCTAACCTATTACTCCTCATCTTTTCTGTCACCGGTGCTACTTTCAGATAAAAAAACCTAAGTTTCAAACATTGTTCGTATGCAAGTTAAACGCCCCTTTACTGATAATATAATGCGGAGAAATGCATGCGCTAAGTAAACTCAATTTATTAAATGGCAGACAGTAAACAATTTAGTAAACAATAGATAAAACGATATTTATTTACTTTCGCTGTCCATTCCGTTCGATACCTATCAAACAGTACTCAGAGCTTCCGGGGAACTGACCTATTTATATTTTGAGACAACAATTTATTCTAGAATGGATATTATAAGGAGTAAAGTTAGTTTGACACAGAATACCATCACAGTGAAGCTTGGGTGAGTTGAACCGTTTTTTTTATTTAGTGGAAAATTATTTGTCTCGCGACTGAGAGTATGATAGATCTCAGCGCATCTCACGGTAGAACAATAATAATCTTGAGTGTTATGCAAATTCGGTTTTCTGTCAAGCGATTTTCTTTGCGGAAGCGAAGACAAAGAACCCTAATATTTGTGACAACAAAAGTGTAATTTTTCTTTTCAATATCACTTTGTTCTCCTATATTTATCCTGCTAGGGGCACTTTGCGCAATACCTTAGCACAGATAGTATAATAGTGACATTAAATCGAGAACTCGCTCGAAGAGATGAATTTTTTTGTTGCCGGCCAGTAGCCGACTCCATGTCGCAAGCCGCTTATGAGAATACTATTCGATAATACACCTTGGATTGTTCCCACTATGGGATGGTAAAGGTCAGAAAAATATTATAAGCTAAGTATAAAAACAAAGCATTATTACTTACCTACCGGAAACCTAGCCGGAAGTTAGCGGAATTATTATTTTTTTACATAAGAAGTGCTACACTTCATCTCTTTGGATGGTCTGAAGTTAAACACACACCTACCCAATCATTTACCTACCTTTGGAATAGGCTGTGTCGTGGATATCTTGAATTACGGATACTATACCACAGACCCAGAGAATATCGGGGTACTTATAATGAAATTATTGTCCGCAACCGGATTCAAAGTCGACTTTTTCCTATCTTATCCGGACACTCGCGAGAGATGCGTAGTACTCAAAAATAATAATTTAATATGCATTTTATTTGAGCAAGATGTAATAATTTTTTGTCGATGCTGACATCACAATGCTAGTGAAACGGAATCAATAACTTTGAATCATACCTACCTACTTGTGATGTCTACCAGTTATCTTATAGATCTTGAAAAGGCGATAAAACATAACTTGTGTCAGGTACAATCACAAATATTTTAATTCTAAATGCATTTATTTCTACGTGATATACTGATATTAGATCGTTTGTTTACAGACACTCCATTTTTTTCTCTCAAGATAAATAGAGTCACAAATTATTTTTAACTTTTTGCGAGGTAGATCTTTGGTTGTATCCTAAAGCTGCGATTAAACGTGTTCTCAAGGAACAGAGATAGTTCCAGGCCCGCCGTAAGCGGGCGTGCAAGGCGTGCACCGCACGCGGGCGGCACGTCCAGGGGGGCGGCAAATCTAGGGATCCAACACTTAACATAATATTGTCATAATACCCACCTACAGCTACCTACTATTTTCTTGAAAATTTCGTTAGTTTCTGTCCGATCACCCGCTCCAACAGGTGAAGGTTTATTAAATTTTGTTTTGGATTTATTTTCGCAATTAAAATCAAAACTTGGTTGCGCGGTCAAGGTTATGATAATGGTTCTACTATTCCGTGGAAAACAATTTTAAGTTCCATGCTCGGCTCATAGTCTTAATTTTTGGTAGTCAATGATGCAGAAAATATCACGCACGATACCAGCGTACCTACTATACCAGCGTTTCCCAAAGTAGGCGTCCCCTTATGGGCGCTGCAGGCATAAGGGCGCCCCCTTTAGACCTGCAGCGCCCATAACGGGGCGCCCGTAAGAGACTCAGAAAAAACCCAGAGTTAACTTGAGACCTTAGCGCCGTTGTATACTACCTACTGCGCTCAGGTCTCAAGTTATCTCCGGTTAACTCAAGTTAAGCCCGCAAGGCTATGCTGCGGGTAAAAGTCTCGTTTAGAATGAATGTTACATTTCCGTTAATATTGCTCACAATCATTAATAACAATAATTTAATTTGAAGTTTTAGTGGTTTTAAGTAGGTGAAAAAATCGGGGCGCTAAAAAATAGTTTTATGGGGGTGAAAAAGGGTGAAATGAAAACATTATATACTTTAAACTTACGCGATCTGAACACATTATTATGAAACTTTATAACGCGTGGATTTTCATGAAACTTTGTTTGTGTACTGTAAATAAAAAATTAATGGACACAATTAGTGTCCATTATTTTTTTTAATCTTTAAAAAGGGGTCAATGTTTGTATGGGAACTTTTTAACGGTAGTGCGATTAGTCTGAATTTTTATTTGGATACTTATGATGCAAAATAAATGTGTATTTCTGGATATTTCAAAACAACCCTCTTAGAAGGGTAAAATGGGGTATCAAAGTTAGTTTGGGTTTTTTTATGAGTTGTGTGATTTGTTTGAAACTCGGTTTAGATAATTTAAATGTAAAATAATCTATATCTATATGAGCTTAACCTGACTGACTGATTAATTGATTCATCATCGCCGAGCCAAAACCACTAAAGCTAGAAAACTAAAATTTGGAAGGTGGTTTCCTTTTGTAACAAAACCCCCACAAAGGCGGGATTTTTGGAAATTCCATCTTTAAGGGGGTGAAAAGGGTGAAAACGTTAGTATGCAACTCGTGGAGCGTTTTTTTTTCCACAGTTCACCCAGATGAACAGAGGTGAACTGTGGAAAAAAAGACTTTCCACAGTTCACCCAGGTGGACTCAGGAGGTGGACGGTGGGCAATGACTGGGTAAAATGGGGTGTCAATGTTTGTATGGGTTTTTTTAATGAGTTTTTGTGATTTGTTTGAAACTCAGTTTAGATACCTATTTTAAGTGTACGAAGTCGCGGGCGGGACAGCTAGTCATCTACAAAATGGTGGTCGATAATTTGCAAGATTTTACGAGATTAAAAATGAAAATCTTTAGCTTTTTTTTTAAGAAATTATTGCTCTGCAAATATAAAGGCAAAAAGAGTTCAATTTCTGTAGATAAAAATTTATACGATTAAAAAAATTTTTTTTTTCCTTATTATTCTTTTTTTTTATCACACCCCTAAGAGACAACAATAAACAGCCTTTCTGACAAGCTCAACGTGAGTAGTCGTAGATAAACAGGGGCGGCATAATCGGTGTTGCACACGGGCGCTGAAATAGCTGGCGGCGGGCCTGGATAGTTCTTCTAGCTCTTCTTTTAGTTTTCCTTCTTCTTCTTCTTCTTCTTTAAGCTCTGACTTCACCGACTGACATCTTTGTTATGATAGATTGTATAGTAAAAATATTTAGGATGTGTTAGATCAACTTCTGGTATAACTATTCTCAGAATAATGTAATGTCAAAGGCAAGAAAAAGTCAGTTTACTCTAACTACGATTTATTTTGGGGGTAGTGCTTATGCAAGTTTGGTCGAAAAAAAGTATAAATTGTCCTGGTTTCTTCAAACTTAACACATTTTTAGCATACACGTGAAAATTATAAAATCCTTAGTTTTTCTTCATTGTTGAAGTGTTCTGGCTGGGTTTTTTCGCGATTAAATCTATGAATTGTCACCTTTGTGTGCGACTGTCTAGGAGGTATCTTCTCGAGGCTAAATCAGCGATCACCGGACATAATATACAGCCAATATTGCCCATGTAATAGCAGTCGTGTGTAGACTTTCCATTTGTTACCATTGTTATAATCATTATCATAGGTATTTTAAATCTAACTAGATTCAAGTTGGTGAAACAATAAAGATATTTATTTCGAGGTTTTTACAATATTCAAAAAGGAAATTTAATTTATTTTTTTATAGAACCAAGTCCTAAATACCTACTTCTGCAAAAAAATCTAGAACTCTACATGATACGAAGACCAATTAGATTTTGAATCTTAAACCAATGATAAAAGGTCATCACGCTAGACTTCATGAAATACATGATTTTTTTCTCGTTAAATCTATTATCAAACCAACAATACACACAAGCGCCTCGTTTTAATTAAATAATATGATAATTGGCCTGCAGTGGGATAATATTGCAGAAAAATAAAATAAAAAATGGTTATATCTCTCAGTTGCTGGAAGATAAAAGAGAATGAGATCCGGACGCGTGACTTGAATCCTCCACATGCGAAGGTCAGAAGTATGGAGGTAGACTTGGAAGATGCCTTGGAGTTAGCTGGTAAGCATTCTTTGTACTAATTCTATTTTAAGGGTGAATTCTACAAAAATATATAAACATTTTGATTCTATTTGTATAGTAGTCAATAGTCAATAATCTTTATTCAGTAATATCACAAGGATCATTTTGAATCGTCTTACATACTAGGTGAGTCTAGGTGCCAATTCCAGTCCTATCCCCAGTACGAGAAGAAATGTGAAACGTATGTACCTACGTAGTATATTTTATTGTTATTTTTAAACAAATGCGTTATAATACTACTTGGCTCACCGGGAAGTCACTTTTTGGCTGACGAAAACGATGCATTACATTGTAAAAAAATAATTAAATAATAATTAATCTATCAACTATCTGGTTCCCATAGTACGGTACAAGCTTTGCTTACTTTGGGACTAGATCGCGTGTGAAATGATCACCTATGTTTATTTATTTGTTTAAAATATAATTTCGAACATGGTTTTATATCTGCAATGTGGTTAATAATGTGGTTACATAAAAAACTTAGTTCAATTTAGATTTTAATTTAGAAGATTTTAAATTGTTTGGTTTTATTTTGACTATTGTAGGTACCTACCTATAAATTAACAAAATAAGAAAATAGCTAATGTAATGACATTTATAAGTCCTCGGTATTTATTGCTTGGTCATCAATTTGCATGTGGCCGCAAATTAGGTGGAAACCATCAGTGATTCATTTACCTATTTACACATAAGACTTGTTTACATACTTCTACGTAATGGTAACTGGGTAATTTTGCACTCATAGGTACGTACATAAGTAAATTAATTTGTTAGTACAACACACTGTCATCTTGTAATATCAAGAATAGGTTATAATAAGGAGGTAATAATATTTATATCAAGGAGGAATAATACCAAGAAGCCTACCCAGAACACTGAATATAAAAACATGATCAAATATTTCACATAAATCTCATTGTTCATTTCTCAAAACACTTACCTAACTACATAACGCTATAATAATCCTTCATTCAGATTCTTAAAGATACTCGTAGCTTACCGTTTTCATTATCTTTAAGTAGGTACCTATGCCTAATCTTTCTAAACACAAACAAATCAGGGTCTACATAATCAAATAATAACAAATCTAAATAAGGTTAAGTAGTTCCTCATCACATACTTAGGTAAATTAGCTATTCGGATAAAGAGACTCATTATAAATTTTACTCATTAAAGGTACCTATTATGTAGGTACCTTACCTACTGCAAAAACTGGCCCATTTGATTACAGAGTGTCATAGTCATTATACAAGTTACTCATGAAAATAGGTTTATTTTTTTATACTAAAGTAATTTCTGGGTATGCAATTATTTCGATTACATGTCTATGCCTATCTACATACCTACTTGCCTTAAAGTTCAAGTTACTCCTGATGGTGATGTGATCCGTCTAGGAACTCTCATTATGGCCCTAACACCATGACAGGAAGTAGAGCTCGTATTAAGTGATCACTGCGTTATTTTATGAAATATCAGTAATAAATTATGAGCAAAAATGGTATTAAATACTGTTTTGTCTATTGCCTTTAAGCTATTCGATCTTTCCTAGGCGTCGTACAACGGTACACAGTTCTAGTAAACGCCTACAGTTTGCTCATTAGTTTTTCTTTCACATACCTACAATTTGCTATTCGATTTCCGACAGGCTGCGGGCGCTATCAATTTTTTCACTGTGCACTGATGCTGGCTACTCTTGCGGCTGCGTTGCTGGAGATGATTGGAATAGCTTTCGTGCTACCTGCTGCTGCCTGCGATCTCGACGTACCTGATAGTCTGAAGGGCATAATTACGTCTATACCCAATCTTGGTAAATACCTACACCGATCTATATTCCCACTTTGCCGCTGAACAATATGTTATCAATACAAGCATGGCTTATGCAGTAGATACTGCTTATTTTATTTGAAGTTATTTCTAGCCAACTGTAAATGTTCATTCAGGTATAATCCTGACTGCTCCGTTCTGGGGGCGAGCTGCGGATTCCCTGGGTCGGAAGCCGATGCTACTTCTGTCCACAACGCTGGCTGGTGTCCTCGGTCTGTCAGCAGCTCTGATGCCTAATTTAATCAGCTTTGCACTATGCAAGCTGGCTACATCACTCTTGTAAGTTAGTTTTGCAATTTTCAAAATAAAACTGTTTGCGTAGCACATAGCGTAGCATGCTACGAGATTATAGAACCAATTCGTAAAACCCAAACAAAACAGATTATAACACATTATTATACCCAGTCTTTTGCTAAATTGTATTCCAGTTTATCCTGTCCCTCGTCTCTGACTTTCGCCTATGTGTGTGAACTTATGCCGAGAAGACGTCGCGACTATGCCGTGCTGCTGTTGAACGGCCTCCTGATGGTTCTTTCCACTCTTAACCCTGGTAATGACTTGCTTCGAGATAATGCTTGTTCATTTAACTCATTTATTGCCGTTTAGTCCGATGAATCTTAGAAAATTACTGTGAAATCACAATCATACCACAAAAAAATTTATAACTCCTTTTCCTTTTCATTCTAGTGTTCGCATGGATAGTCCTTCCTTACGAATGGCAGTACACTCTCGGTTCCCTGGTCCTACGCCCCTGGAGACTGTTAACAGCTGTATATTCACTTCCACTGCTGCTGACGGCGATGTGGCTGGTCACGGCTGAAGAGAGCCCTAAGTACCTGATGACGAAGAGAAAAGAGCAGAAGGCTTTAGATGTTTTGAGGAGAGTGTATACTGTGAATACTGGAATGCCTGCTGAGAGCTATTGTGTGAGTGCTGAGTAGTAATGGTGATAACTTTTTACTCAAAAGCCACATCTATAATTCCGAAACTTTAGAACCGATTATCACGTTGTTTTCTGATGTGGACAGAGCGTAGTTGGGAGCAAAATGTGATATTTCTTTCAGTCAATTTGATGTCGTAAACACTGACAACAGTTAGTCAATGGTAATCCCAATTGAAATCCTAACTAGGTTTTCTTATTTTGTGGGTAAACAGATTACATAAATTATGTCCAGCAGTGGAAAATTTAACTTGCATTTCTTGCGTCTCAGCCATACGGAGCAACAACTTTACAGCATTTTAATAGATGTGTCGTTGTCTTTTTTTAATAGGTGAAGTCTTTAAAAGGGGCATCCGAGAGTATTCGAGTATCAGAGAGTACCGGGTCGGGCTGCGAACTCGCTGTTGAGAGTAACGAATCGGCTTTCGCACTCCTCCGGCCGCCTCACCTGAAGTGGTTGACCCTCACTGGTTTTCTGATGTTTGGACTCTTCTCATTGTAAGTTGCTAACAAATATAACTTGCGGCGCCCTGAGTTCATCAAATTTAAACCTCTCAAAATCAAATTTGATAATTTATAGTCTATGCACTGATTCCAAAAGATCCATTCCAGTTACTCCATCGGTGGACTGGTTGTTGGTTTGGAAGCTGTCGAAATAATAAGCCGTTGTTTTTCAGACTGAACGGTTTGTTCCTAATGGCACCTGACATCATCAACAAAGTGATGAGTGACTCCGAGGCTGAAGGGACGGTGTGTACGCTGATCCACCAACTTAAGGCCAACACGGTTAGAACTATTTTTATAATACTAGGTGACCAGCGCGCCTCTTTGTCTGCGGGTTTCAAGTCTTACCGTTTTCGTAACATTTTTCACTGATGCTTCGCTCCTATTGATCGCAGCATGATGTTATAAAGCCTAAAGCCTTCCTCGATTTTTTTTCTGAGATTAGCGCGTTCAATCAAACAAACAAAATCTTCAGCTTTATAATATTAATATAGATATTTCATAAATATTTTACTCAGACAGAAATCGAAACAAGAACCTCCATGATACGGGGTCGCGATTCTAACTTCAGTCCCACTACTTTTGAGTTCTTTTGAACCAATTTGTTACGGAAGGATTAGGTAGAGTTCACCTCAGGAAGGCTTTTTAGTACAAGGTTCCTTCATTTGTACTATAATAAATTATGTCACTATTGACAATAACCCATAGGATAGGTATAATCTTGTAATTTAATAAAATTACAACCCAATCCGTTCAGCCTTTATCGAGATAATTAGGGACAAACATACACACACAAACCTTTGCTTTTGATGTTACTAATTAGTTTTTATTACTTATTGTTAGACCTCAGACGTATGCATAGACAGCATATCCCAAGACACGTTTTCAATAATGGCCGTGACTACTCTGGTCTCTGGGATCCTGGTGACGCTCGGCAGCATCAGCCCTCTCTCCAAGAAGACGCTGCTTATCACCATGTATGCAACTGTTGGAGTAGCCTGTCTTACCTCCCGGCTGTCATCGTTCAGGTAAGACACTTTATGGCTGTCTGTAGACTTTTGAGAATAACAAGAAAAATATTGACTGGGTTGAAGATTCTGAGTGACAAATTTTTATCTAGGAATTCTTCCCATTTTGTCCCCCTGCTCTGTCCCCTTGAGGTGATTGATGGGTCTAAAACGTTTCATTTGTTCCATTCTTGGCAACAAGGGCACAGATAAAACTTTTATTATTTGAAAAAGTCCCATATTTACCTCTCTTTGTTACGGGGGGACATAATAGGTTTTTTTAAATTTTTGTATTTTTTTCATAGACTGCTTCTAAACACCTCGTTTACATCCACAAACATGTGTAATACACGCTATAAACAAATTGTCTAAAAAAGCCCTAAATGTCTTTGACACGTTTTCTACAAGTTATATAATATATCTACATGCCTACATTTATTTATCCTCATGACTTGTATTAGGTGTAAACAATAAATGAAAACAGTTTGATACAACATGTGGAAACCTTAGTGTAAATTGAGCTGGAAGTCAGTGCTTGGATTCAATTCAGTGGCATTTTCATGGGAGTATTACCGTGTGGGCAAGATAAGCTGGTTCTGGCTTTTCAGCTTACGAGGTGCGCACACGTTTCAGGTTGCTGACTGGCGTGGCGATGTCAGCGCTGCAGCTGACTGCACTCGGGATTGGCCCCCTCACTGCGTATGCCGTGGACCTGTTCCCTACTACACTTCGGTACGTTCATCATTTCCTGGAGGGCAATCGCGTATCACACGTTTGAACGTAACGTATCTGGTTTTGGTTTGGTTTTGATACGTTAAACATTAGCGCGATTGACCTCCTGATGCTTATACAATGACTTGACAATGGTGGTTGCCCGTGACTTCGTCCACGTTTCATTCGTTTTTAAATAAATAAATAAAACTCAAAAACTCAAAAACTATGAAAATCGGTCCAGCCGTTCTGGAGTTATAAGTGTTCGAACAAACCCGTCTTTTTGTACCTATGTATTTCGTATTTCTTTTTATCCAAACTGATTTTACAACTAATCACACCACTCGTCAAAAAGATCATACAAACTTTGACACCCTTTTTTCCCTTAGTGAGGGTTATTTTCGAAAACGCTTAAACACTGGTAAGTGTCCATTTATTTTGCTTTCTAACCGAGTTCTCGTCAAAAAAACTTTAACACCCCATTTAACCCTTTTTGGTGGGTTATTTTGAAAAATCCAGAAATATGTGTCTATTTATTTTGTCTATTAAGTATTTAAACCGAGTTTCAAACAAATCAAACTACTCGTAGAAAAAACTTTGACACCCCATTTAACCCTTTTTGGAGAGTTGTTTTGAAAAATCTATATATACATTTTAAATTATTTTGCATTTAAAGTATCCAAACCAAGATTCAGACCGATCGTAACACCCCTTAAAAAGTTCCCATATAAACATTGAGCCCCCATTTTACCCCTTTTTAGAGTTCATATTGAAAAATCTTTAAACACGTGTTAAACATTTGTTTTGTATTTACATTACACAAACAAAGTTTCATGAATATCGTACTACGCTTTAAAAAGTTTCATACAAACGTTTTTAGCCCTTTTCACCCCCTTAAAAGTGGAATTTCCAAAAGTCCCGTCTTAGTAGGCGCTTCTAGTAGGCGCTTCTGTAAATAAATACATAATATTGATTTACAAAGAAAAATGTATTCTATCAGATAACTGATTCTCATAGCTTAGCTTTGTTTGCGGCTAGATGGCCCTGTGTGAAATGTCCACCAATACTTTATTTATTTTATATGTTTATAACAGAGCTCTATAAACCGCCTTGGTGTGCATAAATAATACTTATTTAACATCCATTAAGACCCATAATCTTAAAAAAATACTTTTGTGTTGCATATTTTATAACTTTACAACATGCGAGTGTGGGAAATTCTAATTATCTGTCAACATATCTCATAGGTGGCATAATATTTACTCTGTGGTTTACAACTGATATTATAATCAGCACAATAGCTAGCTGCAGGTATGCAAAACAAAAAGGAGACAAGAAAACAAGTCTACAGGTTTTTGTTCCAAAATATTTAAAGTCGTTTTAATTTTTGAGACGTTGTGCCGCGAAACAAGAAAGAATACAGGCGTAATTGCAAATTGGACAAACCACGTTATATATAATAAAATACGTTATTACGATTTGAGGCATTTTGCTTTGTAGGTGTTTTAAATGAGAGTTAGTAATCCTTCAAAGTTGTTTCGCGGGGTAGGCATTGTTATCAAAATGAAATCTTACTATAAATTTTACAGTGATTTTCAGAGATCCATCCTATCTATCTTATACTTACACTTTAGCCACGAAAGAACTAGTGTTCAAAAGTGACCGTTATGTTTACAGGGGTACCGCGGTGGGCGCGGTTCTGATGTTCGGGCGAGTGGGCTCGGCGGCGGGCGCTAATGCAGCTGGCTACTTCCTGGTGGAAGCCTGCACTGCCACCTTCTATGGATTCGCCGTTTTAACTTTTGGTAAGAACTTCCCCAGTCTCTCCTGAATCCTGATATGAGTAAAATTGTTGTCTACGGAAGAGCGAAGATACCTTATGTTCAGATCGAATTTGGGAATGGCCGAGTAAAATAGCCTTTTTCCATATAATTGATATTTTTTGTGACTTTATGTACGTATTATGTAGTTTTCGTTCGTATTCCAAACGGCACTACTACACATCTGATAAGTAGCTCTGAAGTGTCTAAGAAGTTGCGTCAATGGCAATCCCAAAACACATTTTTTTAAGTAAATTATTTTAAGAGCGCTGGTGGTGCAGTGGTAGCACCCCGGCCTCACGATCCGAAGGTCGTGGGTTCAAACCTGGTCGTGCACCAATGAGTTTTTCCATTCGAAAAATTTATGTGCGCAATGCCAGTGCTCTTAAACGGTGATGGAAAACATCTTGAGGAAACCGGCATACCCTAGAACCAATAATTCGAAGGTGTGTGCCATGGGTTAGTATTCTTATAAGCGGCGATGTGCTTGCAACCTTTCACGTACGGAATACTAACTACTGTGCAAAATGTAGGCATGTACCAAGTGTCATGTTTGGACTTGCCTCTGACTACCGCCTTTAGATATCCTCAAAGATCTAAGTAACCAAAGATCTGAGGAGATATCTACCGAGCCCGGGGATTACAGTCGTGATCATATTTATTTTATTTATTTTATTATTTGCCCACAAGTTAGCACGACGCATGTTTTTGTCACGTTTTAGCGATAACAAAGACAATTTAAATTTCGAGCTAGGTAGGTAATATAATTTATCTATGACGACTATAAACCACCGAAAATTGTCTTAGGTAGGTATAACCTTTAGTTGAGTGAAGAAGTATGTAGGTAATTACATACTTTATTTTCGTAATACCTACACGTGAAATCTTATAGACCGTACACACAGTGCACAACTACACCGAGACAATAAACTTGCATATCGTAGCCACTACAATAATGATCGATAAAAGTATCGATCAAATTATAAGGCGCCGTTTTCTTGATAGGTATTGATTTAATCAGTAGTTAATTTTAAATGTACCCTTCGTGAAATAACTTATTATCAACCAATACTTTATAGCTCCATCTTCATACTATAAGATTAAAAAACGAGCTTTAATATAAAGGTTAAAAAGTTTTTAAAATAACGGTAAAATATCAAATTGAGTAGAAATTCCATCTAAGCTAAGTATGCCACGCGCGGTCCATGCGCGTTCGTTTAACGTGTGTATCATACGTCAGTCCCTGTGTGCAAAGAGCACTAGCAATTATTGTTTACACATACCACACTATCATAATAAAATAATAAAACAATCGTATTGTCAACAGTCACCAGGGGGGAGTCGCAAAATAAATTATCTTTTTGCGACTGTTTGGATTAGATAAAATATAAAAAATACTTATGTTTTATTTTTAAACGCCAAGCATTCATATTATAAGTAGGTAAGAATAATATGGTAGGTAATCCTGGGGCCTTACCGCAAGCTCTTACAAACCATTATGTTTCAGAAATATCACATTGTAAGCTCGAAGTACCTCAGAGCGTAAAGTCAGGCTTGCATTTGTTTTGTAGGTATATACATTTTTTGTCTAATATGCAATGTAGGTACCTAATAATTTGTATTATATAGAAAAACTAGTAGTCCGTCCCGGCTTCGCACGGGTATTTATATATACCTATAAATGGTCACGACTGTAATTCCCAGGCTCGGTAGATATCTCCCAGATTTCTAGTTACTTTGATCTTTGAGTAGGTACTCGTACATGACAGAATGCAAGCCCATCGCCGCTTATAAGAATACTAACCTATGACACACACCTTCGAACTTTTGGTTCTAGGGTATGCCGGTTTCTTCACGCTGTTTTCCTTCACCGTTTAAGAACACAGGCATTGCGCACATAAATTGTTCGAATAGAAAAACACATTGGTGCATGACCAGGTTTGAACCCATGACCTTCAGATCGTGAGGCAGGGGCCACTACACCACCAGTGCTCTCAAATTTAACAAAAATTTCAAAATTCAATATTTATAATACACATACGTCTAACCATACCCTGCGTCAGGTTACTAAAAAAGAAAATTGTAAGTATAGAAAGTTTTAGTATTATTATTATAATGAAGTTTTTATTTATTATAATGTATTTTTTTGTTTATATTTTTTATTTATTTTTTCACATTGACTCCATCCTGTACACATCCTGTACAGCCAGTGACGCCTACAGTGCATAAGCTAGCGCGGCTCTCACGCAACTTTTTTCTATTGCTTACATTTTTAATTTAATGGTATCTTTTGAATGGAATGTCCGAATTGAGTAATTCAAAAAACTATATAAAGGTATTGAAGCAGTCTAGAATATGATGTGATTTATTTTGATAAGGATTAATACTAAGATACAAATAAAGAGCGTTTTTCTAAGAGTACCCTTTCAATTAAAATTTTAAAATAAAAGAACATAATTGTGGCATAACTATAATAGTTGGACATATGCTATCGCGACACTTTTTGTAAATAATAATGTGTTCTACAAAGTCGTAGTACATTATTTTATTCTATCGTCAATAGTTTTCGCAGCGCACGCGATATAAAGAATATTTTAGGTAATTTTTTTACACCTTGGCTTACATTATTGAAGTTTTACTAAGGATCCCTAATTTTTTTGAAAATATAATATAGCCTATGTCACCCGCTGATAGTGTAGCTTCCCAACAGTGAAAGAATTTTTCAAATCGGTTCAGTAGTTTCGGAGCCTATTCATTTCAAACAAACAAACAAACAAACAATCAAAGTTTTCCTCTTTATAATATTAGTTTAGATATAAAAAGTGGGACAATAATATACACAAAATGACAATTAAATACACAACAGGCCTACAGGTCCATATTACAAGCTTTGCTTAGTTTGGGGCTAGATGGCGTTGGGTGAAATGTCCACCAATATACGAAAAATATAAAAAAAAAAAAAAAAAAAATGTGATAACGACTGTAATCCCCAAGCTCGGTAGATATCTTCTCAGATTTTAGTGACTTAGATCTTTGAAGATATCTAAAGAGGGTAGTCAGAGGCAAGTCCAAACATGACATTTGGTGCATGCCACATTTTGCAAAGTAGTTAGTATTCCGTACGTGACAGGTTGCAAGCCCATCGCCGCTTATTAGAATACTAACCTATGACACATACCTTCGAATTTTTGGTTCTAGGGTATGCCGGTTTCCTCACGATGTTTTCCTTCACCGTTTAAGAGCACTGGTATTGCGCACATAAATTTTTCGAATGGAAAAACTCATTGGTGCACGACCAGGTTTGAACCCGCGATAAAAATATACAGGACCTTAATAATAAAAAATATTAAAATCCAATGTACCTATTGGCAGGACATAATATTATTTTCCTTACGATTTGTCATTGATAGGTACTTTCTATCGTCCTCAGATACACCTCATTCCTATTCATATCTTAGTAATAGCCCAGATCAAATATAGTACAGATAGACAATCTCCTACTTCGAATCGTGAAACGGTTTCGGGCTATTTTTCTGCGGGCTATTTTGCCTTCCACTACTGTACGCTAGATGTCGCAATTTGAGCAAGATCTAAGACCCTAAAAAGGAGGTGTGCTAATAGATGGCGCTAACTAAAGCGTTAGGTGTGCCAACCGACGATAGATGTCGTTATATTTTGTTCAACCTTACGTGAAATTTTTCGGGTAAGTGAGCGCTGATTGGTCCGTTCAAGGTAACGACAAATCATAAACATAATTAGGGATGGGGTAGTTAGTTTCTATGAAAACAATAATCGATACTTGTTTTTTTTTGTTAACCTAAGCAAAGTGAAATGAGATGTAAACAAGTAGGTAGTTGTTCTGCATTGCGCCCCATGGTAATAGATAAGAAAGACAATAGATACAGTGGTATTGAAATCCTTATTGTTCCAATGAAGATAACTATGAAGTGATCGTAAAGAGATCGAATTAAGTTTTTTTTTTGTCATCGTTCAATTATTAATTATCGCGATAGTCTATTATGGAATGGGAACTAGGTTTTTTACCGATTATCTGAAATTTAACACGATTCTAGCGCAGCGCGTAATAACGGCGCGTTTCCGCAATGTCCTTAGAACCGCATTTAGCTAGCCCTTATAATATCCTCAAAGATAGCAATCTTTTGGACATGTTAGAGGCATTTATTTATTTATTTAAATTCTTTATTGCACACAAAATACAAAATATGCACAATTGGCGAGCATAATGCCGAAGGCATTTTCTACCTGCTGACCAAAGTAAAGTAGGAAAAATACAGAAGGCGTGCTAACAACAGAAATAACCTTAATAATCTAACATTAAACCTAAAATTTAACATGATTGAAAATTTAAAACAGTAATACAAACCATTATGTAATTAAATATTAAAATTTAGCAAGAGGATGATGGAGACGATTCAAGAAATAACTCCCGAGTCCGTCTTTTGAAACGTTCTCTGGAATCAATCTTCCTAACGTCGTCAGGAAGATCATTCCAAAGGCATGTTCGAATACCGTAAGTATTTAGGCCCACGATATCAATAAATGAGTATCAATTACCCAAAACCATTTTAAGCTACCTAAGCTTTCCTTATACTAAATCGCCACTTAAATATTCAGACAGCTGAGCCTACTTACAATATTATAATGTGCGACTTTTGGTAATATTCGGGCGTAGGTACCAAAGTGCATATAAATTTCTATAGTTCGTTCTATACATTATGCGTTAGTGATTTGTGTCCTTAAAAGGGCAGAAATAAAAACTAGAATTAGACCAAGAACGAGTTACGTGCTTGCTTAGTATTAAAATTGTATGGGTACAGTCGCGCTCATAATTGTATCAATTACAGTCATACATCGAAGGTCAATATCGTCAGTCGAGTTAACATCTCTGCAAATCTGCAAATAAATTTTGATTGAAAACTAGATAGATTGTGATAACCATAGAAACTAATTTGACTGTGATGCAGATTGCTTTGGGTCGGTTAGGTTTTAAAATGGATAAATATTTAATACCTATACTAGTCAGGAGTTTTCTCGTAATTTGGATCTTAAGCAATCATTAATGTGACGATTTTTTTATTTAGGTAAAGTTCTCAATTAAATAAATATAATTATAGTCATAACTATGATAATGATGATCAAAAGTAACAAAAAAATTCTTGTCAAATGATTTCATTTTTGATCGCGATTATACTCATAGTACCTAAGTACACACAATTCCACTATATCACAGCGAGGTGTCATGGCTGAACATCACGATTATTTTTCTTCTTCTTTATTTATTTATGGCATCTGTCTCTATTGGGATAATTTTTGCCAGTGTCAAGTTTTTTTATTGTATTATATTGTGAACGTCACAGAGTCACAGTCAAATTGTCAAGTCAATTTTAATTAAACGAAAGATGGCTGTTTTGTTTTAAAGTCTTGGGATTTTTTCCGATGGATTTAGAAAGGAACTAGGAACACTTTAATTCACATATTTTACACCCGTGTCAAGAATTCGAGCTTTATTGGATATCACACAAAAAAACTCGAAATAACACGAAATAATTAAAAAACAAGTAGAGCGATAAATTTCACAGTCGAAGCATCAGAGGAAATCCGAAGTTGCCCATTCAAGTAGTGATGTTCCAATGTAATTTTGTCTTTAGTCTCTAGATCGATTAGAAGACTTTTACAATGTAGTAAGAAGATAGTACAATACCTAGGTAATTATAAGAATAAGTGTCTTGGCCCTGGGGTTGACGTAACTTTATGGTGCATTACACCATCTTAAACACGCGTTATGATAATTTATGATAAGGTATTTAGATGTCCGCATGGAGTATTTTCTTGGAAATGGTTTTGGCCCTAAATTATGCTGGAAAGCTAGATTAATCTAGACAATCTGTTATGTGCACATGTAACCTCTGTATAACACGCCTGTGCACACATCTACCACAAGAGCCTTTTTAGATTATGAATGTTATAATATAATGAAGTTAGATTATGAATGAAACAAAGTATTAGAATATAAAAACATTTAATTAGCATACACTATTACACAAAAAAATACAAAAGAAACAAAAGCGAAAAGACTAAACAATAGGTAAAAAACAGTGATTTGTTATGTGGTAAAAAATCAGCAAAATAAAAACAAGCACTGTTATAGACTATTACTAACTATGGATTCAAATTGTCCGAAATAAAAGATTTTTATTTTATTTATATTATTTATTTAAAGCAACTAGATACTAATATAATAAACGTGAGAGCTTGTAAGAATGTATGGATGTCAGGATGTCAGGATGTCTGGATGTACCTACCTATGTTTGTTACTCTTTCACGCTGAAACGGCTGAACGGATCTTGATGAAATTCGGCATAGTTACAGATTATAGTTTGAAATAACACATAGGCTACTTTTTATCTCGGAAAAATATACGGTTCCCGTGGGATAGGTTTGTTTTGGTTTTCCAAGGTAACACGCGAGCGAAGCAGTGGGCGGAAGCTAGTGTGTAATAAAGGTGGTAGATAGATAGATAGATAAACATTTATTTGCTTCTGCAACACACAATAGGTACATAAGTATAGGCATGTAACAAAAGTAACAACATAACAAGCTGACAAGAAAGAAGTAGATCATGCAGCATGTGGGTGAGATGATGATACAGCTTAAGAAAACAGATAACACAAAAATAAAAAAATAAAAAAATGGTTACAAAGAATGCAGTGTGTGCTGCAGCGAAGCAAAAAGGCAATAACTCAGCGCATAGTTTGCTCAAGAGCAAACACTGATTTTCAGTATCACCTAAATGAGGTAACCAGAAGAACGAGACACCAACAAGTAGAACGATGTGTCTATAATACAC
Source organism: Cosmorhoe ocellata (assembly GCA_963675405.1). Lineage (NCBI taxonomy): Eukaryota > Metazoa > Arthropoda > Insecta > Lepidoptera > Geometridae > Cosmorhoe > Cosmorhoe ocellata. Next base: position 9,931,467 of record OY776253.1, on the reverse strand, counting down.
ACCGTTCTACTTGTTGGTGTCTCGTTCTTCTGGTAAGGACCTACATAATGTTCTTTTGTTTCAGTCTGTGGCGCTCTAAGTTTCCTTCTACCTAGTGACAAGCAACCGACGATCAGCAGCGAAACCTTGGACACGGAGACCGGATGATACAGCAAGGAGGCTGCTATCAGTTGAACTGCTTTTACTTGTAAAACTTTTGCAAATTACTGGCCTCTTTTCGGACGTTGTTGCTTTTCGAAAAACTTGGACAGATCATATCAACATCAACCTGTGTGTTGAGCTCTGTGGACTTTAATTTTATTCTTGCTAATTCCCGGGTGGTTTGGCTAGGTATATGGTTAGTGGCAACTGAAACGAGAGTTACACGAGAAATACAATAAAGTTATATTTTAATAAATAAATACAATTAAACCATGAATACTTCTCGCACAGAAGGTCTTGGTGCAAACAGAAAGGGGGCCTAAAGTTAAATTTCTGTTAATGTTTCCTACACAGTGGGCGTAGCGTAGGAGTTAATATTGAGATAAACCTTGTTTTAAAACTGACTTTTCGGCTCATGCATGAAGAATCGTGTAACCTCAGCCAAGGTACCTAAGTGTTTTTCTGTCCGAAAAATTTATGAACGCTATATGGATAACATTGTGAGGAAACCGGCATGTCTTAAAACTTACAAAGTTTGAAGGCAGTGTCAGTCAAGTGCTTGAAAGGTGCCTCTGAGGCGCACTTTAAGCCTTTTACCATACAGGTTCAAAAGTCTGTAGGTATATAGTATCGGATAGGTTAGTAAATGGATGTAAATAGGTGTAGCTTAGATAGGTAGGTAGGTTGTTATCTGTATCAAGTATTTTCTAAGTTAGTAAGTTTAAGTAAATAGATGATTGTGGTATACAATAAAGTTGTTAATACAGTGTTAAATTTATTTTTGAAACTCTACATACATACCTACGGCTTGTTTGTACACTTTTCGAGAATTGCTTGTGAATTTGCCTTTAGTAGCTTGTCTGAAGTAGGCCTCAGTTGAAAAATTGATAATTGGGTATAGATCTTCAAAGTTAATAATACATAGGTAAGTACCTACATCAATGATTGATAATGTAGATCTATGATTAAGACGTGACAATCAGATGTCTCTTAGGAACTCTTTACGCAGTCATTTCTTTATCGGTTTGGTATTTAATAATAATAATAATAATAATAATAATAATGCTGGACAATCCACACAGCATCATCTAACCCCAAAGTAAGCTCTCAAAGCTTGTGTTATTAAACTGTTATTATTATTATTATTTAACTGCCTCATCAACATGTAGGTATCTAGATGAGAAAGTTTTACTAGTGCGTGAATTGTACTGAATATCAAAAAACCAATATGGCGCCTATATGAAGCTGTTTTCAATAATTTTTCAGTCGGAGTTTTTTTTATGAAGGCCAAAAGACGCGATGTTGTAAGTACTGCTTTTCACGCCACTTATGTATGTAACCATTGATATTATTTATTAGTTACTAACGGCAAAATGTTTGTGCCCTTTTATCTTTATTAACTACTAGCTTCCGTTCGCGGCTTTGCTCGCGAGGTACCTACATAAAATGCCTATGTTACTCAGGGATAATGTAGCATTCTAATGGTAAAAAATATTTTGAAATCGGACCAGTAGTTTTTGAGTTTATTCGTTACAAACAAAAATACAAAAATACAAAACTTTTCTCTTTATTTTATTAGTAATACTCGTAGATATAATTATATCAATGTTTTTTTTCACGAGTTTCGTTGACAATCCGTGTGATTGTCACGCGTATTCGGCTGTCATGTCATGGGTGGGACACCAGATGATGTAACATGAGGATTAATATCCCCACTATCTTTGCGAAAGTTCACAAATTGGATCTCCAGCGGCGCGTTATCTAAAGCAGATAAGGGTTATAATTACAGAATACAGCATTTGGTTTAACAGTCGATATAGATAGTTGCCTGTAGAGCGTCGTGGACCGCGCTGTGAAGAAACAAATTCTATACTTTGATACTGCTTTTCAATGTAAGTTTTATTTGCGGCAGGAGAAATGTTTGCATATTTTGTAAATATTTCTTTCGGGTCTAGGTGTTGTGGTAGTATGGTATGTATGGTTTCTGATACCAAAATACAGGGACCCCTAGTGTGGAATCAGAACTATAGGTATGTGACTGTGGGATATTCCTTATTTATTATTACATGACGGGTCCTATGTATTCTTATAAGTGGCGATGGGCTTGCAACCTGTCACGTACGGAATACTAACTACTGTGCAAAATGTGGGAATGTACTCGTAACTTTTTTGATCTACGGAGTTATGTACCTAAGTACTCGTATACGTACTTATATGTTTGTTATTGCGACTAGGAATGCAATAATACGGGTAGGCCATGTCATGACAATTATGTACCTATTCGCCCATACTGTAGGTAGTTAAGGAGTCTCTAAGGCGCACTTTATTCCCTTCACCACATTGGTTCAAGGGGCAGGGGCCTCATGATCCGAATGTCGCGGGTTCAAACCTGGTAGTGCACCAATGAGTTTTTGTATTCGATAAATGTATGTGCGCAATTCCAGTGCTCGGTGAAGAAAAGGAAAGAAGGAAAATATCGTGAAGAAACGGGCATACCCTAATAGAACAAAAAATTCGAAGGTGTGTGTTTGAACGTCCTCTGACTGCCCTCAGATCTGAGGAGATATCTACCGAGCCTGGGGATTGCAGTCGTGATCATGATTTATTGTTTTTTCCACAAAATTATGTAATATCCTGAACTCTCCTGGTGTATTACCAGGTCACCAGCATCTTGATAAAAACATGCGTAGGTAATACTAGTTATAACTGGTGACGGTCACACACAAAGCATAACAACAATTCCTAATCATTGTTTATCTAATGATTGAGTTCTACCCCCCCAGCATCAGCACCGTAGATAAACTAATAAAGGGATGAAGTTTGTTTGTCTGTAGGAGTTAATCTAAGAAACTACACATCCGATTTCAAAAATTATTTCACAAATGTGGAGAATTAACTTTTAGCATGAACATAAACTATATTTTAGATACTTTGCGGGCAAAGCCGCGGGCGGAAGCTTGTAAATATGCACTGGTTGTTGTAATCATGGTCATTTTGGAGGGTTAGAACGACCATTTTTTTCGTTTACGGAGTCTTTTTTTCAGTGAGCGCGATAAATAATGAGAAATAAAATTAATAAATACCCATACCCCTAGTATTTATGGAAAAAAACTAGCATACTACAAACATACATAACATACACCCCAAACACATTACCTACCCTCCTTCTTCGCTTCGCAGTCGGGTACAAAATAAAGTTATACCTACTATATCTACTATGCTATACCTACTTTGCCAGATTTAGAAGATATTCAACTATTGCCACAAAGTAAAAAGGACACACCTATCAATGAACTTAACGTTACAATCACAAATATCATAAAGATAAGTTAAAGAAAACAAAATCTTTAAATATCAATAAAAAAGAGGTTATAAGTACGAATTTAATACATTTATGATTCGTTTTTAAAGAGATTAGGCAATCTGTATGTATTACTTTCGTACTTTCGTACATAGGATAGATAATATAAATAGTCTTAAGCACCTACTTACACTGTCATGACAAACTATGATGGGTCTTGAAAAAATTGTAGTAAGATTATTCAAAAGAGAAACAAAGAATTTGCAACAATTATTATACTCGTAGCCATGTATACAAGTCGTTAGGCTGAACCAAGTCCTTTTCTGTTTTCAGATTTTCAGGATGACCGTACACTCAATGAAGACGAAGAAGGAAGAATTGTACAATGTCAGTCTGGACGAAGCTATGATGTTGACTGGTGGGTAGAAACTAGCATTTATTGCAAGTAAAATAGCTTTTTACAGCCGCCGCCATATTGAATTTGTTTGACGTTTTTTATAGCGTATGCAATCCAGCCGAATACACATTTTTTTAAATCTGGCGAGCCGTTTTGGGCTCGAGCGACAGCCAAAAGAACTCGCATACATTCATACATACATACATACAGCCCAAAAATATTACCCTTCTTCGGTTTGCAGTCGGGTAAAACCCGCTGTGTCACAGTCCACACACAGAACTTGATGGAAATTGAACCGCGCCGAAATGATTTTTGCACCTTGAAGAAACCTCAATCTTTGGGTTATTCATTATTTATAGATCAACAAACAATAAACAATGGCAATAAAATGTTATCATTGCAGGCTTGGCTGGTACATAGGTAGTACTGTGTGCATCACACATGTAATCTAAATGATCATAATGAATCTGTTTGAAAAAGCTATCAATCGTTTGACCATTACATATGAACTGTAGGTCAGGATTCATCTCATTTGCTCCAGATTCTTCACCTAATTTTGGTATTCTATTTCTAACAATAATTTGTTGCAAATAGATAATCGTAGTATATTTTGTATAGATATCTACGGTCTACGTACTGTTTCAATACAGGTCACAACTATCTGATGAAATATATTATTTGACTTTGCTCGTACTTGTCCTTGTGCTAGCTTATCGGGTCAAACTTGTAGGGTTTAGTAGATACTACTACTAAAGTTAAAATCATTCGTAAAAATAAACTCTCACTAGCGCATTGTATGTCATTTATTTTCATCTGAGACCTATTTATTGCATAAACAAAAAAAAATACGACTGAAAGCACTGAGATGTAACTATAACAGATCACTGACTGAAAGTAATTGAAAAAAGCTTCTTACAGCCGTAGCCGTCATATTGGATTTTTTGACATTTTGTATTGTGTAACTAATGTCACTTTTTTAAATCAGACCAATCATTGTCAGTATCCGTCTAGCTGTTTGGGCTACTGCGGCTGCGACCAAAGACATTCTATCTACTGACGTTAGAAAGTCCTTGACTGCGACAGCCAAAGGAATTTACATACATACATACAAACATATAGTTGGCTCAACGAATCTAGGCATTCGTGAAGTTAGCCGCAAGAGCTGCGCAGTATCGTTTTTCGGGAGCAATTGGAGGTATGAGGAAGGGAAGGGACTGTACATGCGCAAACTCGCACCTGTGGCTAACTTCACGAATACCTAGATCCGTCATTACCCTTTTTCTTCGTAATCGGGTAATAATACCACCACTGGCCTTTTTGAACACGTCATAACCATCCGCCACCCACTGTGACATTTTATATGCCTTTTTATCGCGATTTTTTTTATAGAGATGGAACGTTTTACTACACATAGGTACTACATTACATACAGAATGCTGTATATCAAACGTGCAAAGGCTTGTTTACACGAATAAAGTCACGGGCATTAACAAGAGCTACCAGCTAAATCAAAAGCAAACTCATAAATCTAATTAACATCGTAACCGCGTGATGATGGAAACTGGGAAACCCCATGTCTTTTTGTTGATAATGATAAGATAAGTACCTACATGTTTTCGCAAGAGTTTTACGATTGATTGCTTATGGATCAAATTCTGAGTCTGAAAAGGCTCTACGTAGCTAATATTGCTGTTGTGAATGGTCTTATAAGTTAAATACTGAGAATATTGGGCTAGACCAAAATTTTTGTAGATTAGACTTGGTCTTCCCGGCGACTCAGACTTCAGACGGTTTTTAACGAGTAGGTATGTTACAAAGTTCATCCCACCACCCCTCTCACCTGCTGCCCTCTTATAGCAGAGGTTTTAAAATTTAATTTGCACCCAATTTCCCCCCTGGAAAGACTGCCTCAGAGTTGAATTTCAGCGCAGCTAGTAGGTACATTACAAACTCCATCGTCTTTGACCTGAGCAATATCCACTTTCTATAAACTTCTCAGCTGAAAAAGACGGAAATATCTAGTACTTTCCCGCTAAAGTATCTATCTAATGAGCTTAACACAACATAAACTCAAATAGAAATTGGACACATGTTTCGCTTCTCCACGAAGCATCTTCAGGACCATTGACTCGCTCTGGTTTTTCTCCACCGAGCGCCGAAAGAGAAGTTTTCTTTTCGAATTCATATTTGAGTTGTGTTGTGTAAAGCTCATTAGTTTAGCGGGAAATTATTCGATATTTCCATTCTTTCCAGTATTTGTAATGGATTTCCGCTGTCACACTCGCTGTGTGATTCTGTAAGACTTCATTCTAAACTACGAATCTGAATCCGCTGTGAGTTTCTTCATTGGCATTCTAAAAACTCGGTTGATAATTCGAATTTACACTAGCGCCACTCTTGCAATCAGCGAGTAGAACTAAATTGACGGGGAGATTTTGACAGATAAAGTATGAGATGACGTAAGATGTGGCATTCTATACGGTAATTCCCAAGTCACTTCGATGCTCGCTTCGCACTCGAACTCGATTCAAAGTCTCAAATAAAAAGCATCTTATACGAAGTGAGAGTGAATAGCAATGTGAGATGCGAGTTGATGTTTGAATTTTACAGAATCGACGTACTGAATCAATCATTTAACTTCTGATTGTGTTTTGCAGGGTTCGGAAAATACAACATCCTTCACATGCTGATGAGCGGCCTCGTCCTGATGGGTATGATCATGCAGAGCCTAGCCATGGGCTACGTGCTGCCGGCGGCGCAGTGCGACCTGGCGCTGACGCTGACGCAGCGAGGGTGGCTCTCTGCTACCCCTTTTTTGGGTAAGATTCTTCTTATCCTGTCACTAGCTCTTTCGAACTAGTGTGGTGTATGGATTAAGTGCGCCTCGGTGGCTCCTTTTGTACACTTGACATGTCTTTAAACTTTTAGGTTCTATGACATGCTGGTTTCCTCATGTTTTAAGAAAGTTTTTCAAATCAAATCAAATCAAATCAAATCAAATTATTTATTTGCCAAATACATTAATAATGGTAACATGTCAGGTCTTATAACTAGAGTAATGTCAAATGTATTCAACCCGCAAGCAGGTATGCAAATATTAAAAGTGGTCATTTATTCTATGTCAAAAATAAAAAATAATCAAAAACAAAAAAAATAAAAAATAATAAAAATAATAATCAAGAAGCAAAATTACAATCGAAATAAATTCCTTCACCATTTGAGAATTTTGGTTTAGCGTACCTACTTATATATTTATCGGAACAGAAAAATCTATTGATATACGACTGGATTCGGACCCACGACTTTAGAATAGGAAGGTGGTGCTACTACCACTAGACCACCAGTTACGCTTGGGTAAGTTAATAATCTAAACTGATGAAGAGACAGCATTGTCACTGCATTGTGCAGCATAAAATAATGGAGTACGGGAAGTTCGAACTATTCTGGCCTACTTATTATCAGCTATTGTGTCTCATACTATGAAACTGATACTATGTAACAGCCAAATGGTGTTAGGTATTTTGATTCTCTTTATTGTTAAAAATTGTTTTCTCCTTCTAGTTCCTATTTCTTCTTTTCTTTCTCGCTCTTTTCGTGCATTAAATTAATAGTGTTTCAATATTTGAGCATTCTAAACAACACATTTTAAAACAATCAGTATTATGTAAATGCTTACTTCCAGCAATTATCCTCACTTCCTTCTTCTGGGGATGGTTGGCCGACACGCGCGGCCGGCGCCCGGTGATGATGTACTCCATGATGCTTTCGGTGGTCTTCTCCGTCTTCGCCAGCTTCGCGCCCGATATGATATCCTTCGGCGTGCTGGTCTTCTTGTCTGCTGTCTTGTAAGTTTACTGTATATCCTACTTCCTATCCAAGTGTGAAAGAAATGAAGAAGAATAAAAGGAGCCTTTCAGACGCACTTTAATCCTTTCACCACACTGGTTGAAGAAGCCACACAAGAAGAATGCGAAAGTTTGTGTGTCTTATCTTTGTTTTCTTAAGGTACGAGTTGGCAGCGGGCAACGTGAGGCAGCAGCGGACGACGTGTCGCGGCGACACTACTGGTTTCTATGCATTTCTATGAAATTCCCTCCGTAGTTAGCGACACGAAGGTAGCGACGCATTTCATAGAAATTCATAGAAACCAGCTGTGTCACCGCGACACGTCGTCCGCCGCCGCCTCATGTCGCCCGCTGCCAACTCGTACCCTTACAGACACAAAAAATGTGCTAGCGTTTATAAAACAGGTCCTAACCTATATTTATATATATTCCAGTACCTCGGGATCATCAGCTGTCGCGTACACTTACTTGGGAGAGTTCAACAACCTGAGACACAGGGATAAGATGGTCGCTTTTGGATCATCGTTCGTGGGACTGGGAACTGTGGTGCTTCCATGTAAGCTAAGATAAGCTAGTACAAAATTGTTAGTTATCCAGATTTAATACAATATTAGTCAAAGCAGGGGTCTTACCACAAACTCTTCGGACAATATTAAAGTAGATATACAAATGATATTTCGTACCATGAGTGGTCCATGACAGACACATTATAAATTTAATCATTTCTACTATTTGGCCGTTTCGCCCTAACACAATTTAACAAGACAGTATTCAGTCAGGGCCGAGCCGCCCCTATGTGTGAAGTGTGCGGCGCACACAGGCGCCAAGATAATAGAGGCGCCGCCATCGAAATTATTTTTGATACACTTACACAACAACATATTCTCTGTAGTGGAGTATCGATAAGTAAAACCTAAAAAATGCACACCACTTTGATAGACCAAATTTAAATTTTTTGCCGTATCAGGCGACACATAGGTTCCTAAGTTGAAACATGAAGATTCGTGAAAAAAAAAGGCGCTTCATGTTTTGCACACAGGCGCTGTGGGGGGTCGGCGCGGCCCTGTATTCAGTTACTTGACTTTGCGTTTATTTTTTAGGCATTTCTTGGGCAATCCTCCCTCTCGAGTTTATGCTTCCTATTCCATTCCTTGGCATCGATTACCGTCCTTGGAGACTACTTGTTGTGGCCTTTACCTTCCCCTTTGCCATCGCGACGGTACTCTTGGTCTTTGCGCCCGAAAGCCCCAAGTTCCTCAGCGTGCTGGGCGACCATGATGCCGCTTTGGAGGTGGTGAAGAAGATCTACTCTGGGAATTCCAGGATGCCAGCCGATAGTTTTCAGGTATGATTTTACAGATAACTAAGGTAAAAATGCAGACTTTAAATTTCTTGCTAAAGCACATGTGAAAAAACTGTGGTTGCAGCAAGCGGTACAGCAACTGGATACAACTTTCGTACTAATAAGTAAATTAGGAAAGTTAAACTACCACGAAGCCAAGAAGGTTCTGCGTTAACATAACTTAGGCAGTTAGACAGATCAATTCTCTTTTCTAGGTTAAGTCTCTGATGATAGAAAGCGTAACAACAAAGTCAATGGACAAAGGGCTCAAAGCAGTTCTGGTGTCGATGAAAGAGCAGACACTGCCGTTGTTCAAGATGCCACTACTCCCGTGGATCTGCCTCGCTTGCTTCGTGCAGTTCGGGATATTTGCCGCGTAAGGTTTAATTTTTTCTTTGTACTATTGCCACTTATTCTTAATTAACACTTCTGCATACCTAAGTAAGGCCTTTTGCTCTTGGACACTACAGTAATCACATCAGTTAGAATATTTTCTGGAATTTAGGCTCCAGAAAATATTCTTGCCTAAATTTTTTCCGTGTCTGATACTGAATACCACAACCTCACGCATTAACTGTTCTTTACTCACAGAACCAATGGCTTCTACGTTTGGTTTCCAACTATTTTAAACTCCTTGGCTAACCACGATGGAGGAGAGACGAAGATTTGCGATGTCCTTGATGCCAGCAGAGTTCCTGCTGGCAATGACACCGAAGTAAGTTACAAATGATTAAAGCCTCGTTCGTAATTGTATGGTTACAAATTTGTTCCAAGTCCTTACCACAAGCTTATCATGTTTCAGAAACGTCAAAGTTTCAAGCTTAAAGTAACACTACTTCAATACATTTTTTACAGATCATGATACGAAATACTATAGTTATATTACTTTGATATTGCCCGAAAATCTTGTGGTAGGATCTCAGGTTTTTTGTTACCATGGCAGTAGTTACTGATATCCTTGATATAAAATCCTAGTGTGGAGTTGAGTCTATATGGTATTTATATATAACCCAAATCTTTCCAGATACTTTGTGACGATTCAATGAACCCAGCAACCTTCGAGCGTTCCATCTACATCGGGCTGGTGTTCTCCACTATGTACCTGATCGTCGGCTTCCTCGTCGACATCATTGGCAAGAAGCTGATTCTGATCACGGTGCTGGGCGTCACTGGCCTGTGCGGCATTGGAGCGCACTTGGCGTACAACCAGCAACTAGCGGTGGTGTTGTTCGCCATCTTCCAAATGTCTGGAGCGTGCATAGGGCTTATGAACGCTGTTTCTGTTGAACTGTTCCCTACTAAGTTCAGGTACTTAAGCCTTGCTGCGTCTAGGGGTTTTGTACCTCAACAAGAAAAAGTAGAACTTGGATAAGATCACTATTTTTTAAAATCTGATTGTCATCATCATCTTCCTGCCCTTTTCCCACGTTATGTGGGGTCAGCACAACATGTTATCTTCTTCCATTTCCCTCTATTATTATCAATCTGACTGTATACCTTAAATTTAGAATTTTAACTTTTTTACCTTTTGAAATGGGATAATGAATTTTGCATGAAAATGATACCACAACACCCAGACCCGGAAGAGAATTTGCAGAACATGCTTTACTCCCTCCGCAGGAATCGAAACCATGCCACTTGCGTCTCATCCAGACACCCGCCCGGCTCACCACCGAAGCAGTTTTGGTTAGAATTGGTTATTTTATCGCGGATCAAGTTTAACAAGGCAGCGCACTGTAAATACGTATTAGTCACTTCATCACTTGGCCAAATGATCAAATGTAATCTGCTAGATACGCCATAATCAACGAAATGTTCATTTTTATTTATAGAGCGATGGCTATCTGCCTGACCATGATGTTGGGTCGAGTTGGCTCCATGGTAGGCTCCAACCTGATCGGCATCTTCCTGGAGGTCAACTGCGGGGCTGGCTTCTACCTCTTCGGAGGCATCATTGTCGGTAAGTTAAAATCCTAGATACCTATCCAGTCTTTTTCAAAAACCTAGCTGTATGGCTTCACTAATTACGTTGTGGGCGTCAAAATGGCTAGTCCACATAGATATTTGATTCAAAACATGCTCATTATTTATTTGCTATTTACCTCTAGGTAGTCATAATATTTATATTTTTTACCTCTACCCAGCCAAATATATTTAAGAATCATAGTGGTCAGGTCAGCGAAGCTAACGTCAGGTTGGCTGACCACTTATTTTTCGTATTTCCAGCATCATATCTGATATTTCTTTGATATATGAATATTTGCTATCTGAACACGATTTTTTCACATTTTCCCCTCTATGTTACAGTGAACGCCTTATTCTGCATCACTCTGCCGAACAAGAAAAAAATACCTGGTGCTTCCACTTGCACGAAGCCCACGGTTGAATCTACTCAAAACCAAACTCACGAACCGGTATGAACCAGTTCTGGGACCACTATAGAAACGGAATCTAGCCATAAATCAAGAAGTGGAATGAAGAAGTAGCTCTAGATGCTTTAAGTTGTGTGATGGTCGAATGCTCAATTTTAAGTATAGATAAATTAAGTAGATAATGAAATTAATTAAGTGCGATGGTCAATATTGTTTTTTTGACATTGCAAAACAGTCAAAAGGAGACATTTGAAATTAATGTAAAGTCGTAGTACCTATGAGTCAGCGTCAATTCTGGTGCAGTTTCAACTCTAAAAATGGAAATATTTTTTTATATACCTACCTAAGTATTTTACGCCATGGCTTAAATAAGCCGTCATGAGAATCCCAGATATTGACCTCGCTGACTGATGCTTTATTTTATTGATCTGTAAACTGCTACACTATGCTTCGCTACCATGGTAGAGATAATCTTAGTCTTATCGAAGCATAGAGATAATATCGAAGCACTCAAGTGTAGGTATAGCAATAAACAATTAGAAGAAAGGTGATGTTTATGGATTTTACTCGTATAATATACAATGTTAATTATTCTTATTTTTTTATGTCATTAAAAAAGGACAGACCCAGGTTTACATTACACCACAAAATGCAAGAACAAAAACATATAAATTTTTTATTCATTTGTTGACTGATTATAATGGCATAATAAAACGATCGAATTGGTGAGTTGGTGGTTTTGTATCATCGGCTAAGGTATGTAATTTGGTTTAGGGATATGTACCTATGCTACAAATGCAGATAATTACGTTAGGTACCAACCTATTCCAAGACTATTAATGTATTATTGTGCCAATTATTTTATGACAAAGTTAAAATGACTAGTTGAACTGAAAATTACATTTGTGACAAAATTCATTTTCATGTGGTCCGTTCTATACGAGACGTTTGCCAGACAGCCAATGAGAAAGTATTTAGTGAGTGCGTACATTTGTATTTATTTTTTTCTGCGCAGTTTAGATGCGCAGAAACACTGTACTTACGTATTTCCCGAGTTTTTTGAAAGTCAATTTTTACATGACTTGAATCCTGAATTTTCAGCCGCCCTACACATCGGATGTAATGGTTTCCACAACCGAGAAAACCTAGTACAGGGCAGAAAATTTCAGGAGTTGTGGGCGCTGGTACCAGGAGAGCTGAACTCGACTAGAGGTGATTGGATTTTAGCACACACCGCGCTTCGACAGTACGCATGCGTCGTTGTATTGATTTTAATTGAGACCACTCTGCCATGGACAGTCGTTTGAAAATGACATTGTACTTCGTCTGAGGGGAAATATTAGTTACGTAGAGTTAAAAACATGATCAAACATAAAAATATTTAACTTTGTATGTTAGTTAATAACATCTGCATCCTAATAGCAATAATAAGTACCTACTAACTTAACAATTTGTTCTGCTGCCAAACGAACAAATAATATTCTACAAAGTGTACATAAAGGTAACATACACTTTACATGAAAGCTGTCGTAGTTTTTGCGTGGGAAGTTTGGAATATTATTAGGTCTATGTACGAACTTAGTAGAAAGGAATTTAGTTCCTCTGCTCGTTTTATGTTTGCCTGGTAACTCAGATGTCAGGAAAACGTAAGGGAAAATATTTTCACATACACACAGAAAATAAAACGTTTGGAAATATACATTTCTACTGTTTCTCTTTTGATTTTTTGCATAGAAAGTGTTTAGCAATAAATATCACAGCAGCAATAAAATTTTAATGAGACTTTCACTGTACCTACTTTTAGGACTGAGTGAGTAGGGAAGGTTTACGTCCTCAACCCTAGAAAAATGCAAAAGAGGGGAAAAATTTGTTGCAGTAAAAGTTCTACAACGAGTATCGTGATCGTCTTCAAACTTTGTCAAAAAAATGTTAGAAACAAAATACACACGAAATCGCGAAATTGAGTTTTGGAATAGTAAAAGCTAGTTATGATCCTATTTATGAGCTAGTGTGAGGGTAGATTTAGGTTAAAATATTCTGATAATTAGAAGAGTGAAGGGAGATATGGATATTTTATAAATATCCCACCAGTGGGATAACCAGCCAATTATTGCCAACGTTAAATACGAGAGGTGACTTATCATTCTGACGCTAACGAAAAATTGTAGGGCTAGGCTAGACGGTGTGTGAAATATTCATTTACATCTCTCATATTCGGTAAGTAGGTCCTTATTACCCCCAAATGGGGCTTGTAGGTGATCAATTAGCGCTCTAGGGTAATAATGTAGCTAGAAAAGCCCTAGGGCGGTAAGTAATTAAAAAAAAACTTCACTCTTTCAAAAAGTTCGCGTACATCTAACCATCATACTGGCAATAGACATCATGCAATCAGCCCAATGACAAAAGAGGTCGCTTCGCTATTTAGCCTTGTCTTCGTATGAGTATAATTATAGTCATCAATTTTAAATATCGAACGGCGAAGTGCAATTTCGTTCTTGAAAAAAACAAAATAATAAATATGATCACGACTGTAATCCCCGGGCTCGGTAGCTCCTCAGATCTTTAGTTACTTAGATCTTTGAGGATATCTAAAGGAGGTAGTCAGAGGCCAGTCCAAACATGACATTTGGTACATGCCCACATTTTGCACAGTAGGTAGTTAGTATTCCGTACGTGACAGGTTGCAAGCCCATCGCCGCTTATAAGAATACTAAACCTATGACACATACCTTCGAATTTTTGGTTCTAGGGTATGCCGGTTTCCTCACGATGTTTTCCTTCACCGTTTAAGAGCACTGGCATTGCGCACATAAATTTTTCGAATGGAAAAACTCATTGGTGCACGACCAGGTTTGAACCCACGACCTACGGATCGTGAGGCATGGGTGCTACCACTACACCACCAGCGCTCCTACACCACCAGCGCTTGAAAAAAATAATTTAAATAAAATGAAAAAAGGCGGGAATAATGTTTTATTTTTGTGATGCCGGTTTTTTTATACTTACCTCACAATCGAGATGTAAAGCAGAGTAGTTAGCTCGGGTGTAAGCATCAATTGCACCCTCGAACTATAGGCGCCCTCGCTACGCTCGTGCGCCTAAATATCTCGGGCTGCAATTGATGCCTTACAACCCTTGGCTACTAATCTACTATTATTTATTTCATTATTAGGTTTTGTTCCACATGCAGTAAGCAAGCAAGATATCTCCTAAGATCCGCCATTTTTACCATATTACCAGGCGCACAGAACTTTGCCAGAGTTCATTCATTGTAGGTATATGAAACAGAAGATCAGACCGATGTCTCTGTCACTCGAATAGTTGCGCGCGCACTACGCATGGGGATCAATACGATACCTCACCCCGAACCACCCACGCCACCCACAACATCGAGACAGTCAAGGTGGCGGGGTAGTCAACTAGTCAGCCAGCCGCCCGGACCTACATACCTCATTTACAACCTATAGTATCAAATTTTAAAAATGATTCATATTTTCAAACGGGCGGGACTCGAACCTGCGTCTTTTGCCTAAAGCCGGCCAACATACTACCAATTATGCCACCGCTCGAGTACCAGCCCGCTTCGAAAATTATCTTAGATACCTACACATTGTTTATCGGATTTTTCCGATGGCGCAAAGTTTAAATCATTTTTAAAATTTGTTTTTTAAATAAGAATGGAAAATAAATATACATGCATAATATATTCTTGAGCTCTACATAAATAGCGCTCTTATAGAATAACGAAAAGCAGCATCTTATTATACACTCGCAAAAAACAGATCACAAACTTAAAAACTTTTACTAATTACATGACCCTAATTTGCTCACACTATCCGATTGTTAGGAAACGGTCGACCACCGTAGCATGATCATTTTGCTTCCACATATAAAAAAGTTGTCTATTAGGTACTAATACTAGGGAGGCAGCTCTAACAGGTATTAGGAATACGGCTTTTTTAAAACCACAACAGATTTTTCACTCTTGTACCACGTGGCTTGAAACCTTTTCATACAAATTTTCCCGACATCCGAAATACCAGGAGCGCATACAACTGAAGAAGCTAATAAATTCCTTTACAAGAAGCTACAAAGATTATTCCTCTAGTTAGGTGGATGTGGTATGGGTTCAAGTTTTGAATAGGTGTTATGGATGTTAGTAATATCTGCGAATATTTAGGTAGACCCTACCTACTCGTTCTTACCCAATACAGCAAACCATACAAATCAATTTATAAATAAAGCAGGAAGTAAGATAAGATAGTAACTAGAACCCGATCACTATCACTGGCCATTCAAAAATCTGTGAATATCACTCAGCTTATCTCCAAAATGTTCAGTGCCAAATTCGATATACCTACTATAATCTATCTGTGATAAATAATGTCTATGATAATGTAATCGCCAGACAAGTAGGTACTTACCCAAATTATGTAAGAAGATTTTTCGGATCATCTGGCGTGCAGTATCTACAGCTACGGCCAATGTGTAGCCTGGGCCCTTACCACCAGCTCTTACAAACCATTATGTTTCAGAAACGTCGTTTCTAGATTAAAGTAACACTACTTCAATACAATTTTGATATGTCTTGGTATGAAATATCAAAGTTATATTACTTTGATATTGGCCGAAGAGCTTGTGGTATGGCCTCTGTGCTTACATTTTATTCTATGGTATATGTACACAGCGGATGGGCAAAAAGACTGAAGTACTCTTTGCTAAGCTAGTATTTTACAGATTTTCGTGACTAACTATTTCCAAACTTCTCAACGTGGTAGAATAGCTTCAACTTTTGTGTATATCAATGCAATAAAAAAAGTATATAAGTAGAATACACATAAGTACATTAAAATATAATAATAATAAAATATAATAAATATAATAATACTATTGGTAGTGTAGACCGTATTTCCCGGTGACGACGTGTTATTGGAAACAGGCATGGGTTGGTAGGTACTTCAGTTTTATATCACCTCTTGAAATAACGAAAAACAAGATGTGAATTGCGATTAGAATTGTACTTATCTTACCCATATGGTGTGACGACACTTTGGCAAGCGAATTTGTATTAGGGTTTGAATACATAAATGTACAGTCAACTCCAAAAACTAGTATAACGTATTAGTCTATTATTCGAGAAAACTTATAACACATAAATGGTAATATTTTACGTAATTTTATGAGAACTTAGGAATGTCAGTTTTGTAACATAACGTGCGGTATTTTTTGAACGATCAAAGGTTATTTAAAATATATGAGAGTTTTTTAAAAGATTCTGTGATTTTTTATTTCAGGTTATGGGTTTTTCTATCGGTTTTTATTACAGTCCATCTAAAACTAGTTTTTATTGTGAGTAATTCTTTTGGATGTGACTGTACATAGGTACTTCACTTATCCATTGACAATCAATATTACGTGTTTCATACCCACTCATACTTAGGTAGGTATACGTATAGTCAGTCACTTTTGTCATAAAACAAAACACCAATTCATTTGGTCTCAACCATTCGTGTACAAAACACCATGTTAGGACAGAATAAAGTGCATCCACTTGCAATAATATCTCTATATTAAGTTACTTTACTCCAAATATTTTAATTTCTATAAGATTTTGAGTAGGTAAGATAAGTGCCTTATTTAATTGTCTATAATTTTTACATATTGAAACAATACAAATATGAAAAAGGAAGTCTAAAAATAAATACTATCATTTACAGTTTTACTACCAAAGTAGGTATCTAATTTACATAATTATTTTAAAATAAGTAAAAATGACGGTGGCGAAAGAAGAATTACCAAAACAATGCAGTTTCGAAGATGCTATGGATCTGACCGGTAAGAAAAAACTATTTTTACCTTTGGTTTATTCATTTTATAAGTATCTACTTATTAAAGATATTAGTGTGTGTAGTTTAAAATTAATTTTCAAAAAGCCAACAATTTTCCGAAAAAATGGTGCAAAAAAATGTAGTAAGTAATCCCCAGGCTCGGTAAATATCTTCTCAGTAGATTTTTGAGGATACATGACATATGCCTACATTTTGCACAGGTATATATTTGACGACCTCTGTGGCGCAGCGGGCGAGAGTCTGCCTGCGACGCAAGAGGTTGCGGGTTCGATTCCCGCCGCGGAACAAATTTTGTGTACGATCTGCAGAAATTTGTTCCGTTGGTCTGAGTGTTTTCTATGTATAATAAAAAACTATCTATTTATGTATAATATAATGGATTAAATATATCAGTTATCTAGTAGCCATAACACAAGCTTTGAGTAGTTTACTTTGGGGCTAGATGATGCTGTGTGGATTGTCCAGCATTATTTATTTTTTATTTTATTTTTTATTTTATATTTAAAACACAGAAAGAAGAAAGTGTGTAAGAATAAAGTGAGTACTGAGATGACGAATGATAGAAGGAAATTAAATTAATTACGGTGAAAACCTTTTACAAGTAATAGCCTTCCGTTTCTATTTCCAACTATTATGTTTTTTTGTGTGCTGCTGGTTTTCTTTTGAATAAATAAATAAATAAATGGAAGAAGACCACATGTTGTGCCGACTCCACATAACGTGGGAAAAGGGGCAGGAAGATGATGATGATATATTTAAAACACAGATATATAATTTTGCCCTTAGGTTTTGGAAAATACAACATGGCGATGCTCATAACCTGTTGCCTTCTTATCTTGGCGATGTACCTGGATATCTTCGGGTTGTCGGTGGCGATGCCAGCCGTGGCTTGTGACCTGGCCCTGACCACCACACAGCAGGGGTTGTTGACCGCCGTGCCACTTATTGGTAGGTGGTCAAACCATAAAGTAACCTACTTCAATTTGTGATTTAGTCATTGCTCTCTCTACATTTATCCATTTATACGCTACTTTTTATCCCAGAAAAATGTAGGGTTCCCGCGGGATGGGTTTGTTTTTGTTCTTCAACCACGCGGGCGAAACTGTGGGCGGAAGCTAGTAATAAATAATATCGCTCGTAGCTACTACGACCGTAGCAGGTCTACGTAGGAAGCTACATAATGATGTGGGTACATTTTATTGTATACATACTGTAATTAGTAGACTTGGAATTTGGCACGTTGGTCATGAACAAATGAGCAAATGTATGGAAAATAAAAACTAATATTTATTGCAAAAATTAGAAACCCGCTTTTATACGAGTAAGTAATTGAAACTGACTTACTAACATCAGACTTGCAATCCCACGAATCCAACGACATCTCATTTGTCAAAATCTGTACAGCTGTTTGGGTTCGAGTGACAGCCAAAAGAACTCACATACATACATACATGCATACAATTACATAAGTACCTACTTACACCCCAAACCTATTACCCTCCTTCGCAGTCAGGTTATAAATGAAGAAAGCAATCTGGCTCTGAAAAAGCAACTTTATTGGTCTTTTCCCTCAGGGGTTATGATATCATCTTACGCGTGGGGGCTCTGCGCCGACACATTGGGTAGACGGACTACCATACTCCTCGCCATGCCCATTGGAAGCGTGTTTAGCCTGGCTGCTAGTATGGCTCCTACCTACGCTTCGTTGGCCGTTCTCAAGTTTTTGTCAGCTGCGTGGTGAGTTATCCTAGCAATTATATCGCTTCGCTCGCTGAAAAAACATAGGTAGGTACGTTTATTTGACTGGTCTCGTAGTAATTCTGCCTTCTGCGCTATAGATTGTGGGTTTGATCCCCACCCAGGATAAAAATAGTGTGTTAAACTATGTCACTATGTCAGAATTTAATAATTTAACATGATATCTTATCTCACAGAAAACAAACATGGTCTCGACTAAAATATCCACTTCAGTAGATATTTCTTCAGACTTTCAGCAGTTATATTTTTGAGGATATCTAAAGAAGGTCGGAGGTACGTCGAACCAAACATTATATTTGGCACACGCCTACGTTGTCCACAGTAGTTCGGATTCCGTATTACATACAGCTGATGATAATGTTCTTTTGTTCCAGTTCATCATCAGCGAACGCAGCTGGCTTCGTGCTGTTAGGAGAGAGTGTTCCAAGGAAGTTCCGCAGCAGATTTATGTTCCTAATGACAACAGCTACCATGTTGGTACAGTTGTTTGCAGCCAGTAAGTGCCTTTAGTGTCAAAGCCTTCTTTAGTTATGACAAATTGTTGATATGTACTTGAACCTACTCTTCTTGTCACGTGTTCCTTTCTTTTGTGTCTCATAACCACAGGTGTTAACTTTTCCTCAATAATGAAGTGCTATTGAAAATCAGTGCTGCGTCAACTACCATGTATGTGTTTGCTACTTCAGAAAATGCAAAATGGTTCCATAAGCTGTTTTACTGTACCTTTATTGTTTTCATGTTATCTGTAACGTGACGTTAAAAAATCCTACTTTTAGAATATCATAGTTTTCTCTTCATCAATTCTTATGTGGAGAAACGCAAAATAGGTATTAAAAGTAACGCAACTATATTTTTCAGTACTAGCTCTACCAATCCTACCGCTGACCTTCCGTCTCGAAGTCCCACTACTGAACATGGAGTACCGGCCGTGGCGAACGTTGCTTCAAGTGATCTGCTTCCCAGGAATCCTCGGCTCAGTCTTCATCGTGTTCCTAAAAGAAAGCCCAAAGTTCCTGCTCTGCAAGAATAAGGAAAAAGAGTCCTTGGATGTTCTGAAGCTGATTTACAGTTCCAATAGTGGAATGGAGAAGGAAAGTTTTCCGGTAAGTGTAGTTGAGACATACCTCACCCAAAAATATTTCAAAGCGTTAAAGTGTATTTTTCTTGTTGGTCATTCTAGCTGTTCTAAATACTTACCTACCTAGTTACTAGTTACTACTTCTATTGATTCTGGATGAACTTGTCTAGATTTCAGTGATTCTTTATTACACGTAAATAACTTCTCCAATCTTCCAGGTGGAAACCGTGTACCTGGATGATTTGATACAGGACACCAGTACAAGCAAGTCTTTTCTGCGTAAAATGTGGAAGCAGACCGCGCCCCTCTTCAAACCACCGCTTCTGAAGAACTCTATGATTCTCTACTATTTGCTTTTGTGTGCTTACATGACGTAAGTAGGCCTATAGGCTTATCTTCTTCTTCTTCTTCTCTTATAAATAAAAATGAATTGCTGTTCGTTAGTCTCGCTAAAACTCGAGAACGGCTAAACGGATTTATCTTATCTTGGTCTTGAAATGTTCGTGGAGGTCTAGGGAAGGTTTAAAAGGTAAGAAAACGTATGTTACTTACTTAAAACGCGCAGACGAAGTCGCGCGTTGGTCAGCTAGTCTATATATATAAAAATGAATTGCTGTTCGTTAGTCTCGCTAAAACTCGAGAACGACTAAACGGATTTATCTTATCTTGGTCTTGAAATGTTCGTGGAGGTCTAGGGAAGGTTTAAAAGGTAAGAAAAATTCGAATAACTGCCGGGAAAACCCTAAAAATAGCCCTTTTCTATTTCCCATACAAACGTTTTCTAAATAAGTACGAAGTCTGCCGGGTCAGCTAGTTATATATAAGAAAAAACCCCATGAATACGTAGTTGTTGAAGTCGGTCTAACAAACGGAAACACGCAACTAAAATCTCCACATCTTTGTGCTAAACCTTGAGGTAGGTACTATTATACCTATCTTCTGGGGCGTATTAGATCGGCACTTTTTTGTTTCCAGCTCTACAGGCTACACAATGTGGGTGCCCACGCTAGCAAACGCTTACTTCACAGGCGAAGACAAGTCAGGCCTTACGTTCTGTGAAGTGGCCAGCCAATCAGCAGCTACTGAAAACTCGGTAAATAGCTACATTCCGTGCAATCAACAATATTGTCCACAAAAGCCATTGAGATATACCTAGAATAGTAATATAACGTCATTCACGAATGTGGAAAGTAAATGATATTTATCCGCTGAAAACCTACAGTCGTGTAGTTGAAATATTTATTCTTTGGATTCGAACATAATTATATATTACTAGCTGCCGCCCAATGCTTCGCCCGCGTGTTACCTTGAAAAACAAATCTATCCTACGGGAACCGTACATTTTTCCAGGTTAAAAAGTAGCCTATGTGATATTTCAGACTACAATCTATCTCTGTGCCAAATTTAATTCAGATTCGTTCAGTCGTTTCAACGTGAATGAGTAACAAACATCCATACATAGAAACTATCACGTATATAATATTAGGGAAATAGTAGGAATACAAGCTCATAGCAATCACCAATCTCTTTTACTTTAGTGATACTCTTTCAGACGAGCATAGACTGTGACAACGCCATCCAGCCCATGGCACTCTACGCCACCATGGTCTACTCCGGCTGTTCCGGGACCTTCTCCATTCTCCTCGGCTCCATCGTAGGTTACTTCGGGAAGAAGACCACGACGGTTCTGGTCTTCGTGGTGTCCATCCTCTGCGGGTTCCTGCTGCTCTTCATAAGAGTTCCTCTCCTGAGCTTGTCGCTGTTCTTCGTGTTTCTCTACGTGGCTATTATATTAGGGAACGTGAATACATATTTGGTGGAGTTGAATCCAACTCATCTAAGGTACTACTTGAAACTTCCACTACACACGGCTAGTAAATACCCGTAGGTAAACTCCATCGAAATCTATAATACCTACCTTTATCAGTAAAAAATACTTAATTCTAGGGGGGGGGGGGGTAGAAACTTGAGTGGGGGGTTCCCATAAGAAATCGTTACCACTTTTGTGTCTGGTTAAGAAGTTGATAGGCATAAAGGTTCCATAGAACCACTTAAAAATGACTTGGAACCGAAGTAGGTATCTAGTAGGTACAGGATTGCTCAAAGTATTCCTTTTGCAGAAGAAACTATTTAGTATGTCACTGTATTTCATTTGTTGTTTGGCTACCTACGTACTACCTAGGTACAGTCACCTCCAAAGGACTTGTACGGAAATCTTGTCAAATCAAAAGTAGTAGGTACCTACCTACGAGGTACCTACTAACTAACTTAGGTAGGTACAGATAACCTACCTATTACTTGTGTAAGCAGGTAGACAAATCCAATTCTGTGTCAAATTCGCAGGATTATACCTACCTTAGAATGTTAATACCTACCTAATCATAATGTTTTGCAGAGGGATGGCCACGTGTCTCTCGGTGGTGGTGGCGCGAGGGTTCGGCTTCTTCAGCGTGCAGCTGATTGCCTCTCTGATGGGCAGCTACTGCACGCCCATGATCAGCGGCTACGTCCTACTTGTCAGCTGTGAGTGACATAATGTACCTACATATCTATATTACCTCTATGACTATCTTACCTATCTCTAAATGTTATATGAGGTAGGTAATTCAATTTAAATACAATATTTTTGAATTGATTTACCTCATCTAACATTAGAGTTAGATAAGATAAGTAATAGAGAGACCTTCCTACTTATAGGTAATTACTTTACCTACTCGTTTTTTTTATTTCAGCTGGCCTAGCGGTTGCGTTGTTTCTGCCGTCAGACAAACAAGAAGAGAAACATGCAGTTGCAGATATTCAGAGAGATACGAGTAAAGAAAATAATGATAAGAACAATAAAGTTTAGTGAACAGAAAGATCTTTTTTTTCACGACTACCTAATATACCATATCACAATAAACATTCGATGTTTCGGCTATTTCTGTATAAAACGGAATGGAATTTCGTATTGCCCTCAGAGTAAAGATAAAGTATTGCCACTAGACATAAACTTGAATATTCCACAAATACCTGCTATTGAACTCCGTGCTCTCAGTCATCAATTCATCATCAGTACTTGTATTTTCAGACACATTATTAAAAATATTTTAATAGGTATTTAATACAGCAGGTATTCTCTGCAAAGACATATAGGAATCATCATCATCATCATCATTATCACATTAGCCTATAGCACAGTCCACTGCTGGACATAGGATTAGAAAAAAATAATATTACATTGATGCAGATTCAATTCATACAAGTTCCAATAAAAGTGCAAGACTTTATGCAGTGGCAATACCATAAAACGCTGTCATTCATTGGCTTGACTGTCAGTGTCAAAATAAATTCTGTCATTATTCGCATAAAGTGGAAAACGGTCGGCCAGCGAAATGTCTGAAACAACCGGCGATATTTCGAAACCCCGTGTGGTGGTTTTGGGAGGTAATACAGCCTTTTATCTGCAGTATGTTACTCCGTGGAAGTCTATTCTTATATCAGTAATATTAACAAAATGAAAGAAAGCATGTGACGTGTTTTTTAGTGTTAACGGTCGTTGGGTGGTATTAGTCATCCTTGGTTCCTTATGTTTATAGTGCTGTGTTTTGTCCAGGGTGCGGTTTCATCGGCCGGAACTTGGTCGAGTATTTGATAACAAATGACTTGGTAAGCGGGCTTCGGGTGGTGGACAAGACACCCCCACAGCTGGCATTTCTGAACCCCACTCACACGAAGGTTTTCGAGGATCCCCGCGTTGAATACAAAAGCGCTAACCTCATCAATGCTGGTGAGTGGTCTGTCTTTAACAAGGAATCACTTTTTTCCTAGCTGAACATGTAACAGCTTTCCATTTCTAGGAAGCCCTACAAGTGTTCAACTGATGTACTTATTTTGTAACTAGTCTAACAAAAATTATATTATCGTACTCTGCATAGATTTTCACCGTCTAGACACCAGCTATAACTATTCTGCACACTCCATCTGGATACTGCAAAGGGTATCCTCCAATATTGTATTTGTTGTCCTCAGTATGATTTATGCAAGTATTTCCATTTGCTCTTGCAATCTTAACTGCTTATGGATGAGCTTAGTATAAAATAACTAGAAAAACCAACATGTAGTGTTTAAAAATAAGTTCCCCATGTCATTGACTTCCAGACTACTATATAACTGATAACATTATCTCACTAATGACTCATACTTTACTGCCTTATATATATGCAGTATAATGTTTATATTTATTATACATTGTTAAATGAAATAAAGTTCTAAATGTCAAAATCATGGTTTTGTTCATACATTGTGGGTTCTTACCCAACTTAACGAACTAATAAAGACAGTAATTTAATTTGCTTACATAATAAAATCGAAGCATGTAAGTAATTATAATTGTATACCTTTGCATAATTTTTTATGTAACTTACCAGTTGAACATGCAACTCTATTCACATAAAGTTTTTTATAGTATCAACTATTGGACGACCTCAGTGGCGCAGCGGGCAAGAGTCCGCCTGCGACGCAAGAGGTTGCGGGTTCGATTCCCGCCTTGGAACAAATTTGTGTACGATCTGCAGAAATTTGTTCCGTTGGTCTGGGTGTGTATGTATTATAAAAATATATCTATCTATGTATAGAATGTATTAAATATATCAGTTATCTAGTACCCATAACACAAGCTTTGAGTAGCTTACTTTGGGGCTAGATGATGCTGTGTGGATTGTCCAGCATTATTTATTTATTTATATGAGGCAGCGTTCAAGCCATTACCATTTAAAACAAAACATGCCTATAAAATCTAGGCAATATTTTCATAAGATCTTGTTTTTTAAGTAAATTGAATTCTAGACAATAATATTGAAATTAACTTTTAAATAATTTGTCACACTGTATTCTTATAGAACATTATTAGGATGGTGTAAGAACACCAAGAAAATACTGTATTTTAGCTTAATGCGCAGTTTCTCCAATAGTTAAAAGTCAAATATATTTATTTAATTAAAATCACAGGGATCATTTTGAAACGTCTTACATACTAGGTGAGTCTAGGTGCCAATTCCAGTCCTATCCTCAGTCCGAGAAGAACTAACAAGAAACTCGCTGGGCCCTAGCGCTTTTTTTGTGTGATCCTTGTTAATTTTGTTAGGGACACCTAGCAGAGTTGGAGCTGATGTCCCAAGCTTTTTTGTCATCTAAGTACTCTGATATTCTATATTTTATCATTCCATATTTTGCTGTATTTATTCAACACAAGTCTAGACTCAACAGCAATATAAACAATTACATAATCATACCTCCTTTATCTTCGTGTGAGAATAATGAATATTAAACATGGGTTACCTATTGTTGAGGAAACAGTCGGTAGGTGTCCCTATACCTATTGGTATTGATATCAGGCACCGTTAGAATACTAAGTGATTTTCCTCAACACTGAAAGGATGCTTGGTTTTATTTGTTTGATGGTAACTTAACCATATAAAATAATGTAAATAAACACCTTTTCATAGGAAAAAAACAGCTAGCCTTATCTTAATGTAACCCTGACCCTACAATAGGATTTCCTGTGTCGTAGTTATCCACAACTTTTTTAATTTGATTAGGACTCATGGTAAGCTGTGATAAGAAACATACATACATAAAATCACGACTGTTTCCCGACGGGTAGGCAAGACCACGGATCTCCACTAACTACGATCCTGACACACCTCTTTTGCCTCTTTTGCTAGGACTGAGACAAGTTTCTTGCCTGTTCTTCTCGTACTTGGGTTAGGTTGGAGTTGGCACATAGATTCACCTAGCGTGTAAGACGTTTCAAAGTGATCCTTGTGATTTTACTGAATAAATGGTTTTCAATTTCAATTTCTTCATTCACTCTCATAACATTCATGTATAATAAAAAATATCTATCTATATCTACCTATATCATGTATTAAATATATCAGTTATCTAGTACCCATAACACAAGCTTTGAGTAGCTTACTTTGGGGCTAGATGATGCTGTGTGGATTGTCCAGCATTATTTATTTATTTATTTATTCTTCATACATGCACGTTGGTTTAGGTTACTCTGGACCTGGCTTTTCACTAAAACATCCCCAATTTAATGTATCAGGTTGTATGAACTATGATTATTTTGTTTCCAGCATCATGCGCATCTGCTTTGGACCCGGGAGACGGAACCGTGTGGGGGCTGGTCGTGAACTGCGCTGGAGAGACGCGCGGGGGACAGAGCGAGCCGGTGTACGCAGAAGGCATTGTCACACTCAGCACTAATGTGGCTAAGCAGTGCGCGGCGCAGGGCACCCGACTGGTAGAGATATCCAGCGGCCAAATGTACAGCACTGATAAGGTGAATCCTGCATAACTTTCTAAGCACACTCCGCTAGCCATCTGTTACACAACCCTTATGAGACTGATTTTTAAGTAGAACAGAGTTACGTCAGATACATACTCTAGTCATTTGGTGTCCATTTAATAATATAAATATACTTCTGTACTTTGTAATTAACTATGGGTAATTCTCGCATAAGACCATACTGTACCTTTTTCAATTGATGAACCAAACAAAGTTATTATTATTATTATTTACACACCAACACACTAATAGCTAACATTTCTTCATAGTTTATATCAATGCATTCATTATTAAATATTTATCTTTCTTTATTGTCTTATCTAGTTATATAATCTCATAATTCACTGTTACTTCAGCCACACAAAGAAGATGGGCCGGTGGAACCGTGGACTGTGGAGGCTCGCATGAAGAGCAAGGTGGAGAAGGAACTGAAGAATCTGGAGCCAGAGCTCAACTACACCATCATCAGGCCGGCCATCGTCTACGGAGTAGGGGACAGGAGGAGTTTTAGTATGTATTTCTATATCTACATACAATTTTTTATATGTTTTCTAAACCTACTAACTTATTGCTCTATCACAAGAATCCAAAGTGGATCTTGTCTTCTATTATGACCTTTAACAACTGTAGTAAGGACCAACAGCTCAATGTGCCATCCGAAGCTTTATTTTGGAATATTTCTAAACATAGCTAAGCAGGATCACAATTTGTGCATGAAAAGTGCCTCTGAGACGCATTTTAATCCTTTTACCACACTGCTTCAAGAAAAAGAAGCTTATTTTAGTCTATTGACTAGGCAAAAAAGAGCGCTGGTGGTGTAGTGGTAGCACCCCTGCCTCACGATCCGAAGGTCGTGAGTTCAAACCTGGTCGTGCACCAATGAGTTTTTCCATTCGAAAAATTTAATGCCAGTGCTCTTAAACGGTGAAGGAAAACATCGTGAGGAAACCAGCATACCCTAGAACCAAAAATTCGAAGGTCATAGGTTAGTAATCTAATAAGCGGCGATGGGCTTGCAACCTGTCACGTACGGAATACTAGCTACTTTGCAAAATGTGGGCATGTACCAAATGTCATGTTAGGACTTGCCTCTGACTACCCTCTTTAGATATCCTCAAAGATCTAAGTAACTAAAAATCTGAGAAGATATCTACCAAGCCTGGGGATTACAGTCGTGATCATATTTATTATTAATTTTATTGACTAGGCAAGTAAATGCTTGTGCACCATTCATCATCTTCCTGCCCTTATCCCACGTTATGTGTGGTCGGCACAACATGTGATCTTCTTCCATTTCTCTCTGTCATTCGTCATCTCAGTACTCACTCCTTTCATACCCATGTCATCTTTCACACAGTCCATCCATCTTTTCTTTGGCCTACCTCTACCCCTGTATCCATCTACATTCATACCTAACACTCTCCTTGTCACATGGCATTCATCTCTTCTCATAACATGTCCATACCACGCTAACCTATTACTCCTCATCTTTTCTGTCACTGGTGCCACTTTCAGACTTCCTCTGATATACTCATTCCTTATTTTATCCATCCTTGTCACTCCACACATCCATCTCAACATTCGCATCTCCGCCGCATGCACTCTTACTACTGAACCGAGGTACCGAAAATCGGAACAGACTGGTAGGGATACACCATCTAAGGCAATAGGGGTAAAACTAGAGGGACCATCGAAGTCGCAGAACAAGTGCTCGGTTTTTGTTCTGCTGATCTTCAATCCGACACTCTCTAGTTTACCTTGCCATTTTCCCAGCCTTTTCTGGACCTCGGTTGCGTTTTCCCCGACAAGAACAATGTCGTCGGCGAACAGCATACACCAGGGTGCCTCCTCCTGTATGTCCGATGTCAAAGCATCCATTACCAGGAGGAACAGATAAGGGCTTAAAGCCGATCCCTGGTGTAAGCCTACAGCCACATTAAACTCATCGGTAACGCCAGCTTCGGACCTAACATGTGTACTAGCTCGGCTGTACATGGCCCGAATAAGCTGCAGGTACTTTCCTGGCACTCCTTTCTCTTTCAAAGCCCACCACAGAACCTCCCGGGGTACTCGGTCGTATGCCTTTTCCAGGTCAACGAACACCATATGTAGGTTCGCGTGTGCACGTCTGTGTTTTTCGCACAGACCTTAACTAGATTTGGCAAAATGTTACACAATGTAAAGTGAACTATATCTTATAATTATTTTTTCCAGCCCCGCGTCTACTTTACGGAGGTATCTACAAACATCTCAATGAAGTGATGA
This sequence comes from Cosmorhoe ocellata, assembly GCA_963675405.1. Lineage (NCBI taxonomy): Eukaryota > Metazoa > Arthropoda > Insecta > Lepidoptera > Geometridae > Cosmorhoe > Cosmorhoe ocellata. The sequence continues at coordinate 9,902,785 of OY776253.1, read as the reverse complement.
AACTCCTTTGGACAGCTGATCTGAAGATGAACACAGTCCATGTTAGGGACCTGTGCCAAGCGATATGGACTCTGGGCACGAGTCCTCAAGCCAATAAGCAGGTTGCTTATTATTATTTATGTACACATTCTTTGTAATAAGATTTAGCTTGATGCTATCATCAAAAGAAGAGAAATAACATGTAGTGATGTAGATTGGTTAGTTACTACCTACCTAAACAAAGTTACATCAGAAACAAACGAAAAATAAAACAACCAATCGTAGTAATGATAATCAAATATTACTCAAAATACTTGTACTGTACAGTAAATAGGCGCTAACAAGCTGTATAGAGTGCAGAATAATTCAACAAGACAATTTTATATACCATATACCTACCATACATATATAAGACTATATTACCATTTTACAATTTTTAGGTCTACAATGTGGTGGACAGTGCCAACAGTACGCAAGGCACGCTAGCAGAGATGGTCGCACAGATCTTCGGTATCCAATTTGACTATTATGGGACTGCGCTGTCTACTATTGCTAAGGTAAACTATTCAATTAAAAATATGGTATCAGGTAAATAGAGATCAATATTGATATCATGCTAAACTCATCTTTATTGGAAGAGATAATAAGAGAAATAAAATACATTTTTGAATGCAAAAAGTTATAAGGCCCATGAGGGGATCGAACCCGCGACCTTCGCGTTATTAGCACGACGCTCTAACCAACTGAGCTAATGGGCCGGTATGTGTGTAGACGAAATAAGTGACCACACTGCGAACTTCTAAACCGACACGACAACCTAGCAAGACATATTTTGTCTATACAGGGTGTCCCAAAAAGTAGTGTCAAGCGAAAGTCCAGAGATAGAACACCCTTTGGGGTACCCGAATCACCCCTATGTATGTTCCGCGATTTTCTATACTTTTCGAGTTATTAATTTTTTTCCGAATTTTTGAAAATTTACGACTTGAACAACTTAAAAAACTCTTACAAAAAAAGTGGAAAACTTTCTTGAGATTTTTTTTTCGCTACTGAATTGTGATGAGTTGTTCTTTTATGCATAAAATAATGAGCTACGTGACTTTGATGAAAACTATGAAAATGTTGGTGTAAAGTCAAATAATTACATTCGGTGAATTATGACTAAAATTTTCAACTTCAAATTAAAAATCTTAAAAAGTGATTTCATGGTTCCTAAATAAGTCTAAAGAATTCTCCAGACTCTCAGCTTTTATAATCATTAAGCTCCAGTACCGTTATTCGAAGCATAACAAAATATATTTGAGATGGCAATCTTGTTTATCTGTCTCGTGTCGCTTTACTGGTACTCTAATTGACTCTTACGTCATCCGCCTCTTGGTTCCTTTGTCTACCACCAGGTGGCGCACAAGTTTACTTTCTGGGCTGTGCGACTTTTATCCTCATTGGCGTTTTGTTCTTCGTCGCGTTCGGATGTGCAAGTTCTACAAGAACTCATTGCACATTATACTGGTATTTTTTCATTCTAAATATTTAATCTAAAAATAATTTGTAAAAATTTTTAACGGTTTTTACCGCTTGGAGATTTTTATTCTCATATTAAAAATCATTATTAATACATTGTATTTTTAGTAGTTATGGCGGATTCCAGTTCAAGTTCTGATTCATCTTCGGATTCAGAGGGAAGGAATCTCACTCCACCTGCAGTGCAGCTTCCTCCGGAACCCACTAAGAGAAAAGCCGCGAAAGTACCACGTGAGTCTAAGCGTAAGCGGTCACGAAATAGTGATGCAATTCGACAACTTACAGAAAAGGTGAGTGAAATATCCGATTTTCTGGGAAATTTTTGTCAACCCCTTGGCAACTCGACCGAGTATGGTGACGAATTAGTCGGTGACGTAAGTCGTGAACTATACTCCGATGACGATCATGAACCACCGATTACGTCAGAAATCTCGAATACATTAAAATTGTCACTAAATACAGTTTTGAAAGAACCCTCAGTTCCTAAATCCTCCAAGGCTCATGTTGATATAATTCAGGCTATCCAACATTTCGGGTCTGAGGATTGGTCTAATTTGAGATATGCTGAAGTTCAGAAGCGTTACTGTTCTCGACCGGGTTTTGTAGATCTTGAGCCCAATGAGGAAATAAAGCCCTTTGATAGGTTTACAAATTTGAGCTTGATGGAACGTGGGTTTGCTGCGCTGACACAAGCTCTAATAAAGCAACAAGAAGCTGCACAAAGTGCTTTTGATGCGTTAGTATCGTGGTCAGAGTCAACTGCTGAACTTTCTTCCCGGTCACTTGCGGGTAAAATAAAAGAACTTTTTGAGGATGGGGATTTCCAAAAAACATCGAATGATGCCCTTCAATTAGCTTGTGGTCACCGCGCTGATCTAATTCAACAACGTAGAGACAGTATACTTCGTTCAGTTAAGGACAAGTATTTTAAGGCAGCGTTACGAAAGATCCCTCCGAGTTCAGAATATCTTTTTCAAAAAGAAAACTTTTCCTCGGCTATTGAAAAAAATGGGGGTAGTAGTAAATGTTTCTGGCCGGCACGACAGTCCAACCAAAGTAAACCCACTGCGCAAGCGGGTACAAACCAGGCAGGTTATAAGACGCCTGCGCAAGGCCCTATTGACCCTACACATTCTTATGCAAACACACAAAGATATGGGATGCCTGCGCAAGGCTACCAACCCTACTTTAACCCGATGAGGTGGCGCGATATGCATCGCCCACAAATGGGAAATTACAATTTTCAAAATCCCTCACGACAAAGAGGATCTAAATTTCGAGGCACGGAGGGTTATCGTCAAAATACAACCAGAGGCCAGAACAGAAACTCTGCCCAGAATATTCCGCGCAGGGATTATCAACAAAAGAGAAAATTATGACTCGATAATTTTTCAAGCAGGCCAACTAGTAGAGTTTGTACACCATTGGCAGTCATTACATGCCCCACCTACCCTATTAAAAATAATCCAAGGTTTTCGAATACCATTTTACAAAAAACCTCCTCTTTGTGCCCCAAATCTAAAATACCAATCTTTACCGTCGAAAGAGATGGAAATAACGATTCAATCGTTAATAGAAATGAAGGTTCTGGAGCCCGCGGAATTGAGTCCCGGTTTTACGTCTCCAATGTTCTTGACCCCGAAAAAAGACGGATCGACTCGACCGGTCTTCAACTTAAAAAGATTAAACAAATACCTAAAGGTCTCCAAGTTCAGTCTAATAAACATGCAGAGGATTCCATCCTTCCTACAACCAAAGGACTGGTTAATAAAAATAGATTTATCCAATGCCTACTTCCATGTACCAGTGGCAAGAGCGCACAGGCGTTTCCTTCGCTTGATTTTCAAAAACCAAGTACTACAAATGACCTGCCTCCCGTTCGGAATTGCATGTGCTCCAAAGGTATTTGCGTCGCTCACCAACTGGGTCGCGCAAGTAATGAGAGACAAGGGCTTCCGTATCGTGGTCTATCTAGACGATTTCTGTCTTGCCAATCAGGACCCTTGTCTCCTGTTAGATCAGGGCCAGGAAGCTATTCGACTCCTTCAGCAATTAGGTTGGCAGGTCAATTTCGAGAAATCCATTCTGATACCCCAAAAAATAATAGAATTTCTGGGCATAACCTGGGATCCGCATACCAACACAAAATTCTTGCCGAACAAAAAGTGCCGAGACATGGGCCAGAAAATAAAAAAGCTACTGGCTCAGAAGTTTGCAAACCTAAAGCAAATCCAAAGCATAGTAGGCTCACTAAACTTTGCCAGTTTCCCAGTCACTCGCGGTCGTCTGAATCATCGAGCTCTTCTAAGGCACTGTCAAAATCTTCTCCATCATCCGAGACAACATTTTCCAATTCCTCAAGAGTGTCTCGACGAACTAAGTTGGTGGCTAGAGAACATTACAAAGACGTCGATGATACATTACCCTCCCGTATCTCACCACCTAGTAACCGATGCATCCGAAATCGCATGGGGAGCACAGATAGACAACTTGAAATTTTGGGGTCGGTGGCCACAAAAGAAGTCAGCTCTGCATTCAAATCATCGCGAAATGTTAGCTGTATGGTACGCACTAAAAGATCGCGGTCCCTTCCTAGCAAATTCATCGCTTTTGATACAAAGCGACAACAGGACGGTGGTGTCATTTCTGAGAAACGAAGGAGGTACGAAATCTGTCCCCCTAATGAATACATGTTACAAGATTTTTCATCTGTTGGACCGTTACAATATCCATATCGAAGTTCACCACTTGCCAGGGAAGTTCAATCCAGAAGCAGATCATTTGTCTCGCCTATCTCCTCCACCAGAATGGCATCTGCTACCGCGACTAATGAAGAAAATATTTCGCAAATGGGGGATCCCGCAAATAGATTTGTTTGCATCGGCGACAGCACATGTAGTCTCGACATATGCTACACTAGACGTAACCGACCATCAGGCTCAGCTGCACGACGCGTTCAGCCAGAATTGGAACTACAATCTAGCATGGTTATTCCCGCCTCCATTTCTAATACCTCGTGTTCTAGCCCACTTCAACTCTGCTACAGGGACCTACTTGCTGGTAGCTCCTCGATGGCCGAAAGTATTCTGGAGACCCGATCTTCGGAATCGCACACTGGCGGCTCCATTCACAATCCACAACCTGGCGGAAGTGCTGGTGGACACAGCCACGGGTCGACCGCCCCCCCAAGTTCAAGACATGACCCTGGAAGTATGGAGATGTGGGGGTGGTCTGAAAGCTTAAGCCACTGGTCTCGAGCACAAAAAGATTTCCTATATTCCAGCTGGAGAGAATCTACTCTCAGAACCTATAAACCAGCATGGGATAAATGGACCTCCTGGGCTCAAGGTAATTCAATTAACTTTTTAAAACCCTCTGGTGCTGACTTAGCAAGATTTTTAATAGACCTGTACAAAAATTACAACTTATCCTATGCCACTATTTTAGTTTACAAGTCTGCGATTTCCACACTTTGTGATCCTGAGTCAGCTACCAGGTTAAGTTCTCATGTGCTTGTAAGACACGCATTAAAGGCTATTTCTAACAAAGTGCCAAAACTAAATAAAGCTCCAATATGGGATACTGATTGTTTAAAAACTGCATTACAAAACACACTGATTAATGAAAATAGCCTTTATGAGTGCTCGAAAAGGGCGGCTATGTTACTTTTACTATGTTCAGGTCGACGGGTTCATGATTTATCGTTACTGTCCGTTGATTCTAATAGTTGTGTAGTTGAAGAAGGTTCCATTACCCTATGGCCTAAATTCGGTTCAAAAACCGATACTGTTACTAATCACCAGTCTGGTTGGAGGCTACTTAAAAATATGGACAGTCAGGCTTTAGACCCTACTTTTTGGATTAGGAAGGTTATAGGTTTATCCACTGAAAGGCGTAATATATGTAAATCAAATAGTTTATTTTTAACAGCATGCGGACCACCCAAAGCAGCCTCACCAACGGTCATTGCAAACTGGATAAAGAAAGTCTTGACAGATGCAGGGATCAAAGCCAGTCCTGGAAGTGTGCGCCCAGCCGTAGCATCCAAAAATTGGGTACAGGATTGCCCCCTGGAAGAGATCCTAGCTCGCGGAAATTGGCGCTCACAGAACACATTCACACAATATTACTGTCGAGTCATTAAGCCTGCAGAACCACTATCAAGTACAAGTCAATGTTTTAATCCTATAAACTAGTTTAATTTAATAGAGCGTTTACTTTGTTTAATAAATAATACATCGAAGTATGTTCCTTAAGTTCAGTTTATTGATTTGTGATTATAATTTCCGAATCGTTGAAATATCTGTATTACGGTATGTTGTTGATTAATAAACCACTCTTATACTTATGTTTTGCACTTCTTTTTATGGTCATACTCCATGTTATCATAACCTGTCGTAGATCACTTCACAATGTAGTCATAAAGTTTAACTTCTCTTATGTACCTAAGCCAGTTAAGTAATAGGTATTCGATTTACTAGGCACTTGTAGCATTCACTATTTACTATCACATTGGCGTTCTACCACCAGGCGATAACAAACAGATCTCAAATATATTTTGTTATGCTTCGAATAACGGTACTGGAGCTTAATGATAGCGTTTTACCCTACAATAAAACGCTTATTAAGCGGAATACCTTATTCGAAGCATAAACTTTTATTTCTGCCTGGCTAATAACAATAATTATAGTTGACTGATGTAGCATTTATAATAGGTAGGTATCAAACGCAATTCAATTTTATCTAAAACTGCTTCTACCCACATCAAGTTGGTAAAATAAGCAGGTGTTCTCTAGTCTTTGACAGAAAGCCATAGACTGAACAAAAGTGGTAAGATCTAAATATAGATAATATAGAACACACTTTTACAATTCTATACGGATATGTAGACGTAGGTACCTACCCATATTTAGTAGTAAATTATATTGAGATCCAATGAGGATAAAAGTCGCACAGCCCAGAAAGTAAACTTGTGCGCCACCTGGTGGTAGACAAAGGAACCAAGAGGCGGATGACGTAAGAGTCAATTAGAGTACCAGTAAAGCGACACGAGACAGATAAACAAGATTGCCATCTCAAATATATTTTGTTATGCTTCGAATAAGGTATTCCGCTTAATAAGCGTTTTATTGTAGGGTAAAACGCTATCATTAAAAAAAAGTAGTACTTAATAGGCTACTTTTGCTAAAATCTACCTTCAAAGACGGTGAGGTAGAAAATTCTTAAAATTAGCAATCTGATTAAAAAATAGATTTTGGCCATTTTATCATTCCTAAGCTTAATTTGTTTGTTAACTAACCAAAAATGACTACAAAGAATTAGTTTATGCCAAAGAAATCAGAAATATGGCCGAATTAAGAACAAATATGAGACAGGCCGAAAAAAAAATTAAGGAACTTAAAATAGCTTTCATACGATTTAAGGAAACCTTTTTAAGACGATGTAGGATTTGTATCGACCTAAAAGGTTGACATTTTGAAAACTTTTTGTAAAAAATTAATAAATTTTACTTGTTGTTTTATTTCATAAATTAAGCTAAACTAAATAAATAAAACCTTCAAATATTAATGAAATCTTACTTTCCTGCAGTCATTTTTGGTTAGTTCACAAACTAATTAAGCTTGGGAATGATAAAATGGCCAAAATCTATTTTTTAATCAGGTAGCTAATTTTAAGAATTTTCCACCTCACCGTCTTTGAAGGCCGATTTTAGCCAAAGTAGCCTATTAAGCACTATTTTTTTTTAATGATTATGAAAGCTGAGAGTCTGGAGAATTTTTTAGACTTATTTAGGAACCATGAAATCACTTGTTAAGATTTTTAATTTGAAGTTGAAAATTTTAGTCATAATTCACTGAATGTAATTATTTGACTTTACACCAACATTTTCATAGTTTTCATCAAAGTCACGTAGCTGATTATTTTATGCATAAAAGAACAACTCATAACAATTCAGTAGCAAAAAAAAAATCTCAAGAAAGTTTTCTACTTTTTTTGTAAGAATGTTTTAAGTTGTTCAAGTCGTAAATTTTCAAAAATTCGGAAAAAAATTAATAACTCGAAAAGTATAGAAAATCGCGGAACATACATGGGGGTGATTCGGGTACCCCAAGGGGTATTCTATCTCTGGACTTTCGCTTGACACTACTTTTTGGGACACCCTGTATACAAGTAGCAGTCTTGTAAACACAGAGTAAAGCCCACCTTCCACTGCGACCGGAGCGGGCTCCGTACAGACTCCGTTTAACTCGCAACGGCTTTCTTCATAGGAGTGCTTCCACTGTGGATGAGCGGATTTCAATACAATTTCTATCCGCTCAGATCATTAGCTCAGTTTCCGCTCATTACCCTTTTTTAGTGGAAGGCGGGCATTAAACAATCGTCTTCAAATATTTCAGGCAGACATTGCCGGCGTGGCTGAGGAGGCGAACGACAAGCACCTGACTGCGTGGGCGGACATCTGCAGGACTTACTCACTGTCCCACACCCCGCTCGAGCCCAGCGCTGGGGCGGAGCTACTGCTGAACAAACATCTGTGTCTCGACGGTTCTAAAGCTGCTGGGCTACTGTCGCTGGACGTGCCCGCACCGACGGTGGATAAACTAAAGGAGGTACGATTACTTCGATCTTCTTACTAACAAGGTTTATTGTTCTTTTAATTTTGGAACACTTTTTTTTTATTAACCTGTTTCGTCCTACTAGACAAACAAACCCCAAATCACGACAGTTCTTATCCTTCTTTTTGACCATTCTTTATTATATTTACTAACTCCTGATCCTTCTCCCGTTTCGTACATAATCCCGCGCTTTTTTTTAATATTAACAGTTTCCCTATTTTTTGTAAATGGCAAATGCATAAATAATGCGACTTCAAAAAAAAAACTTAAATCCTTCTAGGTCTCCATCCTCCTTCGAATTTGAATATAATGTAGTTACCTCCTTGGAGCATTAATTTAATATGATCAATGAAATATTTTTTCAGGTATTGGAGGACTACGCTTCTATGAATCTGTTCCCGAAGGAGCTCCTGCTATGAATAGCCCGTCACCGCGAAACAAGTCATTTTTAAACGTACTCGTAAATATTATACATGGACATAGTGATCACTTGCATTGATATTCATTTAATGTCATAGTGGTAAGATAATAATTAATCAATTATGTTCCTTACCCTCGTAGTCGTATGAAATATAATCGATTGTGTAGTGTTTTAGATGTGAACGCTTTTGCTTTATACATAGTTTTTATTTTATAAAATCGGGTGCAACACGCATTATCATAAATCATTGAATAAACAACACTGTGATAAGTCAAGTAAGATACGATTTTGATATAAAATTAACAGATAAATACCGAAAATATATTTTATAAAATGTATATTAGGATGGACAATAAAATTTTCTAAAAGGCATTATATATTATAGGCGGCGAAACACAGCGTTCTATAGTAATAAAAAAATATTTTAATTAGAAAAGTCAATTTGATAATAACAGACTTTTTATCATAAAATTCCAAATTAAATAGCATTGTTAATTTCTTTTTAAAGTTGTGCCAGCCGGCCTAATTTATTTTTTAAGTAAATAAGACTGTTATAGACCAAAAAGCATTAACGTTTGCTTTTAACAATATCAACTGCGTCTTTGTATTCTACTTGCCTATTCCATCCATTGAAATTATAACAGAGATTAAAATAACATTGATTTTAAAATATTCGTACTTAGTTTATGTACTTAAAGTATTTTGTTTTAATGGTGCAAGTGATATATTAATTGTATTTTATAATAATCGCCATGAAAATCTCAATAAAGTAGTTGTATTTTGAACGACAGATATCTATAAGATTTAATATACGTAATCACGATCTTCATTCAAATAAAAATACAGTAGTATACATTTATTACCTACCGTAACACGGCATCCTAGTCGGTATGAAGTATGGATGAATATATATATGTGACTGCTAAGTTTTATTTACTATTGAAATACATTATATACTTGTAATCTTTGTAGCGTAAAGGGGCGTCTAAACGGGCTATATTTTACGACAATTTGTGGCTGCAATACTGTGGCCGGCAACATTGCTAGCAATACCAGCCACACTATGCAATATTTTGAGGATAGCCCGGCATTATAGCCACATATTTTAAGCTAGGCTTAGGTAGGGTCGAATGCACATTCGTGTCCTTTTTTTCGTTTTTCTGCCAAAACAATGTAAGCGGCTGCGATGAGCGTCATTTCGTCGGCCATTGTTGCTGGATTGTGTGGCTCATTAAAGGGTTCTTCAATCAAAGGCCATACTATTGCAGCCATATTGCAACATGTTGCCTGCAAGTGATTGCTCAGCTATAAAATGCACTAAAATGTTTTTTTGATGGCTGGGCAATGTTTGCCAATAATTGCAGCCACAAATTGTCGTAAAATATAGCCCGTTTAGACGCCCCTTTATATTGGTGTATCACAAGCGTGCTGCAATACCCAGAAATGTAATTTGGAATCGTAGTTTCTTTTCTCTTTTGATAATACTCTGTCCGAAACAAAGTTTCGTTTATTTGATTTATATAATGAATAATAATGTAGTGTAAGGTGATTTCTGGTGTGGTGGGTACTGACTACCCTGTGATGTTATTTTGACCTAACAAATTTCTAGTAAACAGAGCCAGACAACTAATAGCCAGTATAGTTCGCTCAACGAATATAGGCATTCGTGAAGTTAGCCGTAAGAGCTGCGCAGTATCGTTTTTCGGGAGCAATTGGTGGTATGAGGCGGGGAGGAACTGTACACGCGCAAACTCGCACCTGTGGTTAATTTCACGAATGCCTAGATCCGTTGGATGACCTATACATGTCCACGGGAACTAGCTTGTCTTGAAGTTAGCCTCTACGATGCGCAATAGATAATTCAGTATGAAAAAGCTTCACTGTGAATGTTATCGGCTAACTTCACGAGAGTCTAGATCCGCTGGCCGTGTTATACAGATATTTCGTTTCGCAAATTTTGTTAATCATTGCATTTTGTATCTTATATTTAGTGATATAAAGTTCTCATCTCAGACGTAACTTCACGTTGGTCAACTATTCAGCAGGTCAGCACCCACCAAATGCTCAATAGGGTGGTTACCATCGTTATTTTCGATTCCATTTAGTGCATAAGTTGATGTCATTGATGTAATGTTTTAATTCAAAGATGTTTTAGAGATAGCTTCGTATATTCGTATTTTATGATATATGTGTAATGGTGTATTCCAGAAATATGTCGGTATATTACGGAATAAAAATATATGCGCAATATTTGTTTTATTTTATCACGATATCAAAAATTATAGATTTGATGGAATAGAAACGCCATTTTGTAAATGTAAGTATTTATTGATAAAATTAATACAACAATTTCTTAAAACAACGCCTCTGCAACTTATTGCCGTCAGGATTATTATTAAATTTTCTTTTAAGTCTTAAAATAAAAAAAAATAACAAAACACTGTAATCGTCTAACATAATTACTGGATCAAAGTACATGGGATCACATTTCACATAAAAAATCATACAGGATTTGTTTCACAATCCCTGCTATGAGCCATAATCCCCAGCTCTGTCCCACCCCACTGGTAGGGATTATGACACATCGAAAAAATAATCTCAATCTGTATTGAAATGATCCGTTGGCTGCGCCATACAGAAAATCGGCGCAGCCAAACAGATCATGTGCTTTAATTCACTGATGACACGCGCCTTACTTATCTGTATTCAGAATTGTATTACAACATAAAGTTCCTAGCTCGGTTTGAGTTTTAAAATGACTTGACAAATCAACTAGCAATAATTAAAACTTCGAAAGTATGTACTTAATAAAAACAAAATAAAGTATCGAATACTTATCTACATCCAACAATTTTCTTAAACTAAACAAATCTTAAGTAACTTTGACCAAAGTCCCCTCGAACGTTTCGGCGCAGACGGCGACGCGTCTAACACGACACAACGTTCACTGGTGAGATGCGTCAGCACCACTCCGTCAGATTTCTCAGCACTGATGGCCTTACCATAAGTTTTTCGAGCAATATCAAAGTAACAATAAATAAATAAATAAATATTGGTGGAGCTACTAAGCAAAGCTTGTACTATGGGAACCAGTAGTGTGATTACGGAACTCTGATACAATCAACACTTGTCAAAACTAGCTCAAATTTATTGAATAAACACTCTTATGTTCATACCAAATCACTTGATTACTATGAAAACGTATTGACATTGATTGTAAGTAAAGATTCATAATCGCCCCACTGATAGCTGATAGAAAAGTTATTTTTGTAAAACATACATAGAAGACAAAATGTCACCCAGACAAACAAACGTCTGTGTTCATCATAAAAATGTTTATCTTGGGTGGGGATCGAACCCACAACCTGCAGCACAGAAGGCAGAGCCACTAACAACTGAGCTGTAAGGAGGCCAGTCAATATAACTTTGATATTTTGATCGATACAAAAAGAGTTGAAGTATTGTTACTTCAAGCTTGAAACTTGACGTTTCTGAAACATGAATGTTTGTAAGAGCTTATGGTAAGGCCTGGTCTTTTATTAGAATGATGTCAGTGACATGACGCTAAGTAAATCTTATTCACTCCACTACGTGACAGTAGTCTGTAAGCGGAACAATCACCACTTGTATCTGAAACAATATCATTTATCATTATTAGGCCATCCATAAAGAACGATAAATCATTTATTGCCACCCATATTTGGCACAAAAATAAGAATTGCGTTTCTTTGTCAAAGTCAGAGGCAAAATATATTTATTAAATTAACAAATTAACTTTTGAGTAATTAATCGGTTTATTGTCATAATCCCCGCTAAGCTGTCCCCACCAGTAGGGACTAAGACAAAACTCATTTTTTTAGGCGTTTTCCTCACCAACATTTTGTATCATGGTTGGTGGGGATTATGATAGTAAAAATAATTTAGGTTTATTTTATATTGTCACTACACACTTGGTGCATTCTAAAATAAAACTAATTTGAGGAACATACATAAAAAATATTCAGAGAACATTCTCCTTTTTTTTAAGTTAATAAAATCGTACCCTGAGCTCGTCTCCGCACGGTCCCACTAGATGTCGCGACTCGGGGTAGTCAGAAGGAGCCGGGCAATCCGGGCAGCGTCTGAAAATTACAATATTCTTAAAGGCACCTAAAATTACTTGTGTCTAAAAACACCGCAAGTTTACTGATTTGACTATAAAAAAAAGACAAAAGGATATAAAAAGAGATGTAATGTAAGAGATACTAGGTTAAAATCTTAATAAATCAGTCGTGTTGGTTCACACAATTCAAAACTCTTAGAACGGCTGGACCGATTATCATGATTTTTGATTTAATAATAATAGCTGAATAACTATTAAAACATTCGAGAATTAATTAAAGCAGACGAAGCCGCGGACAACAGCTAGTTAAGGCTTAAGACACAAATAACTTATTATTAATATTATTTTTTTTGACCTTGACATTAATTTTGCTCGCCATTTTTGGCGGCCATCTTGGACCGATTTCCTTCGAACATAGAAAAGAACACTCCCGACTAATTCACCCAAAGAACAAAGTCGGTTCATGCGTTCGGGAGCTACGATACCACAGCACACACACACACCCTCACACCCTCACACACACCCTCACCCTCACACACACCCTCACCCTCACACACACCCTCACACCCTGACACGTCAAACTTATAAGACCCCGTCGTTTTTGCGTCGGGGGTTAAATAGTGGAATTGGCACCTAGACTCACCTTATGTAAGACGATTCAAAATGATCCCCGTGATTTTACTGAATAAATTATTATTAACTATTGGTGGATTTACTTGGAGCAGCAGTGCGTCTTGCGCGCGGAGTGCGAGGCGCGCGCGTGCGGCGAGCCGCCCGCGTGCGCCGGCGTGTACAGCGGCGTGTTCAACTCGTCGAAGTCCAGAGCGCCGTCTATATTCAACACCCTGCCAATGTACAACAATAGCTTTATGTGAGCGCTGGTGCTGTAGTGGTAGCATCTGGCGGATTATCCATAAGGCAAAATAGGCACATGCCTGGGGCGCGAGGTTACAAAAGGGCGTGGAAAACCTATGTCCTACCAAAGTCGCCGTCGGAATCAGATGGAAATTTTATCGCTTATCTTATAATATTCGTAAGATGGCAACTAGAGGGGCGCTGATAAGGTGCTAGCCTAGGGCGCTGTAGACATTTAATCCGCCTCTGGGTACCCCTTCAAATCTGGTCGTGCACCAATGAGTATTTCCATTTGAAAAATTTATGTGCGCAATGCCAGTGCTCTTAAACGGCGAAGGAAAACATCGCGAGGAAACCGGCATACCCTAGAACCAAAAATTCGAAGGTGTGTGTCATAGGTTAGTATTCTTATAAGCGGCGATGGGCCTGCAACCTATCACGTACGGAACACTAAGTACTGTGCAAAATGTGGGCATGTACCAAATCTCATGTTTGGACGTGCCTCTGACTCACCTCTTTAGATATACTCAAAGATCTCAGTAACTAAAAAGATTTGAGGAGATATCTACCGAGCCCGGGGATTACAGTCATGATCATTTTTATTTTTTATATTTGCAAACGCAAAGATGTTTAAGATGTGCAAACATCAAAAAGACATGACAAAGGACACATACCTGCTCTGCGGAGAGAATCGATGCACTCTCTCCACAACAGTCGATATGTACTCCACGCCTTTCTGCACACCCCACACCAACACGCCAATCTATCAAAATAAACAAGTATTTATTTCAAAAAAAAAAAAAAAAAATGAAAGTAATATAACATTTTTACATCCGCCATATTGTATTTAATTACATGTCAACCGATAACACTCTTGCCATAATCCGTCCGGCCTTTGGGCTACAGCGAGAGTCAAACGAACCCGCATACATACACACCAACACACATTACTCCCCTTCTTCGCAGCCGAGTAAAAATTTCTACGACATGCCAGTTTCCTCACGATGTTTTCCTTAAATTTTTCGAACAGAAAAATCTATTGGCGATGACTGGATCCGAACCCACGACCTTAGAAAGGAAGGCTACCACTACCACTAGACCACTGTGCTCTCATAAAGTCAGTATTAAACAGGCTTACCACAAGCTCTTACAAACCATCATGTATCAGAAACGTCACAATTCAAGTTAAAAGTAACACTATTTCAATACACAATTCACAAGTCATGGTACGTAATATCAAAGTTATATTACTTTGATATTGCTCGAGGAGCGTGGTCAGGCCCCTGAACCGCAGCCGGAGCAAGATAGTACCTTGACTCTGACGTCGGGCTCCAATTGTTCGTTCTCTCCGTACTCGTTGACATAGTACTCCGGGCAGTTCTTGCAGGTGATGGCTATCCGCACCGTTCTTAGGACCACTTCAGGTACCTGCACAACACCGTTTAACATCATTTATTTTTCAATAGCGAATTAGTTATTCTTAATCTTCTACACTTCACTCATAAAATCTCTAGGGAAAATTTCACCAAACTTCTGTTAACAAAGCATCACGTGATCGGGCATCAAAATTAACAAGAATGTTTAAAGTATCGTTAGGTATCTAATTTACGTCATTTCATTTTACGGAAAATAATCCTTTGTCACGACATGGTGGGAACACAAAACAACTTTAACAGGCCATTAAAGGCTAACAAGCTGCTAGTGCCTGATGAAACTAGCCCTTAGCTTAGAGCCATGTTGGGATTATTATATAGTTACTAAAATAGAATTATATAATATAATTATTAGCATACTATATCCATAAGATTCATAACTTTTATGTTAGGCAATATTTCTTTAAATTAAAAACGTACAAGCCGAGTTTTTCATTGTATCTCTACAATCGGACGGGAGCAAAACGTTATAGCTATAAGTACGAAAATGAAAATGTAAAATATAGCTTCACATTCAATCCTGTTATCTTCTTCTTCTTCTTCTTATATATAATGAATTGCTGTTCGTTAGTCTCGCTAAAACTCGAGAACGGCTAAACGTATTGAAATGTTCGTGGAGGTCTAGGGAAGGTTTAAAAGGTAAGAAAAATTCGAATAACTGCCGGGAAAACCCTAAAAATAGCCCTTTACTATTTCCCATACAAGCGCTTTCTAAATAAGTACGAAGTCTGCCGGGTCAGCTAGAGCTTTATATAATATTAATGTGTAAAACACAAACCACTCAGACAGCGACAACGTCCCACTCTCCCCGTAAAGGGAGCGAACGATCATCGATGGCTGCAGGCAGACTGCCTGCGCCAATCTCACGCTCAGGACGCCGCGCCACATCTCCTCATCATGGTTTGAGCTGGTCTCTCTTATTGTGGAAGACTCAGGAAGAGCTTACTATAGAAATGATCCTATGAAGTAAGGTCTTGTCGAAACTAAATAAGCCGGGCGAGGTCATTCAACGGCGTGCGTTTTCGTCAGCGCGATTCAGGAAACGGACAAATTTATCAGCGACATCTAGTTATAATTTTCAAACTAAATCTGACAGCTGTCACGGCATGCGCGTGCGCATGACCTTGCGTGACGTCGGCGAAACGTCATACAACACGGGACATTAGTACTAGCTAGCGTTTATTCTGTGCCAAGGTCGAGTTTGATAGAAGGAATCTGACTGATTATTAGTAATAATGCGACCTTCGAGCGAGTGGTTTATTAGATAAGTTGAATGTCAATTTTAAAAACCATTGAACAACTTTTAACAACAATATACGTCATTATCATCATCTCTTCCTGCCCTTTTCCCAAGTTATGTGGGGTCGGCACAACAATATTTATTTATTTATTTATACAATTTTGGATATACGACAATTTAACAATAAATACGAGTAGAACTGTCTAACTTCATACGCGTTTTTTTCATACAATTTTCAACCGCTGCACCCGGGGGGAGGGGAGGTGTTCATAGGTTGAATTTTAGGAATTCCTTTATAAGTGCCCTTCAAGCCCAGAAACTACATAAGAATTGGGCTATTCGTTCATAATGTAGACCCCAGTCAATCAGCAATACTTTTAGTTAATTAAAATCTCAGTTAAACTTTCATCAATCAATTCAAAATTTTGTTCATTTTTTAATTCAAACGTAAGTTGTTAAGAATACTCACATCATAATTCCCTGCCCAGTTAATGAGCAAACTCTTCTTGAACCAGACTCCTTTCGGATAGAGGTCGACCGTCCATTCCGTCAACTTGTCTGTCTGATTTTCTGCTATGGATGATCTGCAAAAAATATTTTGGAAGTTGTAGTAACTATTTTGTCTAACCACTAATTGTTAGGGCTGTGTCTTTAGTACGTATGCCGTGATAAGACCCTGTAGTCCTCTCGTTGTTCCCATGGTTAGGCTCACTAAAGTAGTAAATCCTTTATAGGGCAATGTGTTCGGTTCTAGACACAAAATAACAAGATCCCAAGCGACATGCTTGATTTATCGATTGGGAAATTAAAAAATTTAATCAAACAAAAACTGTCTCGAAAAGCTTAGCTTATTATAGAATATTAAAGTACTTAGATGACAAAGAAGCTTGGGACGAATCAGCTCCAACTCTGCTAGGTGTCCCTAACAAAATTAACATGAATCCTACAAAAAAAGCGCTAGGGCCAGCGAGTTTCTTGTCAGTTCTTCTTTAATAATGGTATTTTGCTGAGCCTAGTGTGGTCACCTACTTATTTTTATTTTTATCAAATGTTAATTTCTTATTATTCTTATTCTTATTAACTGATGATGTATTTAATTTTCATATTTGTTTATTTATATTGTGTGTATTGTGGTGGCAAATAAATGATATGTCTATGTCTATGTCTAAAATCCAAAAACCACAGATAGATAGAATATAGAAGTTGGCCGTATGTAACCCCCCCTGGCACCAAAGATGGATCCGCTGGTGGCTGTAGTAGTGTGTGGTATAGCTCGCTCAACGAATCTAGGCATTCGTGAAGTTAGCCGCAAGAGCTGCGCAGTATCGTTTTTCGGGAGCAATTGGAGGTATGAGAAGGGGGGGGAGGAACTGTACATGCGCAAACTCGCACCTGTGGCTAACTTCACGAATGCCTAGATCCGTTGGATGAGCTGTGCCTGGAGGAAAGCCATGTTACAAGAAGGGTGATGGATTTGAATGTGGATGGATACAAGAGTAGAGGTAGACCTAAGAAAAGATGGATGGACTGTGTGAAAGACGATATGTGTAAGAAGGGAGTGACTACTGAGATGACGGATGATAGGGGAGAGTGGAGGAAGAGAGCCTGTTGTGCCGACCCCACCTAGTGGGATAAGGGCAGGAAGATGATGAGCTGTACCTGGAGGAGAATATACAGGTGCTGGTGTGGTAGGAAGGCATGGAGTGGAAGTTGTCGACGGAGAGCACGGAGCCCCACGTGTCCTCGGTGTAGAGGCGCGGCGTGAACAGCAGGCGGCCCGCCTCTGTCTGCTGCACCTCGTCCACTCGCTCGTACTGACCTGGCCAACACAAACGTTGGTGGTTATCTGTTTAGTGATGTATTCAAGTGAGAGAGCTGGTGGTGTAGTGGTAGCACCCCTGCCTCACGATCCGTAGGTCGTGGGTTCAAACCTGGTCGTGCACCAATGAGTTTTTCCATTCGAAAAAATTATGTGCGCAATGCCAGTGCTCTTAAACGGTGAAGGAAAACATCGTGAGGAAACCGGCATACCCTAGAACCAAAACATTTGAAGGTATGTGTCATAGGTTAGTATTCTTATAAGCGGCGATGGGCTTGCAACCTGTCACGTACGGAATACTAACTACTGTGCAAAATGTGGGCATGTACCAAATGTCATGTTTGGTCTTGCCTCTGACAACCCCTTTAGATATCCTCAAAGATCTAAGTAACTAAAAAATCTGAGGAGATATCTACCGAGCCCGGGGATTACAGTCGTGATCGTTTTTTTTTTCTTTTTTTTTTTGTATTCAAGTTTCACGACACGATCGTCTTTATTACGTACGGCATAAAGATCAATACGGAATGAAATTTTAGGTAACGTAAAGCGTGTTTGCGGGTAGCTTTAGTAACATGGATTTTAGATTTATGTAGGTATGTGACTGTTGGGCGTTATTATAATTTTTTATATATGGTACCCGGATAAAAAATTGCCTAAGCGTTATTCCAGATACTAAACTTTGCGTATTCAAAGTTTCATCCAGATCTGTTCAGCCGTTTGTGTGTAATTGAGTATAAAAACATCCATCCATCCTAACTTTAACATTCATAATATTAGTATAGGATAGGATTTCATAATTATCAGAAGAAAAAAAACATGCACACGACTGAAATCCCCAGGCTCGGTAGATATCTCCTCAGACCTCTACTGACTTAGATCTTCCTAAAGAGGGTAGTCAGAGGCACGTCCGAGCATGACATTTGGCACATGCCCAAATTTTGCACAGTAGTTAGTATTCATAACTATCCACTATTTATAAACTACTAGCTTCCGCCCGCGGCTCCGCCCGCGTGTTACCTTGAAAAACAAAAACATATCTATCCCGCGGGAACCTTACATTTTTCCGGGATAAAATGTAGCCTATGTGTTATTCCAGACCATAATCTATATCTGTGCCGAATTTCATTTAGATCCGTTCAGCCGTTTCAGCGTGAAGGAGTAACAAACATACATCCAGACATACTGACATCCATCCATACATTCTAACAAACTTTCACGTTTATATTAGTAGGATTGATTTACCTGACTGGTAGCTCATAGCTATCGACATCCGTTCCATGAAGAATTCTTTGTGCTCCGCCGTGAGCGGACACAGCAGCAGTTTAGCCAGCTGCTTTGGGCACATCATGGGAAACCTGTCAGGAAACATGATAACTAAATAACATGATTGAACATCAATACAGATCTCTAGCTACTCCAATCTTAGAGGATGTCTAAAGTGGTAGTCAGTGCCAAGTCCAAATATTATATCGCACTGGATCCTGATATAATATGTACTGGCTCCGGAGAGACAAGATGAGATAATAGACATTGTATTTGGAAGTGTAGTAATAATTAAAACATGGCCCAACAAACACTTT
Organism: Cosmorhoe ocellata; assembly: GCA_963675405.1. NCBI lineage: Eukaryota > Metazoa > Arthropoda > Insecta > Lepidoptera > Geometridae > Cosmorhoe > Cosmorhoe ocellata. The sequence goes on along the minus strand of OY776253.1, from coordinate 9,883,218 downwards.
GTAGTGTATCCTTGTTTTGAAAAAAAACTATGTCATGAAAGGGTTAGCGGGTGCGCGCACGGGTTACTTTTTGTCGCATGAATGTTTGTCTAATGTCTATGTCACCCAGTGTCACGTCGTAACGTGCGCACATCTCCATACATAATCAATTAATCGGATTTTCTGCGGTGTATTTGCCTGACAACTACGTCGCTCTGGTTTTTATATGTTTTCTCGTGTTATTTTGAGTTTTATTGCGTAATTTTGGTGGTTATTTTGCCAATAAAGCCCGGGTTCTTGACGCGAGTGTAAAGTATGTGAATTAGAGTGAATAGTTCTCTTCAAATTCCATCGGAGGAAATCCCGAAAATTTTCAACAAAACAGCCATCTTTTGTTTAAAATTGACTTGACTACTTGACTATGACTCTGTGACGTTGATAATACTTATAAATAAATACACTTGACACTGGCAAAATTGTTCTCTAAGAGACAGATGCCATAATTGAAGAAGAAGAAGAAATCAATTAATCACGGACTAGATAAGAGTGACGAAACAGTCACGACGGCGACAAAAGTCACTCGTGCGCGCTATGGCTTAGAGCGTGTCTCAAAAATCTCTTTTGTGCAGCAGGCACATGCTTCGAACTTTTTAGGTTCTAAGACTTACTGGTTTTTCTTAAAACACTGAAGTATGGAAGAAGATCACATGTTGTGCCGACCCCACATAACGTGGGAAAAGGGCAGGAAGATGATGATGATGATGATGACTGAAGTATGGAATTTTGATGAAGCTGCAATTTAGTCCGTGGTAGACTTACCGGATATGAGAGAAGACAGCTTGCACTAGCGAGTCCCAATGCGCTTTCATTTCCGCCTCAGTCATGTCATTGTCGATTTTGAGGCGCGCGCGCTGGTGGTTCAACCAGGCAACCACGAATCTGAATACATAGATACAAACTTAGGCCTCACATTTATTAGTATTAAATAAACGGGTATTAATCGCGTTTTATTTATCTATTTAAGTCATCCCGTGACCACGACAGTGTGTAAAAATGTCGAAACGTCGGGAAAAATAAGTAAATAAAACGCGATAAATACCCGTTTAATACTAAAAATTAAGTGTTTAGATCGCGTAAGTTTAAAAATTACTTAGCACACTGGGATACCATGGTTGAGCCATTTGTCGATTTCAACCTGATTAGGTATACATTTTGTTAATGAGCAATAACTTTCAATCGTGTTCTTCGTTGGGTCCATTATTATTATCTACACTAAAAATCTAAAGAGGAAAGATTTCGTTTGAATTTAATTGGCTACGAAACTACTGGACCAATTTGAAAAATTCTTTCACCAATGTTTAGATAGAACTTTCAGTATGAAGATAAGCTATATTTTATGTAGGTACCTTGCGAGCGAAGCCGCGGGCGGAAGCTAGATGTATATAAATAAACACTTACGAATATAAAGTCATCTCGTTATGGAGTACCAGATCGCTCTGCTGAAGAAGCTGCACAAATGTCTCCCCTTCCATCTCGTCCATATCGCAAAACGACCAGACCCACTCGAGGTTCCACTTCACAAAGCTTTGACATTGCTGACAAAAAAAATACTTATTTAGTTAAGTACATAAAATTATTTAAACAAACTTATTATACCTACTGTGCAGGAAATCTATTATTTCCAAAAAGTTGGTCATGTTAAAAAAAGCAGAACGACCAGACCCACTCCAGATTCCACTTCACAAAGCTTTGACATTGCTGACAAAAAAAAACTTAGTTCCATAAAATGATTGAAACAAACTAACTAATACTGATGGCCTCTGTGCCACAGCGGGTAAAGGCCCGCCTGAGACGCAGAAGGTTGCGGGTTCGATTCCCGCCGCGGGACAAATGTTTGCATTATTTGCAGATATTTGTCTCAGGTCTGGGTGTTTTCTATGTATAATATGTATGTATTTACAAAAAAAAAAAAAATGTATCTATGTAGTTTATCAGTCATGTGGTTCCCATAATACAAGCTCTGCTTAGTTTGGGGCTACATGATGCTGTGTCACAGTGTCCAGCATTATATTATTATATTACTGTACAAAAGGTCAGGAAAAGTAAAATTTGTAAAAAAATGATCTTGTTAAAAATAAAAAATAATATAAAAATATTATAGTACTAGCTTCCGTCTACGGCTTCGTCCGCGTAAACAGAAACAAAAAGAAATCTATCCCACGGGAACCGTACATTTTTCCGGGATAAAAAGTAGCCTAAGTATAATGACATAGAGCTATGCCAAATTTCATCAAAATCCATTCAGTAGTTTTTGCGTGAAAAAGTAACAAACATACATTCTTACAAACTTTCGCGTTTATAATATTATTAGGATTATAAGTTTAGTATAAATATAGATTATACCCTGGATTAACTCTGGATTAATCCAAAGGAATGAAAATGGCGGGGCTTAAATTTAAAAATGTATTATGGCAGGGTACCGGGAAATCTTAAGAACCTTAGCTATTTCATTGTGTCCACACGCCATGGTATACTGCATCCAGGATATAAGATGGCCTCCCTTGGCCGCGTGAGCTATGTGTTGCGCCATGTACTCAACGCACAATATGACTAGATCCTAAAATCAGAACAAACATCATTATAATATAATACAGTTTACAAAATTATTAGTATTAAACGAGTAGGTATTTATAGCGTTTTATTTGCCTATTTTTCTCGACTAATATAAGTTAATATAATATACCGTTTAATACTAATAGTAATGTGTTCAGATCGCGTAAGTTTAAAATATATACAACTAGCTGTCCCGTCAAACTTCGTAGCGCCTTCTACAATGCTTAGACAACAGTGAATATGAACTTTATATATAGAATAGTAATAAAGTTCAAATTGACTCTACATTTTATTTAGAAAACGTTTGTATGGGAAATAGAAAAGGGCTATTTTTAGGGTTTTCCCGGCAGTTATTCGAATTTTTCTTACCTTTTAAACCTTACCTAGACCTCCACGAACATTTCAAGACCAAGATAAGATAAATCCTTTTAGCCGTTCTCGAGTTTTAGCGAGACTAACGAACAGCAATTCATTTTTATATATATAGATAGATATAGAAGATAGATTACATTAAATAATTTGCAAAACAAGCTGAAGGCTAATTTCAAATGGTAAGCAGTAGCCTTAAAACCTCAAAATTTCGAAGAAATACTCAGACCCAGATAGAACAGATAACAGATACAGATAGGTACTTAGATCTTTGAGAATATCTAAAGAGGGTTGTTAGAGGCACGTCTGAGCATAAGATTTGGCACATGAGCACATTTTGCACAGTAGTTAGTATTCCGTATGTGACAGGGTTGCAAGTCCATCACCTCTTATAAGAATACTAAACTATGACACACACCTTCGAATTTTTGGTTCTAGGGTATGCCGAGAACAAGATTCACCTTAACATTATACTTATCAGCAAGGGACAAAACTGGAAGCACTGTCTGATTTGATATACGTATTTGGCCTGTGTAAAAATACCTGTAAAAAATAAAAATCCATTTAAAGATATTTTGTCTCACTTGATATATAATAATAATAATGCTGGACACTGGCACACAGCATCATGTAGCCCCAAACTAAGCAGAGCTTGTATTATGGTAACCACATGACTGATAAACTACATAGATACATTTTTTTTTTTAAATACATACATATTATACACAGAAAACACCCAGACCTGAGACAAATATCTGCAAATAATGCAAACATTCATCCCGCGGCGGGAATCGAACCCGCAACCTTCTGCGTCTCAGGCTATTGTTTAAATAAATTATTAATAATTTATTGTTATATAAATGTTAGATATAAGTTAATAATAATAAATAACTTACTTCAGGAAATGTGGAAAAACGGAGGCTGCTACAGGTGTCTCTTGCAATACAATGCGACTTTCGCGCCATTCGCTCCACTCACGATTCATCAACATTACCTGTTGTGAACAAAAATGATAGTGTAAAACATAATATGATGTATTGTGACAAGAAATAAGGTTTAAACTTATTTGACTGCCCCTACCAACCCTGATAATAGCTGGAATACCCTTAAATACCTTATCCTTTGCTATATTGTGATTTTTTGTTAAAATAATGGACAAAATTGCAAACATAATGTTGATAATATACTGTCTACCTATTCCAGATCATAAGATACAGCCCGCTGACAGAGAGACAGACAGACGGATAGACAGCGGAGATTCCAGTGGTTACATATCGGGTATGGAACCCTAAGAAGTTCCCCGAATATTGATTATATGGTACTAGTTACTTTCTTACCTGGAAGACCTCACTGCTGGCACATAGTATGAGTCGATGAGCAGGATAACTGGACCCACCCACTTCCAATGTCAAATCACTCATCAGTTGCTCTGCATAAAGAGTAGCTATCTTCTGCAGAACGCTTTGAGAGTTGTCCACCTGGTAAAAAACAGATACAGATAACTTATTTATTTATTCCAAGATGAGAGGACTTTTAAAACTCCAAGCAGTTAAATCTAGGTCACACAAATGTTTCATGGTGATGGATTTTACTCAGAGTTGATTGAGAGTACAAGTTGAGTAGACATAGGCACCTATAGTTACATAAATATCTAGATATTAATTCATTATCATATTCAATTTAGAGTTAGACTACTTATAGCTAACAAGTCTCGTCTCTACATGGAAACTTTGGATGGACTGGACTACAAATACTACGGAGGAAATGGGGCTTTTTGGGGGCTAGTTGGTGCAGTGTTACTTAATAATACTAAATCGTTATTGTTTTATAGCTTTACCTCAAACTCTTCGCTATTTTCTGGCCTGTCCTTTTTCTTCTTCTTGGTAGAAGACCCTGGTTGGTGGTCCACTGTTAGGTAACTCATGATGGTAATATAACTATTTTAGTGATAACAATAACTTTGTACTTATCTACATTCTTTTGCTACACATTTTTTAGTGAGAATAGCTGAAGATTCTGATTAGACAAAACAAATCGAAATTTGTACGCAATGGACAAAAAAATCACAAAAACAAACACTGACTGACAGCAAAGCGACTGACATGCATGACTGACATCATGACATGACACTAACTAATTAAATTGACGTCTAGTTGACATTGGCAGAATTGTGGCTTATGACACAGAGGCCAAGAATAAAGAAGTGAAGTGAAGTGACGTCTAGTTGAAGTTTGAAGGTTAAAGTCATCCAGCGTCAATCTAATAATCAATGTCAAAGTTGTTTTAAAGAAATATACATAGCAATATGCACACCTTTGCATTCTACTAAGAAAAAAATTAGTACAAACTGAAAACTTCAAACACGTCAGAAATATCTTTGTACCCACATTTCTTTTCTCTACTTTATTTGATGAAAACAATGAATTTTTGAAACAATGTTTTATTTACATAGTATAATTTGTCACAAAATTTAATTTATTCCCATTACATTCACACATTCATGCATTTACATCAAATCATTTCACGCTATTTTATCATTGGGCGTTGTTTTATCTTCACTATTATCTATTAATTCCTCATATCTATCTTGCAAGAAGTCTTGGTATGCATCTTTGATGGCCCCAGAGCACGCGACATAGTGACCTCCGGAATGTTCTGCCACAGCAGGCTTTGAGAATAGACTGATTAGGGATTCACTCATTTCTGTAACCAAAAAAATGCAGGGGTATATTGTTAACTATTTATGTACTGAAACCTTTAGGGATTGTGGGAACATTTTCTATACCTTTAGGAATTATTGAGTCACTTTCTCCATAAACATGCAGTGATGGTATTGTGATGATTTCATCATAAAATCCTTTGTGAACTAGACTTCCCGATTTGAAGCCCGATGCAAATATTGCAAACTGAAATTCATATGGTAAATCTGAAACAAAAACCAACATAACTGAATATGAGCTATATAATGATGGTATAGCATTTTTTTGTTGTCAAGAACTTTTAATTCTGGACTTTACATACCATAATCATATATCTGAGATATTCTTTAATTTTAAATTTTGACATATACACTTGCATGCAAAAAAACTGACCCAATCCGTACAGTATTAGTTAATCCGTTCAGTTTTTTTTTCGTCTACCCCCGTTTATCAGTGCACTTGCTATCTAAAATCTTTCCGTGAAAAAATACTAAAATAATTAGACAAAGTGAAGTTTTCGGTACAAATACGTTAAAATCGTGATAATTACGGTCCAATTAACGTGTGGAAGTGTTTTCTTTACAAAAAAAACTATAATTAGTGCCAAAATAATACGATCGTAAAATTGTGTGAACTCAACCGCCATTTTTCCGCGTGCCGCGTCGTGTTCAAAAGTTTTTCGTTAAGTTTTTTTTTTCAACCAAAAAGGTTTAAAATGGTTTCTTGCCTAAAATGTGAAAAACCAGTGCCTAAAATCGATGATAAGAACCCAAAAATAACGTGCCACGGTTGCGAAAGGCATATATGTGTGAAGTGTAGTGGATTGCTTGCTACCGAGTTGCGAGTCGTGGTTCTACAGGCCCCAACCCTCAAATATCTGTGTCCGGATTGTCAGCTAGGAGTGCGTCAGGTTCCTGCTTTGAGAAAACTGGTTTCCCAGATGAAGGAGGAAATTGACGCTTTAAAAAATTCGCAAAACCAAAGTACCAGCCTAGAAGCTGTGATAAGCGAAATTAGTGAGCGCGAAAAAAGAAGTAAAAACATAATCATGTTTGGAGTACCGGAACATGGTCATGGAGTCGACGGCATGGACGCTGAAGCAAATAAGCAGCACGACCTTGACCAAGTCAACAAGGTTCTAGGTGACATAGTGGAGTCGGAGGCACCTGCTGCAATCATCCGTCTTGGGAAACAGACAGGCCAAGCTCCCCGTCCCGTGAAGCTTATCTTTCGAAGCAAGTCTGCTGCTGTTAGAGTGTTAAAGAATGGTAGAAAGCTACGTAACGGTGTGAATGTAAAAAATGACCTGACACCTTATCAACGTGAGTACTTGCTGAAATTACGTGAGGAGTTGAGCGAAAGGATCAAGAAGGGTGAGTCTAACCTTACCATCAAATATGTGAACAATGTACCAAAGATAGTCAAGGTCAATGACACTCCAAAAAATTGAATTGTTATGATAATACAGATATTACCTTTTTATATACGAACCTGGCATCCCTCATGGCTAAAAGAGATTTACTACTTATTGAAATAAATAAACTGCAACCTACTTTTATAATATTGACAGAGACCCACTTAAAACCAAGTATATCTAATAGTTTAATAAATATTAAAGGATATAACCTATTCAGGAGAGACAGAGAGAATGGAAGTGGCTTCGGAGGCGTTGCCATTTATGCTGCACATGAACACATGGGAATCCCCATTCATATGACTCCCCACCATACATACAATAACCACCAGAATGTAGAGGCACTCTGGTTGAACTTGTCATACGGTAATTTTAAATTACTTATCGCTGGAATTTATCGACCAACCAACTATACTTTCGAGGAGACTGATAAAATTTTATTTGACACTATCAAAGAAGCGGATATTAAAGAAACAGTTTTTATAATGGGTGATTTTAATTTACCAAATATTAAGTGGCCATTGTGTTCATCTGAAGGGTATAACATGTTACATGAAAAGTTTTTAGAAATGTATTTAGACAGTAACCTGCAACAATTAGTTACCGGTATAACCAGGAAGAGAAACACACAAGAGTCACTTTTAGACCTTGTTATGTGTAATGAGGAAAACTTGTGCACAAGTGTAGAACATCATTCTCATATTGGTAAGAGTGACCATCAGGTACTTTTCGCAACTTTAGAAATTCCCTCACAAAATCAACATTTCAAACCAAGCTATCAGACTCCGCGTAGGAACTTTTTTCATGCTGACTTCAACACATTATCAATCGCTATGCAAAAAATAGATATTTTAACGGATTCATCAATGCCAATCTATGCCACATGGGACATCTTCAAGTCAAAAACACAACACATTATAGAGTCTTATATTCCCCTTTTACGGAAATCAAAGAAAGTGAATCATAACAAACCATGGATAGGACCGCAGATAGTTAAAATGTCACTTGAAAAAGCTACATTATGGAGAAAATATCGACTTGAGAACACCAAAGATAGCTACAATAAATACAGAAAAATAAACAATAAATTAATTGCAGAAGTAAGGAAGGCTCGAATGACATTTGAAAGCAAGGTGGTATACAGTGGCCCCAAATCTTTTTATGGCTATGTACGTCAACAGCTCTCATCTAAGGTATCAGTGCCTCCATCGCTATTGGATGACAAAACGAACATTGTGGTCAAGGACCAAGAGAAAGTTGCAAATATATTTGCGAGACAATTTGAAAAATCATATGTTAGAGAACCACCGGGTAAGCCTATCCCACCAATTGCAGCTCCAAGAAATAATAACTCTTTAGAAGAGGTACAATTCTCACCAGACACTGTACAGAAATGTATTATGACCCTGAAAGACGACACAGCTATGGGCTCAGATGGAATCCCTGCTATCTTACTAAAAAAATGCAGTACAGTCATAAGTACCCAGCTAGCAGCAATAATGACTCTTTCCCTGGACCAAGGAAAACTCCCATTGGATTGGAAAGAGGCAATTGTAACCCCTATCTACAAAAAAGGCAGTCGACGAGTTGCATCAAACTATCGCCCCATAAGTCTTACTAGTCTAATTTGCAAAACCATGGAAAAGATAGTTGCTCAAGAAATAAGAATATTTTTGACAAAAGAACATATCCTGCTAAATGAACAGCATGGCTTCATCCAGGGACGATCAACAGTGACAAATCTACTATCCTGCATCAATTTGTGGACCAGTGATTGGGATAGCCGCCAACCAACAGATGTAGTTTATTTAGACTATGAAAAGGCATTTGATAGAGTACCAATAAAAAGACTTTTAACAAAACTAGAACACTTCGGAATTCGTGGCAAACTTCATAGATGGATAGAAAACTTTCTAACAAACAGAACCTTCAAGGTTCGAGTGGGAGAAGCCTATTCACAACCCCATAAAGTACACAGTGGTGTACCTCAAGGATCTGTACTCGGCCCAATTCTTTTTGGAATTTTTCTAACAGACTTGAGACAACACATCCAATCCAAGCTATCACTATTTGCAGATGACACAAAAATTATGGGTAATCCATTAATATCTCACAAAACTATTCAAAACGATCTTGACTCCATATATCGGTGGACCCAAGACTGGCTCATCACCCTGAATGCAACTAAGTGCACAGTGCTGCACATAGGAAATAAAAATCCAAAAATTACCTACACAATAAACAATACTCATCTAGAGATTATGGAATGTCAAAAAGACCTAGGAGTCAATATTAAGTCAGACCTAAAATGGGAAACTCACATACTGACGGTTGTAAAGAAAACTAATTCCATAATTTACATCATTAGAAAAGCCTTCTCATATATAGATAAAGATCTCTTTTTAAAGTTGTATAAAACATACATAAGACCATTAATGGAATATGCATTCCAGATCTGGAATCCCTACTTCAGGAAAGATATTGATCTTCTTGAAAGAGTGCAAAGAAGAGCCACTAAAATGGTACCAGCACTCAAGAATCTTTCATATGAGGACCGACTTCAGGAATTGGGTCTCACAACGTTGGAACAACGTAGACAACGTGGCGACCTGATAGAGACTTATAAAATATTAAATGACCACTATACTGCCTCGGATTTGAAACACATTTATAACATTAACGACAACGGACTGAGAGGCCACTCGCTAAAACTGGTAAATCTACCTGGTACAAGCAATCCCAGAAAGCACTTCTTGCCTAACCGTGTGGCAAATTGCTGGAACAAACTACCAGAATCAGTGATAAGTGCTCCTTCAGTGAACTCTTTCAAAAACAGACTCGATAAACATTATAAAACAGTGCACTGATAAGATATACACGCATCAGCTTAATAGCTGCCAGTGTATTAACAAATAATAATAATAATAATAATAGTATTTAAAATTTCTTTCTATCAATTTTCAAGTGTTTGATTTTTATTTTTTCAAATCTGAGATCTTGGGTGGGCCAATTTTTTAGCATGCAATATTTACTTCTTTAAATTAGGTCGTCCGGTAGCGAGATGGGCTGACGACATAGCATCAGTCACGGGCCGGACCTGGATGAGGCTAGCAGCAGACCGTGGACAATGGCATATATGCAAAGAGAGGCCTATACCCAGCAGTGGGTGAAGTCGGGCTGCGGATGATGATGATGATGAATATATATAATAAACAATAGTCTTAATACTCACATCCTTTTTGTGCCATTGCCGCTAGCAATCCAACCAAACAAGCACCTTGTGAGAAACCCATAAATCCATCAAAAGGGCCATGCTCTTTGACGGCATTCTCGATCAACCGTAATGTGTCTTCGAAACCTATCGCAGGACCACCCAGGCACTTGCCACTGAATGTATTGTCTTCTGCATTGAACCACCAAGATCTTGCATCTGAAATTACCACAAATAAGTGATTGTTTAATAAGAGAGCTTAATCGGAGGATTGGCAGTAAATTATTATATGATGATTTAAAAACTTTATGTAAGATTCTTTTTATATACTAAATGTAGCCTACTGGCTTGAAACAAACAATAAACGTATGAATATTGTTTTTTTTTTCAACTAAAAAACATATTAAGTTGGATTGGAATCACTAGTAATGATCCATTACAATAGGCATACCTTCGTCTCCTGTACCATCTTCACTCACGACTTTATGAGGTCCAGATAGGAAAAAAAGCTGCGCGTACTTCGCGACGGCTTTGCGAAAAGATCCAATCTTCCCTTTGAATACATTGCCATTCTGCCGGTAACCATGGAAAGCAAGAATCTTCAGTTTCGGCCGCTCAGCTTTGGGTAGATCGTTTTGCGATATTGTCGGCGGTGGTGGCGGTGTCGGCAAAGGGTCACTTTGGTTAGAATTAAAATTGAATTCTGACATATTAACTGAGATAACTACAACTAGACTTCTATTTTTCAAGCACAACTGTTTGTGTTTTATATAAATAACGAAAAGTACGAGCGCAAGCGAGAAGAATCAGCTAGCGAGCGGGTAAAATTCACTCACAGCACATTAATAAGCTTGCACTGCACATAGCATTTTATGTTGTCACTGTCAGTGTCAGTCAAGCAGACAGGTAGAACAGGGTTGGACAGACGGAATACCTGTGTACTAAAGAATTTTATCGATAATTTGCTTGATTTGAATTTATAGACAGAAAATTAAAAAAAAACAAATGTTTTAGAAAATTTAGACTAAAGGTTAGACCGCACTAAGCGAAACTCAACGGCAGCGGCGTGACGCGTCACATAGTGGCAAAATATTCCTTGTAAGAAATTGTAACGCACTACGCGGCAGCATAATTAAATATAAAAAATGTTTTTAGCAAGATTTCTCAGATAACATTGGTTTTGGTATTTTATTTTAAAATTCGCTGAATTCACTGGTGCATTTGTATTGAGCTTCAGGGAGAGTAATTTAAATAGAGCTAGACTAGAAATGCTAGACTAAAGAAAACGGAAGTTGAAAGAAAATAACACGTTAAGTTTTGTCGATAAAACTCCTGGGAGTAGGCAGCATCCCATCACTAACCTATCTAAATTGGCGCCAAAACGAAATTAAACTGTCATCATTTTTTTAAGGCAAGCAAAACAAACAAATCGTGCAGTGCATGCATTTTCTTTTTACTATTTTTCAGTGAAATTGTAATTTCTTTGTCAGTAAATCTAGATAATAATGGAAGACGGTGACTTTGATCAACGGCTTAGAGATTTACAAAGAGAATATCTCGAATTCCTGGACGATGAAGTAAGTGTTTCGGGTTTCCACAAACTTGAGGTTAAAAAGTTAGTTTCATCAAAGTTAAATTAACGATTGTTGTTATAGGAAGACCAAGGGATTTACATGGAGCGTGTGAAGCAGATGATAACAGACAAATCACAACGGCTTACCGTTAGCGTGAATGATTTGAGACGAAAAAATCCCGTCCGTGCTAAGAACTTGTTGGAGAGTGCCTTCGAAGAGCAAATAGCCTTCCAAAAAGCGCTCAAAGAGTATGTCTCGTCTATTGATCCAACGTACGCTAAAGTTCAGGAAGAGTTCTTTGTTGCTTTCTCAGGCAGTTTCGGTAACAAGCATGTCACACCCCGAAGTTTGACCTCTCGGTGAGTATGTACACTTTACATGTCCTAAACTCTAGGTACTTGGTGATCAGACTGTTTTCCGCAAGTGAGCACTTCGCGTTCCATAACTCTTGTTCATATACCTAATTATAAAAGACAACTTGATACTTGGTACTTGATGTATGGACTGGTTTCCACGATTAGACCTGCGACTATGCTGCACTTCCTGTTGAAAGAGAAGATAAGATGGAGCTGACATCGTCCAAGAGACAAAAGCTCCCTAAATAAAACAGATAAAAAAAAAAAAAACCATTTTCAGCTCAGCGTTTATGAATCAATCAGTCACTCGGTCAGGTTAAGCTCTTATACATTATAGGAATAAATTTCTAAAAATGTTCATTAAGTGTTCTTTGAAATGAGGTAGAACTGAACTCTTTCAGGTACTTAGGAAACCTGATATGTGTCGAGGGCATAGTCACAAGAGTCTCCCTAGTGAGGCCGAAAGTAGTCCGCAGTGTTCACTACTGCCCGGCCACTAAGAAGGTTATGGAGAGAAAGTACACAGATCTGACATCATTTGAAGCATTTCCCACAACAGCAATTTATCCTACAAAGGTAAGTTATGGATGAGTTTGAAGATTATTTATCACCAGTGTTGACTGGTTTTTACAAATTCAAAAAAGTTTATATGTGCTTGTATGTTATGTGTGTTATATGCACAGTACTTTTTTATAATATTCTAAAAGTCTTCAACCTAGATGGGAAATGTCCCCTAGGCAATGGCCTAGGTACTAATCCAGGGTAAACTGGTTCAAGTCTAGAAAAATGGGATGTTATTAAAATCAATCAGACCAATGATAACAATGAAGATGAGTACTAATCTTATGAAGAGAGTGTTATCCTGTTCATATATGGTTAACCCAATAAAATATAAATAATCAAATAAACCTCAGCAGTCTTCTCTTTTAGGATGATGAAGGCAATGCCTTAGAAACAGAATTCGGGCTCTCCCGCTACAAAGATCACCAGACCCTCACAGTGCAGGAGATGCCCGAGCGAGCACCAGCCGGCCAGCTCCCTCGGAGTGTCGACATCATCTGTGATGACGACCTTGTGGACCAGTGCAAGCCCGGAGACAGGGTGCAGATTGTCGGGAACTATAGATGTCTGCCAAATAAGCAGGGGAGCTTCACGGCCGGTACTTTTAGGTAGGTGTATCTTACATATACATTTGAATCTACACTTGCGTGCAAAAAAATCGACCCACCCCGCAGCAAAGTAATTAAAGCCTGAAGCAGGCCGATTTTTTTGCTCGCAAGTATATGTGTGTATGTGTGAGATTGTTTATGTGTCTTGATATCTGAAATAGCGGGTAAATTGTGGTATGCATGTATCTGTAACTGTGCAAACGTGAAAAAGAGAGTTATAAATAAGACAATTGAAAGTGGAAAACCTCTGCGTACCTACGTTTACGATCAAATTGTAAACTTAAAAAAAAAAACCAGCCAGGCTAACATATCTGCCGCGACAAAATTTATTCGCAAGAGATTCGCACGAGAAGAGCGAGACAAAACAGTCGACAAAATTTTGACTTAGCACTCACATTAACCCGGGAGGCTAAAAAAGTACCCTAAACCGACGCATATATGGTATGGAGAATGAAATGAGAGTGAATGAAGCAAAAGAGGTATGTCAGAATCATAGCTAGTAGAGATTCGTGGTTTCTGCCTACCCTATTGAGAAACAGGCCTGGTTTTATGTATGTACTAACTTCCGCCCACGGCATCGCCCGCGTGGTACTTTGAAAAACAAAAACAAATCTATCCCGCCGGAACCGTAAAATTTTCCGGGATAAAAAGTAGCCTATGTGCTATTCCAGACTATAATCAAAACTGTGAAGTTTGTGAGGATGGATGTATGTATGTTTGTTACTCTTTCACGCTGAAACCGCTGAACGGGTCTAGATGACCAAATTTCATCCAGACCCGTTCAGCGGTTTCAGCGTGAAAGAGTAACAAACATACATCCATCCTCACAAACTTTCCTCTTTATAATATTACTAGCTTCTGCACGCGGCGTCGCCCGCGAAGTACCTACATAAAATATAGCCTATGTTCATCCTGAAAGTTCATTCTACACATTGGTGAAAGAATTTTTCAAATCGGTTCAGTAGTTTCGGAGCCTATTCAATTCAAACAAACAAACAAACAATCAAATCTTTCCTCTTTATAATATTAGTATAGATAGTACTCGTATAGATTATTAGTATAGATAAGTAGGATGTGTCAAATGTTTGATCATACCTCAGATAGTAACTACATTTAAATCATTTTTAACCTAGTAACATATTTCCAGGACGATACTTATAGCGAATAACGTAACACAAATCAATAAGGACTTCAACATGACAATCACACTAGACGACGTGAAACTATGCAAGCGGATGGCTAAGCGTTCCAACCTGGATATGTTTGAGCTGCTCGGCAAGTCACTGGCGCCATCTATACACGGGCACGAGTACATTAAAAAGGCTATACTGTGTCTGCTGCTTGGGGGTATGGAGAAGATACTGCCTAATGGGACACGACTTAGAGGGTAAGTTTACAAATAAACTAGCTTCCGCTCGCGGCGTCGCCCGCGAAGTACCTGCATAAAATATAGCCTATGTTCATCCTGAAAGTGTATTCTACACATTGGTGAAAGAATTTTTCAAATCGGTCCAGTAGTTTCGAAGCCCTTTCAATGCAAACAAACAATCAAATCTTTCCTCTTTATAATATTAGAAAATACGAGCTCTAAGATACTATAGCACCCAAGACTAGGGTGGATATTACGGAACTCTGATTACAATCAATTACAATGAATGTCTATCAACTGTACTGTGATTACGTAATTCTGATATTTACAAACAATATACTAAGTAATAAACAAATAATTTATTATAATAATTTTATAGCAATAAACTTTCCATAATACAATTCACCGCTAGTAACTAGAAGTGTTAGTAATAATTATTTGATAGTATCAGAGTTACATAATCGCAGCACTGGAATCTATCTATACATATAATAAAATCGTTTATCTTTGCGTTTGTGCACGCTAATCTCCGCAACTGCTGAACCAAATCGAATGCAGTTTTCACTAATGTATTGAGGTAAGCTTGGAATCATCTAGATCAGTTGACAAATAAAAAAGATAAGAATATAAAGAATATGAACCCGCATTTCGCGTCTCAGCCGGACACTTGCCCGTCGCGCGAAAGAGGAAATCAAGGTTGACATTATACAAGTACGACAAGGTCGACATTATACCTACTAGCTGACCTAATTTAGTATTTTTAATAACAATTTGTATCAATGTATAGATCATTGATTCAAATAACACGGATATAATCAGTGATTCAAATATCACGGTGTTTACAAAAATTGCTATTATATTTGTTGCAGGGATATAAACATCCTGCTTATCGGCGACCCGTCCGTGGCGAAGTCCCAGCTGCTCCGCTACGTGCTGC
This sequence comes from Cosmorhoe ocellata, assembly GCA_963675405.1. Classification (NCBI taxonomy): domain Eukaryota; kingdom Metazoa; phylum Arthropoda; class Insecta; order Lepidoptera; family Geometridae; genus Cosmorhoe; species Cosmorhoe ocellata. Next base: position 9,867,528 of record OY776253.1, on the reverse strand, counting down.
AGACGGCGCCGCGCGCCATCACCACCACGGGCCGCGGCTCCTCCGGCGTCGGCCTCACCGCCGCCGTCACCACGGACCCCGACACTGGAGACCGAAGGTGAGAGGACCTAATTCTCAACTCAACTCAGCCGTTGATTCGGTTATATGACCCACTAGCTTCTGCCCACGGCTTCGTATGTTACCTATCCCACGGGATCCGTACATTTTTCCGGGATAAAAAGTAGCTTATGCGCTATTCCAGACTATAATCTATATCCGTGCCAAATTTCATCTAGATCCGTTCAGCCGTTTCAGCGTGAAAGAGTAACAAACATACATCCATATATCTAGACATCCTTACATCCACACATCCATACATCATTAATTACATTACAAACATTCGCGTTTATAATATTAGTAGGACGAGCACTCAAATATAAATTCACATCTTTTTCGGCGCTTTGTGGAGCAACACCAGTGCGGAGGCCCTGAGGATGCTTCGTGGAGAAGCGAAACACATGTCGAATTTCTACTAGAGTTTGTGTTAAGCTCATTAGATAATAGTTTAGCGGGAAAGTACTAGATATTACCATCCTTTTCAGTATTTGTAATGGATTTCCGCAAAGTCAATGAATCAATCAAACAATTGTGTACGATCTGCAGAAATTTGTTCCGTTGGTCTGGTTGTTTTCAATGTCTAATAAAAAATATCTATCTATGTATATAATGTATTATATATATCAGTTATCTAGTACCCATAACACAAGCTTTGAGTAGTTTACTTTGGGGCTAGATGATGCTGTGTGGATTGTCCAGCATTATTTATTTATTCCAGGTTAGAAGCAGGTGCTATGGTGTTGGCCGACCGCGGCGTGGTCTGCATAGATGAGTTCGACAAAATGTCGGACATCGATCGCACGGCGATCCACGAGGTTATGGAGCAAGGCAGGGTTACCATCGCCAAAGCTGGCGTACATGCCACCTTGAATGCTAGGTGCTCGGTCCTAGCCGCCGCCAACCCTGTATACGGACGAGTAAGTTTAAACCTAAAACTAATAAAAACGAATGTGCTTTAGACCACACAACTGAAGTAAAACTTCTTTAGCTCCATCCATATACAATACGTTTATTTCTTATACTTTTAAACGAGCAATTCTTGTATATATTTATATAAATATGTATATATAATCTGAATCTCGGAAACGGCGTAGAAAATTTCGTATGTAGGGGGTTTTGGGGGCGATAAATCGATCTAGCTAGGTTTCATTTTTAGAAAACGTCGATTACCCAAAAAAAACGAGCAAAGCTCGGTCATCCAGGTACTATGTTTTTATACGAAACTTAACTGGCTATGAGAGAAAGAGAGAAAGTAAATGTGTGCTCGTATCTCTTTTTATCATCGCTAACTTATATCTCCCTCTCAACTTTCGTTCGCCTCGCCCGATCACACTTTTCGTAACGCATTCACCAGCTTACTCCCCAAGTCAAGCGTGCGTAAATAATTTTTACTTCAAATAGATTTAAATTTAACCATTGACTTGAAAGAAGAAGTATTAATGCAACTAAACTTCCTGTTAGAAAATTCAAAGCCTTCATTAAAAATAATCTCTTAAAGAAAGCATATTATAATATAAATGAATATATTGATGATAGGAACTCATGGCCCGATGTCGCTCCGCCCTCCGACAGCTAACCAATTTGCAATGTGAATGCTGTCCTTTTGTTTTATGTATTTATGTTCTGTTTTGTCTTTTGTTTTTATGTTATTACTAGCTGTCCCGCCCGCGACTTCGTTCACTTAAAGTAGGTATCTAAACTGAGTTTCAAACAAATTACACTAATAAAAAAATCCCATAAATAACTTTGACACCCAATTTTACCCATTTTAGAGGGCTATTTTGAAATATCCAGGAATACGTTTCCATTTACTTTGCATTTAAAGTATCCAAACCAAAACTAAGACCAATCACACCACCCTTTAAAAAGTAATTACCCATAAAAACATTGACCCCACATTTGACCCCTTTTTGAAGGTCATATTGAAAAATCCTGAAACACTTGTACATTCATTTTGTGTAAATACAAAATGAATGTACAAGTGTTTCAGGAGTACACAAAGTTTCAGACCAATCGCACCACCCGTCAAAAAAAATCCCATACAAACATTGACCCCCTATTTAGAGTTATATTGAAAAATCCTTTAACACGAAATTAAGTTTCAGACCAATCGCACCACCCGTTGAAAAGTTCCCATACAAACATTGACCCCCCCCGTTTGACCCCCTTTTTTAAGGTTTTATTGAAAAATCCTGAAACACGAAACAAAGTTTCCGACCAATCGCACCAGGTTAAAAAGATCCCATACAAACATTGACCCCACATTTGACCCCTTTTTGAAGGTTATATTGAAATATCCTGAAAAAAGTGTCCGTTCATTTTGTATTTACAGTACATAAACAAAGTTTCAGACCAATCGCACCACCCGTTAAAAAGTTCACATACAAACATTGACCCCACATTTGACCCTTTTTTGAAGGTTATTTTGAAAAATCCTGAAACAGGTGTCCATTCATTTTGCATTTACACTACACAAACAAAGTTTCAAGCCAATCGCACCACCCGTTAAAAAGTTCCCATACAAACATTGACCCCACATTTGACCCCTTTTTGAAGGTTATATTGAAAAATCCTGAAATACGTCTTCATTTATTTTGCATTTACAGTACACAAACAAAGTTTCAGGCTAATCGCATTACCCGTTAGAAAGTTCCCATACAAAAATTGACCCCACATTTGACCCCTTTTTGATGGTTATATTGAAAAATCCTGAAACACGTGTCCATTCATTTTGCATTTACAGTGCACAAACAAAGTTTCATGAAAATCGCTCCACGCGTTAAAAAGTTTCATACTAACGTTTTCACCCTTTTTCACCCCCTTAGAGGTGGAATTTCGAAAAATCCCGTCTTAGTGGGTGGTTTTGTTATAAAAGGAACCCACCTTTCAAATTTCAGCTTTCTAGCTTCAGCGGTTTCGGCTGGGCGATGATAAATCAGTCAGTCAGTCAGTCAGTCAGTCAGTCAGGTTAAGCTCTTATATAGATATAGATTATTAGATAATCTTGATTACATTTTTTATTGTAAAAAGGATCATACAAAAAAGCGCTAGGACCGAGACGAGTTTCTTGCCTGTTCTTCTCGTACTTGGGTTAAGTTGGAATTGGCACATAAATTCACCTAGCATGTAAGACGTTTCAAAGTGATCCTTGTGATTGTATTGAATAAATATTTTTACAATTTCAATTTCAATTAGGATTCATAATTGAAAATTCACGATTGTTAATAAAGATGTTGTTTTCAGTATGACCAATACAAGACTCCGATGGAAAATATAGGGCTCCAAGACTCCTTGCTGTCCCGTTTCGATCTGCTCTTCGTGATGCTGGACATCGCTGATGCTGACCATGACAACATGATCTCCGAGCATGTACTCAGGATGCACAGATACAGGTAAGGTTTAATATTCATGATAAATTCAAAAATTCAAATTCATTTTATTTCAGATAATTACAATCCATATTACAAAAACAAATAATCACATAAATACATCACTAAAATAAAAAAATAAAAAAATAAAATAAAATATTTAAAAACTAAACTTAGAACTAAATTAAAAACATACGGCGCCGGCGGTTTAAATCGCCCTCTGCACAAAACATTTCCAGATCGGAGAGGTGAACCTGTCCGATATAGTTTTCAGGATGCTGTTTTGACTGTCCCGCACTCTGCGAATCAGGGATGCAGTTTTCTTACGTAGTATGGCTTCGAAAGCATCCGTCTGGTATTCTGCAAACATCCCTGACGCACTGCAGAAGCGAGGCAGCCCTAACATCATCCTGAAAATATTATTATATTGGACACGGAGCCGGTCCAAGGGCTTTTTGGAGTAGTTGACCCATAGGTTACCCGTGTAGAAGCTCTGGCAATAAGCTTTAAAAAGTGTCAGCTTGACTTCTTCAGTACATCGGGCAAACCTACGGATCAACATGTTTCCTCGGACGGCTAGAGCCCTGCGTTCCCTCTCTATGTCAACATCGTCTTTAAGGCCGTCGGTAATGCTATGACCCAGATATTTAAAGTTAGTCACTTTTTTAATGCTCATTCCGTTAAGGGTTAAATCTAGAGAACTTGTCATGCTACTACCGGCGGCCCCAAAGACCATGTATTCACATTTCTTAACATTATAGCTGAGCCCATGAGAAGCAGCGTAGCCGGCGCAGACCTCTAGCATTTTTCCGACCGACCCCGCAGTCGGGCCCAGTAGCACCATGTCGTCAGCATAGCTGATGTTGTTTACACTGACACCATCCACGCTACAACCAACACGCATGCTACTGAGCTCGACTATCAAATCATTAACATACAGGCTGAAGAGTGAGGGAGAACTTACTCCACCCTGTCTCACCCCACACTCCAGCCTGAATGGGTCAGAAAAAGCATTAGACCACTTCACAACATTACTTTGGTTCGAATACCAGTACTGCAGTACTCGAAGCACGTCCGCCGGTACACCCCTGTCTCTCAGCTTTCTCCAGAGCACATCATAGGACACAAGGTCGAAAGCTCTGGAGAGATCAAGGAAACAAGCGTACACCGGCGTCCTACGACTTGTATAATACTGGACAGTGTGCTTGAGTCCCAGGATTGCACTCTCCGTTGATAATCCGGGCCTAAACCCAAACTGTGAGTCATGCAATCCAAGGTGTTTTTGTAAGATCGAATCAAGCACACTGTCCAGCACCTTGGCTATGGTCGTGGCCAGAGAGATCGGGCGATAGTTCCCCTTAAGATAAAGAACTCACTTTGAAAATAAGAGTTTTTTCATAAAGGATAATTAAGTATATATATAGTGTGTTATCAGTAGGTCTACCATGAGTTTTCACAATCTACACTCGCTAGCGACTGTAGTTAAAAACGTCACGTAGTTAACTATCCTACGTCACAGCGTACTACAGCGACTGTAGTTTGTGCTTCATTCATTTGCTTAGAATTTGGTAGCATGAGTAACAATTTTTACAGTACGTCTACCATGAGTTGTCACATTTAGATCGGCTGACGTTACTACAGTAGTAATAGTACGTTACTATGACATCTGTCAAAATTGTCACTCATGGTACCAAATTCTAAGCAAATTAATGAGCGCAAACTACAGTCGCTGTAGTACGCTGTGACGTAGGATAGTTAGCTACGTGAGGTTTTAGTACCCAACTATCCGCTAGAGGCGCTGTACCAAGTTTTCATACATTTTTTAACTACAGTCGCTAGCGAGTGTAGATTGTGAAAACTCATGGTAGACCCTCTGATGTCATAATAACGTACTACTGTAGTAACGTCAGCCGATTTAAATGTAGACTCATGGTAGACGTACAGCAGTCTACTTCCGAAAACTTCAGGGGGTTAAAGTACCCATCAATATAAACGATTTTCTAAGAAACCAATACTGTGTGCGAAAAAAAACAGTTGTTTCATACCTAAAGTTCAATACCTACTTGACTAAAATGTATGAAACAGCTGTTTTTTTTCGCGCTCACAGTGTTGGTTTCTTAAAGTTTTATTTTTCCCGACGTTTCGACTGGTTTACACACTGTCATCAGGTTTACAGGTTGTCAGTCCGTGTCCACGACAGTGTGTAAACCTGCTTTCCGAAGATATTCTGGTAACACCCTTTATATAATTTTATGGTTATGTTTACAGGAATCCTAAAGAGCAAGATGGAGAAGTGTTGCCGATGGGGTCATCGGTAGAAATGCTCTCTACTGAAAATCCTGACGATGATGAAACAGAGGTGAATATAGAATAGAGCCTTATTATATAAATACTAGCTGTCCCGCCCGCGACTTTGTTCACTTAAAGTAGGTACCTATCTAAACTGAGTTTCAAACAAATCACACTAATAAAAAATCCCATAAATAACTTTGACACCCAATTTTACCCATTTTAGAGGGCTTTTTTGAAATACCCAGGAATACGTTTCCATTTATTTTGCATTTAAAGTATCCAAACCAAAACTAAGACCAATCGCACCACCCTTTAAAAAGTACCTATAGAAACATTGACCCCAAAGTTTCAGACCAATCGCACCACCCATTAAAAAAATCCCATACAAACATTGACCCCTTTTTTAGTTATATTAAAAATCCTAAAACAGAAAACAAAAATTCAGCACCACCCGTTAAAAAAATCTTATACAAACATTGACCCTCCCCCATTTGACCCCCTTTTTTAGAGTTATGTTGAAAAATCCTAAAACGCGAAATTAAGTTTCAGACCAATCGCACCACCCGTTGAAAAGTTCCCATAAAAACATTGACCCCCCCCCCCCCATTTGACCCCTTTTTTAAGGTTTTATTGAAAAATCCTGAAACACGAAACAAAGTTTCAGACCAATCGCACCAGGTTAAAAAGATCCCATACAAATATTGACCCCACATTTGACCCCTTTTTGAAGGTTATATTGAAATATCCTGAAACATGTGTCCGTTCATTTTGTATTTACAGTACACAAACAAAGTTTCAGACCAATCGCACCACCCGTTAAAAAGTTCACATACAAACATTGACTCCTAATTTGACCCTTTTTTTATGGTTATATTGAAAAATCCTGAAACACGTGTTCATTTATTTTGCATTTACAGTATACAAACAAAGTTTCAGGCCAATCGCACCACCCGTTAAAAAGTTCACATACAAACATTGACCCCACATTTGACCCTTTTTTTATGGTTATATTGAAAAATCCTGAAACACGTGTTCATTCATTTTGCATTTACAGTATACAAACAAAGTTTCAGGCCAATCGCACCACCCGTTAAAAAGTTCCCATACAAAGATTGACCCCACATTTGACCCCTTTTTTATGGTTATATTGAAAAATCCTGAAACACGTGTCCATTCATTTTGCATTTACAGTGCACAAACAAAGTTTCATGATAGTCGCTTCACGAGTTAAAAAGTTTCATACTAACGTTTTCACCCTTTTTCACCCCCTTAGAGGTGGAATTTCCAAAAATCCCGTCTTAGTGGGTGGTTTTGTTATAAAAGGAAACCACCTTCCAAATTTCAGCTTTCTAGCTTCAGCGGTTTCGGCTGGGCGATGATAAATCAGTCAGTCAGTCAGTCAGTCAGTCAGTCAGTCAGTCAGGTTAAGCTCTTATATAGATATAGATTTATTTTACTAACGTGATTTGGGGGAGACCTATGCCCAGCCGAGGGACGATACAGGTTAAAAAAAATCTTATATAATTTTTAAGATTCTTCATGCCTCGACTTTAAATTGTGTTACTCACAACAATATCTGACCTAAGGTTCACAATCTAACCTTAAAAAACTCCTAGAATAGCTCCATTACGTTTTAATAACTAAAAAGAAACAACTTCAATGTTGTACTATTAAAAAAACGTACTACTGAACCGATTTTGATAAAATTTCTTCGGTACCACTCAGAAACTACCATTAACATAAAAAAAAACAAATTAGTTTAAAAATAAATTGAAAATCTAGCATCTTGTTGGTTTAAAAATTTCAAAATACATAGGTAGCAAAGTGGGACACCAATGGTACCTTTTCTTTTTTGTTCATTGAAAACTATATCTAATATTTATTTATTTCAAATTCAAATTACAATTACATTGTCTTAACAGTAGGGGACACCAAAACAACAATGAAATTACACGTAACTTACATACTGTACAGTAGCATCTGTGAATTCCGTCAAACTAGTGTTAAATAAATCCATGTTACTTGATTGACATAGGCTGTTGATGATACGAAGGGCTCGCGTGAACGGCGCCTCGCTCAGGAGGTTGGTCCTCGCCCTCGGGAGCACCAGCAGCCCAGGCCGACGCCGCGCCCCCGCATAGTTGTCCGGCACGCACAAACCGACACACATCAACACCCGCGGATTGTGCACCATACCTCGAACTAAACGCAATATATACAACACTAACATCGTTTCCCGCCTCACTTCTAGTCTAGTGTATAATATGAAAGAAGTAAGAACTACAGTTACATGTACTTATTTTAGGACACAAATCAATCGATATACGAGAAGTACGACCCACTCCTCCACGGCAACACTCGCAGTAAGACGGACCGGATCATAAGCACTAAGTTTATGCGCAAGTTTATTCACATCGCGCGTCTGATGAAGCCGAAGCTAACTCAGGAGGCGTCGGATGCTATAGCTGATGAGTACGCCAAGCTGAGGAGCCAGGACATGATGGAGAGCGATGTAGCTAGAGTAAGTTTGACTGATCGATCGATTTGATCGATCAGTCAATCAGTCAATCAATCGAACAATCGATCAGTCGATCAGTCGATCAGACGATCAGTCGATCATTCAAATTAATTGATCGATTGAATGACCGATTGATTGATCGATTGATTGATCAGACGATCAGTCGATCGGTCGATAAATTCTAGGCATAATATAATCTAGAGAGATATAATTTCTATATCCTACTAATATTATAAACGCGATAGTTTGTAAGAATGTGTGGATGTATGGATGTCAGGATGTCTGGATGTATGTTTGTTACTCTTTCACGCTGAAACGGCTGAACAGATCTTGATTAAATTTGGCACAGATACAGATTATAGTCTGGAATAACACATAGGCTACTTTTTATCGACTCAGTGGCGCAGCGGGCGAGAGTCCGCCTGTAACGCTAGAGGTTGCGGGTTCGATTCCCGCCGCGGAACAAATTTGTTTACGATCTGCAAAAATTTGTTCCAGAACAATTCTGGGTGTTTTCTATGTATAATAAAAAATATCTATCTATGTATACAGGGTGTCCCAAAAAGTAGTGTCAAGCGAAAGTCCAGAGATAGAACACCCTTTGGGGTACCCGAATCACCCCCATGTATGTTCCGCGATTTTTTATAGTTTTCGAGTTATTAATTTTTTTACCGAATTTTTGAAAATTTACGACTTGAACAACTTAAAACATTCTTAAAAAAAAAGTTGAAAATTTTCTTGAGATTTTTTTTTTGCTATTGAATTTTAATGAGTTGTTGTTTTATGCATAAAATAATCAGCTACGTGACTTTGATGAAAACTATGAAATTGTTGGTGTAAAGTCAAATAATTACATTCGGTAAATTATGACTTAAATTTTCAACTTTAAATTAAAAATCTTAACAAGTGATTTCATGGTTTCTAAATAAGTCTAAAGAATTTTCCAGACACTCAGCTTTCATAATCATTAAAAAAAAGTAGTACTTAATAGGCTACTTTGGCTAAAATCGGCCTTCAAAGACGGTGAGGTGGAAAATTCTTAAAATTAGCTACCTGACTAAAAAAATAGATTTTGGCCATTTTATCATTCCTAAGCTTAATTAGTTTGTTAGCTACCCAAAAATGACTACAAAAAAATCGTTTATGCCAAATAAATCAGTAATATGGCCGAATTAAGAACAAAATTATGACAGGCCGAAGAAAAAATTAGGGCACTTAAAATAGCTTTCATACGATTAAAGGAAAACTTTTTAAGACGATGTAGGATTTGTATCGACCAAGAAAGTTGACATTTTGAAAACTTTTTGTAAAAAATTAATAAATTTTACTTGTTGTTTTATTTCATAAATTTAGCTAAACTAAATAAATAAAACCTTCAAATTTTAATGAAATCTTACTTTCCTGCAGTCATTTTTGGTTAGTAAACAAACAAATTAAGCTTAGGAATGATAAAATGGTCAAAATCAATTTTTTTATCAGGTAGCTAATTTTAAGAATTTTTCACCTCACCGTCTTTGAAGGCCGATTTTAGCCAAAGTAGCCTATTAAGCACTACTTTTTTTTAATGATTATGAAAGCTGAGTGTCTGGAAAATTCTTTAGACTTATTTAGGAGCCATGAAATCACTTGTTAAGATTTTTAATTTAAAGTTGAAAATTTAAGTCATAATTCACGCAATGTAATTATTTGACTTTACACCAACATTTGCATAGTTTTCATCGAAGTCACGTAGCTGATTATTTTATGCATAAAACAACAACTCATTAAAATTCAATAGCAAAAAAAAAATCTCAAGAAAATTTTCAACTTTTTTTTTAAGAATGTTTTAAGTTGTTCAAGTCGTAAATTTTCAAAAATTCGGTAAAAAAATTAATAACTCGAAAACTATAAAAAATCGCGGAACATACATGGGGGTGATTCGGGTACCCCAAAGGGTGTTCTATCTCTGGACTTTCGCTTGACACTACTTTTTGGGACACCCTGTATAATGTATTAAATATATCAGTTATTTAGTTCGCTCGCTGCGCCACTGAAGTCGTCGTGATGATGATGATTGTGGCATGGTTGGTTACAGACGCAGCCGGTGACGGCGCGCACGCTGGAAACGCTGATCCGCCTGGCCACGGCGCACGCCAAGTGCCGCCTCAGTTTCCAGGTCACAGAGGATGACGCCATGAAGGCCATCCAACTCGTACACTTCGCTTACTTCAAGAAGGTATGTTATCCAACAACTTTATAGGTACTGAACAAAGATTTAAATCGTAGATATGCCCCGTACGGTACTGAGACCAAACGAAATGAGATAGCTCGCTCATTTGGCACACCAAATATTTTCAATTTCAGGGTACAAAAGGAATAAGTATATTTTTTTACGAAAGATCGTGCAATATAATTGCACAATAAATCGTGAAATAACTGTTTGGTTCATTTTTTACTGATCATGAGTGTGCGTGCATCGGCATTTTGTTAACACACACAAGTAAAAACAGTAACAAACATATCTACGATTTAAATCTTTGGTACTGAAAGATTTTTTTTCAATAAGTCACGCCCTTTATAATTAACTAGCTTCTTCTCGCGGCTTTGCTCGCGAGGTACCTATATTAAATATAGCCTATGTTACTTAGAAACAATGTAGCATTCTAACGGTGAAAGAATTTTCGAAATCGGACCAGTAGTTTTTGAGTTTATTTGTTACAAACAAAAATACAAAACTTTCCTCTTTATAATATTAGTATAGATATAGACTACTTAACTTTCGCTTCTACAGACACGGATCAGTAGTTATATTTTCTATTTCGCCAAGTAATTTCACTTTCTGACCCTTTAATTAAACTATGAAACTGAAAACTAGTTTACTTCTGCCACTAGCGGTTGTAGCCACAAATACTCTTGCTTGAGAGTTCTACACAATGAGTCTCAATTGTTATGAAAGTGTATTTTAAAGGAAAATCTCTACAATTCAGGTACTAACAAAAGAAAAGCGACGCAAGCGCCGAGCGTCTTCCGATGAGGAAGCAGCAGCCTCGGACAGCGAACAGCCATCACAGCCAAAAGCGAAACGGTCCAAGCGAACCGTGAGTACTGATCACTTTTCAATTTTACCTGTACATAAGTAATAGCATTTAAAAGTAAGTACCTGGTTGACCGAGCTTTGCTCTGTTTTTTCTTTGGTAAATCTTGTTTTTTGGAAAATGAAACCTAGCTAGATCAATTTATCGCCCTCGAAACCCCCTGCATACTAAATTTCATGAAAATCATTGTAGCCGTTTCAGAGATTCAGAATATATATACAGGGTGTAATCGTTAAGTGTGCACAGGCGATTATTCCGTAACTATTGCAGATATCAAAAAACTTTAAACTGATATCGAAAGTACTTTACCTAATGAGTAAAATGACATTAATAACTTTTTAAAAATAAAACGAGAAATATCCAAAAAAAATACATTAATCACTCCCATACATTTTATTTCTTAGTAAGTACAAAATTTTGTGTTCAAAGCATATGTTCGAAGTGACGTCCTCCTTGTGCAATACAATGACGAGCTCTATTTACAGTTTCTAAATGAACTTTCCTTAACATTTGCGGAGTAATTAAAGCAATTGCACGACGTACACGATTCTGTAACTCTTCTAGGCTGTGTACTCTCTCAGCGTACACGTGGTCTTTGACAAATCCCCATAGGAAGAAATCACAAGGCGTGAGATCCGGGGATCTGGCAGGCCAAGGGGTTGCACTATTATTGGCTATTAAGCCATTATAATTGTTTCGTAAGAAATTCATTACAACATTTGTATTATGTGCAGGTGCTCCATCTTGTTGAAAAATTATCGACCTTCTTTCATCGTCTTACACCCTGTATATATATACATACATATATACAAGAATTGCTCGTTTAAAGGTATAAGATATAGTGATACTCATTAGAACAAGTAGCGCAGACTAGAAAAGACCGAAAATAGAAGATAGAGGAGATATTTGCCCAGCAGTAAGACATTATGTAGACAAAAGAAATGTAATAAATAAATAAATAAATAAAATAAATAAATAATGCTGGACAATCGACACAGCATTATCTAGCCCCAAAGTAAGCTACTTAAAGCTTGTGTTATGGGTACTAGATAACTGATATATTTAATACATTATATACATAGATAGATAGACATATGTATATCAGCGCTTATATCAGATTATTTATGTTTTTTAGTAACAGTCTCCGGATTAGAGTGTGCGATAGTTAGTGACAGTTCTTGTACGTTTTCAGACGGCAGATGGCGCTCAGGACCCTTACGAGTTCTCATCAGACGAAGAGGCGGAGCCGGTGCTACGCGCCGCGCGGTCGATCCAACCCGACCCCACCACCGACCGCACCACGCGATCGCAAACTACCTCGCAGAAAACTGTTATACAGGCCGACAGGTATTATTACGAATCCCTAGACTCGGTAGATATCTCCTCAGGTCTCTAGTTACTTAGATCCTTTGAGGATATCTGCAGAGGGTAGTCAGGCACGTCCAAACATGATATTTTGCACAGGAAGTTAGTATTTCGTATGTGACAGGTTGCAAGCCCATCGCGGCTTATAAGAATACTAACCTGTGAAACACACCTTCGAATTTTTAGTTCTAGGGTATGCCGGTTTCCTCATGATTGAGCACTGGCATTGCGCACATACATTTATTCGAATGGAAACTCATTGGTGCAGGACCAAGTTTAAACTCACGACCTTCGGATCGTGAGGCAGGGGTGCTACAACTACACCACCCATGCTCACCACCACTTAAGATTTTATTCTAGAAATTTGTGGTTCAATAAATAAATAAATAAAATAAATAATGCTGGACACTAGCACACAGCATCATGTAGCCCCAATTTATTTATTATTTATTTATTTATTTATTTAAATAATGCAAACATTTATCCCGCGGCGGGAATCGAACCCGCAACCTTCTGCGTCTCAGGCGGACCTTCGCCCGCTGCGCCACAGAGGCCGTCCAATCATCGTATAGTTAGTTACATTCCTTTATTCCTCCAGGTTGGGCCTTTTCAAAACGTCACTACAGCAGCTATTCAGGGACGAGCGCGCAAACACGCTTCCATTGGATCGTGTGACGTCATACCTGAACGAGCAATACTCGCACGCGCCCTTCGATGCGGCTGAAATCAACTCTGCGCTTGAGAAGATGACGGCAGACAATCAAGTCATGATGGCGGATGATATTGTGTTCTTGATCTGAGTAAAATAGAAGCACATAAAGTAAGTTGTCATAAGTTAAGACAAAATATCGTAGGATTTTACAATACTGTAATGTCTAATGACATTTTTCCTCATAAAAGTCAATGGTGTGGCCATTAAACCGCGCAATGTCGCCGGAAATACGTTGCGTCGTCGAACGACGCGGGACATGTTAACTTTCATGCCGATAATTTTCTATTTGAAAATTTAAGAATTTGCCTTTATAATGTGCCTTTTAAGAAACTGTGAGCAATAGCTTTACAACATTGTTAGATGTAAGTGCGTCATCACAATCATGAACAAATAAAATAACTTACAGGCTTCGTGCCAGGAGTTAAATCATGAATTCCACCGAAACATAATTGTATAACATAAAGTTCAATGACAAATTGTTGATTAATTTGTAAGATTTGTACTTTGCCTAAACCTAAACGTAAGGGAAACAATAAAACTGATTTTGTACACAACATTTTATTAATTTGCATAATTATCACTTTCTGCCTTTGCCTTTACTCTTGTTGCCCTTTCCTTTGCCAGATTTGTTCACTTTCCCGCCAAAGACTTTTTTTGATTTATTGAATTTCTGTCCTTTGTTATCATTTTTAAAATTGCTCCTTGCACCTCCATCTTTATTTTGAAAATTTCTTCCGCTCTTGTTGCTTTGGAAATTTCTTCCGCCATCTTGGTTTTGGAACTTCCTCCCGCCATCTTGGTTTTGGAACCGTCTACCGCCTTCTTTATTACCCTGGAACTTCTTCCCACCGTCTTTGTTCTGGAATTTTCTACCGCCGTCTTTGTTGTTCTGGAAGTTTCTATTACCATCATGTTTTCTCTGTACTTTCCCCCCAGTGTCATTATTCTTCTGGAATTTCTTCTTCAATTTGTTGTCTAACCTCATCTTCTTGAAGCCTCTGGGTTCATTATCGTCACCTGTTTTCCTTTTTTTGTTGGGGTGCTCGCTAAATAGATCTACAAGGAAAGAAAATAAATATTTGAACATTTCTTACTAAAATAACTGTCTTACACTGGATTGTGAACGGCCAAGAATATTCATATCTATTCAATCCAGAGCTAACCTTTTTCTGGTTCAGCGCCAACCTCCTTTCTGTAGTAATCAGCATCATTGTCCTCATCGGTTTCCATCTCTTCATTGGTCTGTGATTCAGCTGCAGCTAGCTCCATCAACCTGAAAAAATAAGTTGATGATATGACTCTATTGGTTGATATACTCTGTAGGTAGTGTGTTTTAGTGAGTTGCCAGTGGGGTGAAAGGATTTAAATGCTCTTAGAGAGGCTTCTTTCGTGCACAGACATAGCTTGTAACAAGTAAAATTTTACCATAGTCCAAAGAAGAAAACAAGAGCTCGAAATATTAAGGACTACCCTGAATACTAACCTTTGACTCTCGGTCTGTTCTTTCTTCTTCTTGATTCCTTCTAGCGCCTTCTGTTTAAGCTCTTCCTTTTCCCGCTCTTTGCGTTTGATGTTCTCCTCTTGTTGCGATTTGCGCTTTTCCTTCTGTTTTCTGTTGATCAAAATTGACGGCAAAGTGTTATTTTGAAAAAGTAAGTCGATATAATCCCCTTTAAAGGTTTCAAGGTTAAACCCATGGGATTTTAAATAGATAATTCGTACGCTTAATTATGACTCCAGTCAGTGAAGACCTTTAAATCATTGACATAAGCAACAACCCAATGATTAATATCTTCGTGAAGTGACTTTGTACTTACCTTTTCTCTTCTCTCTTCTTCTTTATTAAGGCTTTCTCTTCGTCAGTCTTCTCCACCAGCTCGTGGAATAGAACCTCGCCGTCCATGAAGCCGTCTTCAACCTAGAACACATAAAGTTGTTACCTGGTGATAGACAAATACAATAATAGAACAGTGGCAAAGGAGCAAACCACTCGCCCAATGGTCAAATTACATAGCGTTGGAAACTTGGGAATCACTAGATGAAAATTGCTGCTTGCTGGGGACTGAAACGAAGTGTAGGTACTTAATAAAGAGTATATGATCTAAGATAAAGAGTAGACTACCTCTACTAGGCCTTTTAATATGGTTCTACACCGCCAAGATAAATAATAAGGCCAAAGAAAATGTGGTTTGATTGTGCGAAAGATGATATGAATGTAAGAGGAGTAGACTCAGAGTTGACGAATGATAGGAGCGAGTGGAAGAAGAAAACATGTTTTACCGACCCCATGCGGCCCCTGCCCTGCCCCCGACCGACCCCACCCCCCTTATCCCATAAGGGCAGGAGAATGATGATAATTACAGTAGACGCGCATGATGGATGATAAATATGATAATGTAGTGTCAATAGTCAATAGTCAATAGTCAATAATCTTTATTCAGTAATATCACAAGGATCATTTTGAATCGTCTTACATACTAGGTGAGTCTAGGTGCCAATTCCAGTCCTATCCCCAGTACGAGAAGAACTGGCAAGAAACTCGCTGGGCCCTAGCGCTTTTTTTGTATTATGAACCTTGTTAACATTGTTAGGGACACCTAGCAGAGTTGGAGCTGATTCGTCCCAAGCTTTTTTGTCATCTAAGTACTCTGATATTCTATAATAAGCTTTACGAGACAGGTTTTGTTTAATTACATTTTTGAATTTCGCAATCGATAGATCAAGCATGTCGCTTGGGATCTTGTTATAGAAGCGTACACATTGCCCTATAAAGGATTTGCTTACTTTAGTGAGCCTAACCGTGGGAACAGCTAGTTTATTTTTATGTCTGGTATTAACATTATGAAAATCACTATTTTTTTTAAATAAATTAATGTTTTTATGAACATACATCAAGTTTTCATATATATACTGACATGGCATTGTCATAATGTTAATTTCCTTAAACTTATCTCTAAGAGATTCTCTGGGACCCATGTTATAAATTGCACGAACAGCCCTCTTCTGCAACACAAATATGGTGTTAATATCTGCAGCACTCCCCCACAACAAAATACCGTAAGACATAATGCTATGAAAGTAGCTGAAATATACAAGTCTAGCAGTTTCTACGTCGGTGAAATGACGGATCTTAAGTGATATAACAACCTTCAAATCCAGGTCACATACATTGCTCCAAAGAAATAACAAGTTACATACCTTCATAAGTTGGAAAGATATCCTAGGCCCGAGTTCATATAACCTTATCGCGGATTTAGTATCTGCGGCCGCGCCTCTCGTCGCTAAGGACTGTGGCAGTATGATCTGCGAGTTAGGATCGTCTTCGAACTCGCTCTCCGACATCAGTCCTGACCTGGAGAAAATTATAAAAAAAAACATGATCACGACTGCTATCCCCGGGTAGACATCTCCTCAGATCTCTAGTTACTTAGATCTTTGAAGATTTAGAGCGCTTCTCTTTAGATATCCTCTAGATCTAAGTAACTAAAGATCTGAGAAGGTATCTACCGAGCCCGGGGATTACAGACGTGATCATTTTTTTTTTTTTTGAAGATGTCTAGGGAGGTTAGTCCGAGGCACGTCCAAACATGATATTTGGCACATGCCCACATTTTGCAGTGGTCAATATCCCGTACGTGACAGGTTGCAAGCGCATCGCCGGCTATAAGAATACTAACAATGACACACTTCCGAACTTATGGTTCTAGGCTATGCCGGTTTCCTCACGATGTTTTCCTTCACCGATTAAGAGCACTGGTATTGCGCACATAATTTTTTCGAATGGAGAAACTCATCGGTACACGACCTGGTTTGAACCCACGACCTTCGTATCGTGAGGCAGGGGTGCCACCACTACACCACCAGTGCTCTTTTAATTTAAAAAAAATATACCTAAATACTAAAAATAAACACACTTTTCGAAAAACTCCGACATGTCTTTACAGCGGTTCAGATTCGGTATTTTCCCTTGGATAACCTTTTTAGTTCCCTTATTCAGGCCGACTGGCGTCGCTCGGATCACATAATGACGGAGGTCGATCACTTTTGTAACAGGGTTGTAGTTCATGAGAACACATCGCCTAATATTTCTCAGTTTTACCTGAAAAATTCAAAATTTTAAATACCATGGCCATATAAATGAGAGTTGATTAGTCTGTTAAATGACACAAAGATTCTTCAAAATTCAAGATATTTGAAGTCATACATCCTACTAATATTATAAACGCGAAAGTTTGTAAGAATGTAAGGATGGATGGATGTCAGTATGTCTGGATGTATGTTTGTTACTCTTTCACGCTAAAACGGCTGAACGGATCTGAATGAAATTTGGCACAGATATAGATTATGGTCTGGAATAACACATAGGCTACATTTTATCCCGGAAAAATGTACGGTTCCCACGGGATAGATTTGTTTTTGTTTTTCAAGGTATCACGCGGGCGACGCCGTGGGTGGAAGCTAGTACATACATAAAATCACGCCTGTTTCCCGACGGGGTAGACAGAGATCACGGATCTCCACTTGCTTATTGAAGTCAGCTTACAAATAAAATATGTCATCATCATCTTCCTGCCCTTATCCCACTAGGTGGGGTCAGCACAACAGGTTCTCTTCCTCCACTCTCCCCTATCATCCGTCATTTCAGTAGTCACTCCCTTCTTACACATATCGTCTTTCACACAGTCCATCCATCTTTTTTTAGGTCTACCTCTACTCTTGTATCCATCCACATTCAAATCCATCACCCTTCTTGTACAAATAAAGTATGTACAAACTAGAATCAACATTAGTACTTACATTAGTAATGTTAATGGTAGGGAACATGTTCTGGAACATAGAGGCCATTAGCTTCATGTGCATGCCTTCCCCAGAGAAGCTGTTGAGCACTATCAGCGGAGCGGACTGGAATGCTCGCATCATCACGTATTGCTTCTTCAGGGATGATATCACATCCCGAGCCAAACTGTACTGTGGAAAATAAGTAGTCAAATTTATAATTTGACTAGCTGTCCCTTCTACATTGCTTAGACAACAGTGAGTGATTATAATTTAATATGAACTTTATTAAATAGTAATAAAGTTTGTATGGGAAATAGAAAAGGGCTATTTTTAGGGTTTTCCCGGCAGTTATTCGAATTTTTCTTACCTTTTAAACCTTCCGTGTTTTAATAGATTTGGAGGCTAGACCTCCACGAACATTTCAAGACCAAGATAAGGTAAATCCGTTTAGCCGTTCTCGAGTTTTAGCGAGACTAACGAACAGCAATTCATTTTTATATATATAAGAAGATAAGAAGATAGAAGATAGAAGAAGAAGATATAGAAGAAGAAGATAGAAGATAGAACATTTTCAATAACAATGCATAGTTTATGATAATGATACATCCTACTAATATTATAAATGCAAAAGTTTGTAAGGATGTCTGGATGTATGTTTGTTACTCTTTCACGCTGTAATGGCTGAACGAATCTGGATGAAACTTAAGCTACTTTATATCCCGGAAAAATGTATAGTTCTCGTGGGATAGGTTTTTGGAACGAAGTTCCTTATCGCGCGTTGTGAAAGGGGGCTAGACGGAAAAAATTCTCACGAAAAGTTGTAACGACATTTTTTGCTATAGTTGTAAGCCGTGCGGCGCGTGCGCGTGTTTCTCTGTCTGTCTCTCTCTCATAGAAAGCAAGGAAAGGAACTTCGTTCCATCCGGGTGTCCCATGACACCTCTCAAGTTTTTTTTTTGTTTTTAAAGTTACCACACGGGCAAAGCCGCTGTGGAGGCTAGTGATTAAATATTGTCAGATGGTGTGCGAGTAGTCTGTCCAAAAGTCATGGTTACTTTTCATTATCACTATTTGATCATGTAGGTACATGCCTTAGATGACTTTGAAAAATTTATCTATTTGTAAGATACAATTTATCAATACATACATTAAATTATAAAGACACAAAGAGAGAGTTAATCTGTCATTTTTAATAAACTTACACTATGTAATTTGAAAGTCAATGTCGGTCCTCTGGGTAAGCGGGCTAGCCTCATATAAGAGCCAAGCTTCGTTTCAGTGAACATCATCAAGTGGGACACATGTAGATACCCTGATACCGACACAAAGTCTTTGAGACTGTTCTTTTTTCTTTCCTGAAATAAACCATAATTTTAGATTTGTTTATTCCATGGTACTGTTTAGGGAGAGGAAGGAACAGTGTATACTCATTATATCAGGAACAGTGTATACATATTATTATCAACTGGATAAGAATGAGATAGTTTTAAATTAAATACACATTTATTAGCTAGGTACTTGGTTTGACACACAATACAAATCACATCTATACTAATATTATATAGAGGAAAGTTTTATATTTTTGTTCATAACAAATAAACTCAAAAACTACTGGACCGATTTCAAAAATTCTTTTACTATTAGAATGCTACATTATCCCTGAGTAACATAGGCTATATTTTATGTAGGTACCTTGTAAGCAAAGTCACGAGCGGAAGCTAGTTATAAACAAGCACAAAGCAAATTGAAAAAGAGAATTGTGATTGTAGCCACATCAGCAAAAAGGCGTTTTATCACCACTGAGAAGTGGTTAGACAGCGGTATTCTGCCGGAACCTTCACCACCTACTTATATAAATTGATTGATAAATAATTATAGAAATGATAGTAACTATTTATATCGATGTGATCAAAGAACCAACCTTCAACGCAGAAGCTGTGAAAGGTTCCATTATCTTCCTGAAATCTTTCGCCAGATCCATCAAGTGCTTGCTGCATTGTCCGCGGTGAATTACGAACGAGTGTGGAGCCTTTACTAGGGTTTCAGGCTCCAGAGATTCCTTAGTTGCAGGATTCTTTTTTACGCATTTACCTTTGCGTTTACCCATGGTGTAGCTTACTATATAATTTTATAACTACCGTACTCTTGAATTAGTCACTATAGATAAAATTATAGCGTTACTTCCAATTCATTTGTAGGAAGATAAAATAAATTAAAACACCTGTGTTAGTTAAATATTTTTGAGGTTAGTAAACAAACTAACACATGGGTTTGATTGATTGATTGATTCATGATTGACATTGACATTTGACAATGACATTTTTTCGTCTTCGTCCACTAACCGTGTTAGAATGTACCGGTTATATGTTGTGTTGTTTTAGAAAATCATCTTGGACCCTCTATTAAAAATACCGGCCATATTCTTCACTATCTCCAGCAAGGTTTATGAAACTAGCATGAAACGGACACTGGCAGAATTGTGACAATCTCAAGTCACAGTAGCCATAAACCAAGAATTGAATTGAATTGAATTAGAAAGTACCGCGCGTGAACGTGGCGAATGAAAATTATGCTATGATTTGAATGCTGTGGGAGGGAGGGTACTACGAGTATAACATAGTTTATTGCCGTTAAACCTGTGGTTATTATTAGCTGACCTATATGTACCTAACTTATTCAGGAGCTTAGCACTAGAATGAGAAAATCGGCTCAGATTCCGAAACGGGTGGCGCGTACCTACCCATGCATGGATAGGTCTCATCGACCACACACCTACCACATTTACCTTCTACGACGGACGCCCGTAGTAGAGATGATTCAGTCTAAAAATGCACGCCCGTCCACTTGTACTTGTACCGCATGTAGACGAAGTGTTGCACACTAGTAGTAGGTACCTATAGGTAGATGCACACTACGTATATAGGTAGCTGTACACAAAAAGTAGAGGTTTTTGAACTTTTTGAACAGCAGCTAAGTAGACCTATTTAGAATAAGTTCTTTCTTATGTATAAGTACCTACCAACCTATTTTATTCATACCTATGTATTTTTTTTTTTCGAACAATCACAGTTAAGTTTAAATTATCATCATGGTGCGAACGTCAGAGTATATAATTATGTTCTGTGGTGCGAACATAACCGCGGGAATTTAAGTTGCTGTAAAGTATAAAGTGCATGGAAATAAAACTCATCATAACAAATCAAAACAGCTTTTATTTCCTGCTGGTTAATTTGTAATTTCCCATACCTGCACATGAATTACTACACTATTATGGTACTTCTATGTCTAGTCTCTTATTGTAAATATGGGTAAGTACCTATTGCAAATTGAAAAAGTACAAAAACTTCATTGGGATTGAGACCTTAGATTAAAAACTAAAATGAATACATCAATACAGGTTTTACCTACTTTACTTATAGGTAGGTATAGGTTTTAGCGGTATGCAAACACTGACTTAGACATAGTTTTTGGAGGGTGTATTGCAGGCAGGTATTACACTATGCTGTTAATCTCTTCTAACACGTAAGGCCTCGTCAGACGGGGCCTGGCTTACTGCTCATTTGCGTACTAAAGGAGAATTGGGTGCTTGTAAATCGCTTGAGCTGACAAGGTCCAGTGAAAGAGAGATAGAAAAAGAGAGAGACGCCTAAAAGTGCCTAAACATCGATGTACTCTGAGAAATAACATCTAACCAAACCACAGTACCTAACCCCTGGATCTAGACTAATCCTGGAATAACCACGACTCACCGAAACTAGGAATCCGAAACGAAATATCATACAAAATACTGGAGATGAGCCTATGCTGTGGGCTCATTCACTTTATATCCTATTTTAGTGCAAGTGCAAATATAATTTAATACCCAAACTATCCTACTGTTTTTTGGGATTTCAATTTTTATATGAAAAATGTATTTGGTAGCAAACCTTCTCTCAGAGAATTTATTAGCTAATTGCACCGCGTTTGGCGTGACTTAAGGCCCAAAGTTAACGGTTAACGATTATCTACCTAAACCTAAACGTACAATAGTGTTCAGTTATTTAAGTAAAAAAGCCAACGTTACTGAGATACATTAAGATGAAAGTTGAAACATCTTTTGGGCAGAAGCTTTACTATTTTTACATAATACGGAAGATCTGGAACACTCCTCTTACACTGAGCAATCAACTGAAACTACAATTTACCAAGCAATAACTTGTCACGCCAAATTGCACCTTGCCGGATGTAACCCATACAAAATATACAGAACATCTTATGAAATAAAGGTGCAAAAAGTTAAAAAAAATAATTAGCAATCTTTCATTGGCAGGGATCAGATATAAAGATTTCATGTTAAAATACCAATTGCATATTTCGAATGGTTAAAAAAGCTTCAATTTTATCCCTAATCATTTAGCTATTAATCTATAGTCCATTCTATGCTATCATCAGTTAAATACAGTATTAACGAGTTGATTAAAATCATAGTAAAGACTAGACCATTGTACACACTTAGACACCTAATTATTGGGGTCTTATCTTTTCGCATTCCCGCGAACTTGATAATCATTATTGAATAGATGCCGCTTAGTGTGTACAGGATCTTAATCTTAATCTAACACGTATGCTTGCCAGTTTTAGAACACTTAGAATTGCTTTTAACAGAACCCCTAGTATGAGTTTTTGATAATTTACGAAAACTTTTTTCGAATAGTATCCATTCATATATTTACCTCCATCAGAAATGTTAAGGAACTAAAATAAGATCGATAATATCGAAAATATCTAATCGGCAGTCCCAGCAATGATTTTCAAACAAAGTTTTCACTATATCGACCTTATTTTCAGTTCCTTATCATTTTCGATGGAGGTAAATGAAAGGATACTATTCGAAAAAAGTTTTCGTAAACTATAAAAAACTCATACTAGGGGTACAGATCGTTGGCAAGATATGCTCAAGGTGGCCTAGGTGCCTTTTAAGTCCCATTCATGCTTACCGGATTTGGACATTGGATAACGAACAATATTCTACAAAAAGTCAAATCATTTACCTACATTTACAATAATTGTGTAGGTTCCTTGTGTATAACTGACCTATTGTAAAACCATTGCAACTAAATCTGAAATTATGTACCTATATGAAAAATGTATAGTTGTAACAATAACCTACTGAATATCATGTGTTCTTCCTTTTGTAGTCGAAATATATTGAACTAAGGACTATGTTTTTCGTTCGAAAAATTACAAGTCTTAAGGCGAGATAAATAAATAAACTTGTGTTCAGAATCATCGCTTATAATAATACCTAATAAATAAATTGCACTATTGACAGTTTAAAATAAAGACAGACTGACAAAACAGTACGATAATTTGGGATAAGATTTGTTTATTTATCTCGCACATAAAAACCTCACATTTCTACGCAAGTACAATGAACTATTTTTATCTTGGAGATCAAGATTAAAATCTACCAGAGGCCTTACCACAAGCTTTTACAAACCATTATAATTCAGAAAAGTCAAGTTTTAAGCTTGAAGTAACGCTACTTCAATATATTTTTTCTAGGTCATGGTACGAAATATCAAAGTTATATTACTTTGATATTGGCCGAAGAGCTTGTGGTAGGCCCCCAGGCATGTCAAAATCGCGCACAGATGACGTCATTTTTGACACGACTATTGGTTGGATTATCTCCACTCCGCTCCGAAACACACCGTGTACCTCAATACGATCAGCGGATCTAGACTGTCGTGAAGTTAGCCGTTGCGATGCGCAGTAGACAATTTAATATGAAAAAGCTGCACTGCGCATATCAAACGGCTAACTTCGCGACAGCCTAGATGCGCTGGCCTTATTGAAACAGGATCAATTATACTATCATATTTTACAGCACTTCTTGTTGAATGTAATTGAGGACCTCCAATACAGAACACGCAAAATTTTGATATTGATATTCTGAAAGCGTTTTACAGAATCCAAAATTTACGCTGTGCTTAGTGAAGTAAAGATAACGTTGTAGGTACCTCTTTATTATACAAATCTATGGTGTCTTTAGTATAATTTATTACGATACCATGTTTTGTAATACAGCTACAACGCCACAGGGGCGCATTCCAAATTGACACCTTATTGTCGGCCCTTGATACTCCTAATCACGTGACAATTTATTTGCCTAATAAAAACATCGATACTTGATGCGCCCCGCCTGCTTTCCGATAATAACGTAATAAGAAAATTTTAACTAGGCCATTGTAGGCACGACCAGGCGGGTTACAAAGGGCGTACCATGAGTTTTCACAATCTACACTCGCTAGCGACTATAGTTAAAAAAATGTATGAAAAATTTGTACAGCGCCTCTAGCGGATAGTTGGGTACTAAAATCTCACGTAGCTAACTATCCTACGTCACAGCGTACTACAGCAACTGTAGTTTGCGCTCATTAATTTGCTTAGGATTTGGTACCATGAGTAACAATTTTGACAGATGTCATAGTAACATACTATTACTACTGTAGTAACGTCAGCCAATCTAAATGTGACAACTCATGGTAGGCGTGCAGGACAAAATTTTGTCGAATTTCTTGTCTCGCTCTTTCTCGTGGGAATATGAGACAACATGCTCGACAAAATGTTGTCTCGGTTGCCTGTTAGCGTTCGCCATTCGTTCAGTTTGTCATGCATAATGCTAGATATTGGTTTCCCATCACCCGAACGCACATGTAACTATTAGCTTAGATACAATCGATTTACATTTTACAAACATGTTCAAAATATGCCCAAAGCAGCACCTAACTCTTTACATTTGAATAACTTAAAGATGTTAAAATCATAAGTACTTGTTAGAAACAATAACATAGACTTTCTTAAAGCAAACAAGTATTACAAACAAGCTATAAGTTCTATTGCATGCGTGATATTAAAATAATGACAAGATTGCAACCGAAGCATTCATAATAAGTTAGTAAAAATATCAGTTTTAGTGACAATGATTATAATGTGCTAATACCTAATTAATGAACTAGGAGAAAGTTATGTTTCAGAAGATTATGATCTAAGTTACTGCGGGGCATAAGTTATTTTTATACATAAAACGTTACATTAAAACGTCAAGCTCATGCCATTAATATATGTATGACATGAACCATGGTATAGATTTTCACACACTAATGTATCTAGATACAAAATGACTACGTTACACGATGATTGGTAGTTAAATAAGTGCAATGGGAAAGATTCGATGTAAAATATGTGTAAATAAATAGTAAGTTCACATTAGTAAGTGATACGCTATGTATCATTGACTCGTACGCCATACAGAGCCCCGCTGGAAAAGATAGTTTACTTTGAAAAAAATGCTAAATTTAATAGTTAAATTGTTCATTAAATATACAAAAGCGCCTGCAGGCACATCTTCATACAAAGCATCACAAAAATACTACAAACAACTATGTAGATCAGAAACAGATTATTTTAAAATCGAAACACAAATCCGATAAATTATTAACAAAATAATGTTCATATGCAAAAAAAATATATAAGTTTTCGCCCGCGACCTGGTGTGGTGTCCGGTGGGCAGGTTCATGGAGGTCCATGAACTCGAGTTAAACTTTAAACAAACTTGGTATTTCAAGTTAAGATGATACAAAGTTGAAGTTTGTATCGGTTTGTTCAAACCATTGCAGAGTCGTTTAGTGTTGATCCATCTGAAATGTGAAACAACAGAAATTTTTAAGACACTCTTTACTCGACTCTATAAATTAACATTCCATAAAATCAGAAAAGAACTTAATTGACCATTTAAGATATTAGAGATGCAACGTATCCGGTTACTATTTTGTATCCGACCTATCCAGTATCCGGCCAGATATTAAATGCTAACAACATTCATATTTCCAAGATATACAACATAAAATCTATGAATTCTTGAAATAAGATGATTAAATTTGTTAAAAAAAGAACAATTTCGTGTTTATTTATAGATAATTGCCATACAAATCAGTACCCAAAGAGATGCAACGGATAGTGATCCGGCCGGAAACCGGATTTAGGATATTTTGATCCCGCGTGACTCAACTCAAGTTGTATCCTGCAGCGGCCTGCTTTGTTTGCGGGCTGTTGCAGTTGAGTCACGCGGGATCAAAATATCCTAAATCCGGTTTCCGGCCAGACCACTATCCATTGCATCTCTGGTCGACATTGATAACCAAAGGGTATAAAAACTATTGAAGAAACATACAGCTCCGTCCATGTTAGGTAACTATTTGATTACGAAGTTGCAAGACATACCTGTTCTTGTCCGTTGGTCTCCTGAGATTTCATGACGTCTGGCAGATCCGGAGGCGATGAGTACGGGGTCAGATCCAATGCTTCGAACTCACCATTCTCCTTTCTATGTGGGGACAAAAATAAACATGAAAAATTATAACCAAGACGAGCTTCCGCCCACGGCTTCGCCCACGTGGTACCTTGGAAAACAAAAATGTATCATTTTTCCAGGATAAAAAGTAGCCTATGTGCTATTCCAGACTATAATCTATATCTGTGCCAAATTTCATCCGTATCCGTTCAGCCGTTTCAGCGTGATAGAGTAACAAACATAATGTAGGTAAATCCTTACATATTTTTCACGTTTTAAATATTAGTAAGATTCGAAAGTTTGCAAACTAATAGTGAATAAAAAAGTTCCATTTGACGCTTTATATAAATCATCTAGAATAGCCGCAAAGGCCTGTTTATTAGTATCCATACTTTCATAATATCTACTTGAGTTTTTGTTTAATCAGCATACATATTTCTCTTCATTTCTTTTCTTATCATTTTTTAAATAAATCGAGCCAACAATATCATTGTAGCTAACTTTGAAGGGATTATTTTGATATCATATCATTGAGTTGCTATACATCTATATATTAATACCTAACACTGTGACTATTTATATTGCATGATCCAATGATGTAAGTATTTGTTTCAGGTTTGTCTGGATGTTGCCTTTCTACTCAATAGTTTCTTCATTGTTCTCAATTTCGAAATTCGCAACAAACAATTTTATCTTGTTCATTAAAAGTTAATTTTAAATGTACCCTTAGTGAAATAACTTATTATCAACCAATATTTTCTTGGTCCATCTTCATGCTATCAGTTTGAAAGAGGAGCTATACAATAAAGGCTAAAAAAGTTTTTAAAATAACGGTAAAATATCAAATTGAGTAGAAACATCCTGTGGTATCATGGCACTTATAGATTCTGATTCCTGCATATCTTTCAAGAATCCTGCAGGGCTAATAAGGCAGTGGCTACAAAATTATGTCATCACTTTTGTCTTGTAATTACATAAAGTAGATCTAGCTAGAGTAACAAACAAAGACAAAATTTTATTGTGACACCCATGTTAACCCTGCTGATGTGTGAACTGTTTAACACCAAGATTTCATAGTTTATAAACCAATGTGACAAACTGATGTGCCCTTGAAGGATCCAATAGGTTTTTAACTGCTAGAATACTAGATGTATACATCTATACTAATATTATAAAGAGGAAAGTTTTGTATTTTTGTCGATAAATAATAAATTCAAAAACTACTGGTCCAATTTCAAAAATTCTTTTACTATTAGAATGCTACATTTTCCCTGAGTAACATAGGCTATATTTATTACTAGAAAAAATTAGGGATCCCTACTAAAACTTCAATAATGTAACCCAAGGTGTAATAATTAATGGATTTTTGTGGACAAGGTCGTGGATAACAGCTAATTTGTTATAATTCTGTTTGATGCTTAGTATTGGTTATGATAATCCAAAAAAATTAGCACAAACCTTAAAGCCAATCCGATAGGTGCTGGACTCTGAGCCTTGGCTGTAGCCGACGTTAATCCATACTCTGCAAGGGTCTTCTCATCTTCCATTAACTGGCTGTCTTTGTTGAAAAGCATCTGACTAGGTGGTGCCACTTTAAGGATCCCTGAAAGAGTATGTGGAACCTTTAATTAGCATACTGGTATAGCGCACAAAATATTTCAAACAATAAATTCATTGCTGCATGATTGGTTGGTCTGGGTGTTTTCTATGTATAATAAAAAAATATCTATCTATGTATATAATGTATTAAATATTATATATATCTAGTACAAGTAACACAAGCTTTGAGTAGCTTACTTTGGGGCTAGATGGTGCTGTGTGTCCAGCATTATTTATTTATTTATTTATTTATTGGTTTTAAACCCACAACATTAAGATTGGAAGGTGAGACCACTAAAAGTAGACCACCAGTACTCTGAAAGATTTTGGCATTCTAATGGCTTATGTAACCTGACTAAATATAATATAAACATATATAAATATAAATGCTACCTAGATAATTAGTGCTTAGGTTTTTAATTAGCGTTTTTAGTGTTTGAATGACATGCTGTTGTACAGTGCAACACTCTGTAGAAACTTTCATAGCTTTATGATCAGAATATTTAGGTTAATAAGTAGCAGAATACCAATACTGAGTAATATGGATAGGTACTTAGCAAAATGGCTGGATACCTTGGTGCAGAAATATATAAAAATATATAATACAAACCCAAGTCTTTAATTAATGTTTCTTACAACCTTCAACTTAAATTATTTGTATTGTTGATAAGAATTCAGAACCATCCCAATGTTATGTACCAATTGAATAAATTTATTTAATTTGTTAACATTACAGTTGTTTAGCGTGGGAGTGTAATATGTGAAAAATACAATAAGTAGGTATATCAACTTGCAAAGAGTCAAAATATCAATAATGTTAAACTCAGTTTTCCCAGTTTTCCAAACTAACAATTCAAGTATGTAAATATGTACTGTTTTTTTCAACACTCAATGTTTTATTTTATGGCTGTAATAGATAATAATGTGTTACAGTACAAAGTCTGATCATTAAAGCAGTAAGCCTGGATATCAGTGTTGTAAACGGATATTTTAGAGATAGTATTGCAGTTTGACTGAATTATAAAAAAATGTTTGAGCTTCAACTTAAAAGATCCAGTTCCATCTCAAATACACTAGGTGGTGTTTGATTTTTGACAATAGCCGGTCAGTGGTGGTAGTATTTATTGATTCTAGGTCTGATTAGCGGATGAAAACACCACGCTCATAACAAAAACCTACGCTCTACGGTCGTCATTGTAACAGAACTAAAAATAGATTTTTCTCATACCACAATCATCGCACTAACCTTCGATCATTTTCTTTAATTCGAGGACAGTCGTCGTGTCTTTCGCATCGGTGAAGATGGTTAACTTTTTTCGCCTAATCATCAGAAAGACATCCTGAAAACAAATTGCATTTTTGAGGTTACCAGTTTGGGTAATTACATTGCAATTCAATAGATTTTCACTTATGACACAATTAATAAGATTCTTGTTCGATTAGGCTATCCCAAACTTACCATTTTGTGTGTTAATTTATAAAATAATATTTATTTCTAAGAAAAAACGCTTCAAGGCGTACTAAACGAAATTAACCAAAATGACAGACGCGCACAGACAGAATAAAAATAAAATGTGACATGGAGCCTCTGAGCATGGAGCAAATCAAATGTTGTGTCACAAAATGTTACAGTTCTTCAAACTTTCTTCATGTCAATGTCAAAGCGACGATTCACTGATTTTGACACTTGTAAGAGTTGTTCCGAAACCATACATAAATTGGTATTAAAATTACTGACACCAAGTAAACCTATGAAAGAGAAAATTCAAGCAAGACACAAACATGCATGCATCACAAATTCACAACCGTACATGCGCACACGGTACGGTAGTTGGAGGTGCGATCCATACCTTAGATAAAATGAATACTAGATTTTGACATGCATCATTTAAAGATATCGCATAAAATCTCTAAACAAATTATCAAGTTTTAAGTGCTATATTAAATTTAAGAACCCATGTAACACTTAATTGGCAAAAAAAACATTCTAGATTCTTAATTCAATTATTATTGTGATCGTTTGACATTAAGAAAAAAAAACACTTTTGTTTCAGTATCAGATTCAGAACGCACCCTCAATAAAGATGCAGTATAGTTTTGTTTGCGATGTATTTTGTCGTACATTTCATTTGTTTTCTACTATTTCTACAATCATTACAATGTGAAACGTATTCCTTTATCAAAAGTATTGTTAGTGGTTCATCAAATACCCACAGTTTGTTAGTATACATCAAATAGTTATATTAGTAACCTCAAAAGTTTGTTTTGCCAATATGAATTCGCAAGTCTGCATAACTTGCCGCAATGAGAAGCCTGTTAACCGCACTGATAACCGGCTGGTGACTGAGAGCTGCGGTCATGTCAAGTGTATGGACTGTCTTCTCCTCGAGAAAGCAGGCTGTGAGGCTTGCTTGGCTGAAAAAACCGAACAGGCAATAGCCGAGGCTTCAGAGACTGATGATGGATTCGCCGGCGACACTATCCCGGCTTCAGACGTGATGAAAAGCTTCGAGGACATCAAAAATGGCTTTGATGTCACCAAAAATGTGTTTGATGATACTAACAGTGAGTTTGAAGTCACCAACAAGGAGTTTGAAGTCACAAACAATGGTTTTGATACTACCAAAAATGATATAAAAGTGACAAACAACGGGGTTGAAAAGACCAACAAAGAAGAACGAATCATACTGGAAGATTTGAGTAAAAGAAAAAAGCTTGAGACTTCTCATATTAAAATTGATACAGGTAACCATTTCCATTCTATAATAGAATAGATTTCTATGTATCACAGCCTCTGCCATAATCATTCTTAAACAATGACACTCTTTTTATTATTTATCTTATAAAGTGTGCATGTATTGTCCTATTGTCATATAATGATCATGACTGCAATCCCCAGTCTCGGTAGATCCTGCTAAATATTTGAGAATATTCAAGGAGGGTAGTCAGAGGCACATCCAAACATGATGTTTGCCACATGCCCACATTTTGCACAGTAGTTAGTATTCTGTACATAACAGGTTGCAAGCCCATCGCTGCTTAAAAGAATACTAACACACCTTCGTATGTTTGGTTCTAAGGTATGCTGGTTACTTGGTGAACGGACTGGTTTCCGCAATTAGGCCACATGCAGACCCATTTTGCATGTAGGTATGCCGGTTTCTTCACAATGTTTTTCTTCATCTTTTAAGAAGGTTTTGCGTACATAAATTATTAAAATGGAAAAAACTCATTGGTGAAAGACCAAGTTTCAACCCACAACCTTCGGATTGTGAGGCAGGGATGCTACCACTACACCACCAGTGCACATAATGATGGTCACTGGTCTCCTTATAGTGTAAGTAAGTTCTAAGTCTGATCAGAGTGGTAATTACGGAACTCTAGTTGCAATCAATTACAATGAATGTCTATCATCAACAGTGCTGTGATTACGTAATTCTGATACTTACAAAATATACCCAAGGAAATAAACCAAAAATACAATACTAATAATTTTATGGCAAAAACTTCCCATAGAACCTATTCACCGCTCTAGTAACTAGAAGCTGTTATTAATCATGTTTTGTTAGTATAATAATTACGTGATCACAGCCCAGATATAGAATGGAAACCAATTCGCCATTTAACCATTTTATGTTATATTTTAGATGCAAATGGCAAGTTCTACCTGTGCACTGTTTGCAAGAAGAGATTCCATGCTCGGAGCCATGTTGCTTACCATGCCTACTGCAATGGACAGAGCAAACCCTATGCGTGTGGTCTGTGTCCACAGGTAAAAAGTTTTTAGTTAAAATTCCTACTAATATTCATCATTCTCCTGCCCTTATCCCACTCTGTAGACATTTGGTACATGTCCATATTTTGCACAGTCGTTAGTATTCCATATGTGACAGGTTGCAAGTCCATCGTCGCTTATAAAAATACTAACTTATGACGCACACCTTCGAATTTTTGGTTCTAGGGTGTGCCGGTTTCGTCGCGATATTTACCTCCAACATTTAAGAGCACTGGCATTGGCAGTGCTCTTAAATGGTCTTAAACAAATTTAATTAATAAAAAACATACCTACCTACAGCTGAATTTCTTGATTTGAGTATTTGAACTTCCTATTGATTTTGTCGATTAAATATACCAAACAATGTTTTTCTTTGGTAGTAAAACTTATCTCAACTGTCTAATCAACAACTATAAAACTATCTGTAGTATTTATTAAAATATGTTCTGAATTACATAATTATTTTCAGAGTTTTGCCTCCCAGTCTCATTACAAATATCACATGAGGGTGCACCGCAATGAACGACCATACGTTTGTGATGTCTGCGGGCAGAACTTCATACAGACATCCAAACTACAGAGGCACAAGCTCAAACATACAAGTGAGTTTCTTATATTATTGAAGTGAAACTTCTAATGCGACTTTCAACAAGGTTGGAGGGGGTATGAAAGAGACAGAGCGAGAGTGAATGCGCGGCACTCGCCCGCATGCGCGTAGTATACCAGTACATCTACCATGAGTTGTCACATTAGATTGGCTGACGTTACTACAGTAGTAATAGTATGTTACTATGACATCTGTCAAAATTGTTACTCATGGTACCAAATTTAGGCAAATTAATGAATCGCGAACTATAGTTGCTGTAGTACCCTATGATCTAAGATAATTAGCTCTGTGACGTTTTAGTAGCCAACTATCCGCTAGAGGCGCTGCACAAGTTTTCATAATTTTTTTTTAACTACAGTCCCTAGCGAGTGTAGATTGTAAAAACTCATGGTAGACCTACTGCTGTTACAGGCCAGCGCGAGCGTTAGCAACGAGAAGTTTCACTTCTTCCGCGGGACTCCACACACTATTTTTTTTACTAGCAGTTTCATCTGTGGTAGTATAGTATAGAGCAGGGCTGGGCAAACTTTTTATCTCAAGGCCCAAATAAAACCTATGAAATGTGATGGGGGCCATTTTTGACTGGTTTTTATTAGAAGATACCCTTGGAGCATTAGAAGTTTCATTTCAAAAATATATACATAGTTGGCTCAACGAATCTAGGCATTCGTGAAGTTAGCCGCAAGAGCTGCGCAGTATCGTTTTTCGGGAGCAATTGGAGGTGTGAGGAGGGGGGGAAGGAACTGTACATGCGCAAACTAGCACCTGTGGCTAATTTCACAGATGCCTAGATCCGTTGGATGAACTGTACTATATTATTATACAGGTATCGATATTTATTTATTTAAATTTAAATGTGCAGAAGAGAAGAAACACACATGCGTGCAGTGCAACAAGGCGTTCGACAACATGACGGCGCTCCGCAAGCACGCGCTCATCCACACCGAGGAGCGGCCCTACGCCTGCCCCACGTGCGGCTTCCGGTTCCGGGACGCCTCCAACTTCCAGAAGCACGTCAAGAAACATAACAATCGTAAGTGCTTCTAAGTGCTTCGCCAGCGCCATCTGTTGATGGTTGAATCTGTATGTAATAATGGAGGGGGTATGAAAGAGACAGAGCGAGAGTGAATGCGTGGCACTCGAACGCATACGCGTAGTATACCTGTTACAGCTAAGCGAGAAGGTTCACTTCTTCCGCGCAGAGAGACTACGCACTATTTTTTTTCTGATTGACGTCGTTAACGCCGCGATGTGTTCGCTGGCATTCCTTGAGCTAAAAAATAACCCAAAATAATTTGGGCCATGGCAGGCGTGGCTTGTCAATTATGCCAAAGAATTGTATCTAAAATGTACAGAAGCTTATTACACGTTACATTAGAGGAAATAAAGTCAACATTAATCAATTTTTGGCAAATCTACGAAGGAGTTTCGATGTGTGAATTTTCGTGTCATGTTCATGTTTTTTTCCGTTCATTTATCGCCGTAATGTTTGTACGAACGTACGACACGACTTGAAGAGAGTACCCTCAAGGTTTGATTCCTCTATATGTATAAAAGAGTATGAGGTCGGTTCGGTTGCAGTGAAGCGCAGCGAGTGCGCGTGCAAGCAGTGCGGGCGCGCGGGCTGCGGGGGCGGGGGGCGCTGCCTGGCGCGGCGCCGGCACCAGTGCGCGCGCTGCCCGCAGGCCTTCCACTCCAGCAAGGACCTGCGCAGGCACGCCGCCGTGCACACAGGTACGTAACTACAGTGCGGGGGCGGGGGGCGCTGCCTGGCGCGGCGCCGGCACCAGTGCGCGCGCTGCCCGCAGGCCTTCCACTCCAGCAAGGACCTGCGCAGGCACGCCGCCGTGCACACAGGTACGCATGATACCTTGAAAAACAAAAACAAATATCCCGCGGGAACGTTACATTTTTCCGGGATAAAAAGTAGCCTATGTGCTATTCCAGACTGTAATCTATATCTGTGCCAAATTTCAGCCGTTTCAGCGTGAAAGAGTAACAAACATACATCTGTACATGCTTACAAACTTTCGCGTTTATAATATTAGTATAGATTAACATAGCCCTTCCTTACAGATTCGAAACCCTTCCGCTGCAAAGTGTGCGAGCGCAACTTCCGGCGCAAGGACAATCTCGAGAGGCACATCCGGAACACGCACCCCGACCACAGCGCCGCCACCGCGGCCGCCGTGGACTGCGACGAGACTGCCCTGCAGCAGCTCTCCACTTCCAAACTAGACTACGTCAGTGAAAAAACGCAACTGGAAATCCTGAACCCGCTCCCACCCCTACCAATCGAACTCATCCAAACAATAGAAACGAAAACCCCAGAAATAGACAAATCCTACATCCTATTCGCGAATAATGCGAGGCAGAGCGTTATAGTCGGCAAACCGATCATAGATCACAAACCGACGGACAGTCCCTGTGAATATGTGCATAAAATCAGAAAGGCGAACTCGATGGCGCATCAGAAGAAGATCCAACTGCCGCCGATAGACGAGACGAAAATGCGCGAGTTGACGAGCGAAGCGAGCCTGAACCACTGTATGGTGACCCCGCCTAAAGATAAGAAGAAGTTTATGAAGATTCTGTACGAGGATGACGAGGAGCGGAGTGTGGAACATAACGTTGAAGCTATCCCTCAGGTTCATTGGAGGAAGATGAAGCTGAATAAAGGTATGACTGATCTCATAATTTGGTAGTAACTCCCTTCTGCGCTGTAGGCTGTGGGTTGAATCCCCAACAAAATGATTGGAGATGAACACAGATGTTTGTGTTTGGATATTATTTATTAGCTTTGCTAGATGGCGTTGTCTGAAATGTCTCCCATTATTAGTATTGAACGGGTATTTATCGCGTTTTATGTACTTACCTATTTTTCCCGACGTTTCGACAGGTTTACACACTGTCGTGGTCACGAGATGAAGTCGGGAAAAATAGGTAAATAAAACGCGATAAATACCCGTTTAATACTAATAATGTGTACAGATCGTGTAAGTTTAAAAATATATAATATGTCTACCAATATTTTCATTAACCTAAAATGTATAAAATTTTAGTTTTATAAAAAATCTAATAAATTCTTTTTTTTTACTTTACAGATGGAATCAAAAATCAGGAAATTGAAAGCTAAGTATACAACGGGGCTGGTCCTTGTAGAAGTAAGAGTATATTATAAGTATATTATATAGGACACAGCATCAATAGGTCGGAGATTCACAAGGCAACATTTATTGCGCAACATAAGTCACGTAGGTAGCAACGATCAAATTTTATTTTATTGATGTAGCTATAAATATTTAATTAAGTTGCGCGTTGTCTTTCAACGTTGATTTATTTTATTAAGTTGAGCGTAATATATTGCCTCGTGAATACTCGCCTTTAAAAGTATAAACGTGTTAGAATTTGTAATAACAGCATGAATAATGGTCAATGTATGTTAAGATGGTAGAATGCGTCAGTGTAATTTGAACTTTATTTGCATGCAGTATAATTTTAAATGCAGCTTATCGACAAATAAAATCATTATTTGATTTTCTATAAATCACGAGTAACGTGATTAGAACATAGAATAGTTAGATTTTTTACCTACACCCTAAGTATAAATAAATTTAAGTTAATAGACCCTACTATGAAAGAGATAGAAAACTAGGGACAAGGAGGTTTTAAACTCGAGGATAAACGCCCGAATACTGAAACGCCACTTAACTGAGGCTTAATTAAATAATAAATAAATAAATAAATAATGCTGGACAATCCACACAGCATCATCTAGCCCCAAAGTAAGCTACTCAAAGCTTGTGTTATGGGTACTAGATAACTGATATATTTAATACATTATATACATAGATAGATATTTTTTATTATACATAGAAAACACCCAGACCAACGGAACAAATTTCTGCAGATCATACACAAATTTGTTCCGAGGCGGGAATCGAACCCGCAACCTCTTGCGTCGCAGGTGGACTCTCGCCCGCTGCGCCACAGAGGTCGGCGTTTTTGAAGGGTATGGGGGTCTATGTCTGAGATGGCTAAAGATAGCTAAAGTGGCGTTTTATTATTCGGGCGTTAAATTTTAGAAGGGGGTTATTTGTGGTTTTGTTTGATAACAAATGTTTATTGAGTAGTCAATCTAACGATAGGTTTAGCCACGTCCAAGACGATTAGATTATTGTTATTCTTAGGTTAGTTATACATTTCATTTCTATAACAATATATTTTATGTAAATTCCAAATTTTATGTTGAAGTAAGTATAACAATTTGAAATATTCGGATTACATCGGGGCGCAATGGACCAAAATTTTGATCTCATCTCATTATTCAATGAAAAAGATATATTCAAAAGTTATCATTTGTAATTTTAAATATCTTGTTTTTTATTTGTACTTCAATTTTATATTTTGTTGGAATGAATATGGAACTTGAGTAGACTGACGCGGTGTGGGGTATCTTAGTATTAGACGGATAGGGGATCCTATGGTGTGTTAAGCGAATCAGAATAAATATGGAAAAGAAAAGACTGGATTAAGACAGACAGAATATACCGGGTATAATGCTCACTACGATACTAGTATGTACCGCTTTAGCCTTTGTATAATTAGCTTTGTCTGCCAAAAAGTTTGTGATAAAGAGTTACTGAATGTAATGAAAGTTGGTGTTAAAATCTTAGGTTTATAAATCGATGTTGATTGTTTATAATGGCGATAGAAATATTTTTTGGACAGTATACTTTTATTATCATCGTAAATCAAATTATGCAATATTTTAATTTTTATAAATCAGTTGTACCTAGCATAAGGTCCGCTCGCTTCACGCGTGGGAAGCGTATAGATCAGTAGGTCTACCATGAGTTGTCACATTTAAATTGG
Source organism: Cosmorhoe ocellata (assembly GCA_963675405.1). NCBI lineage: Eukaryota > Metazoa > Arthropoda > Insecta > Lepidoptera > Geometridae > Cosmorhoe > Cosmorhoe ocellata. The sequence continues at coordinate 9,830,133 of OY776253.1, read as the reverse complement.
CTGACGTTACTACAGTAGTAATAGTACGTTACTGTGACATCTGTCAAAATTGTTACTCATGGTACCAAATTCTAAGCAAAGTAATGAGCGCAAACTACAGTCGCTGTAGTACGTTGTGACGTAGGATAGTTAGCTACGTGAGGTTTTAGTACCCAACTATCCGCTAGAGGCGCTGTACCAAGTTTTCATAATTTTTTTCAACTATAGTCGCTAGCGAGTGTAGATTGTGAAAACTCATGGTAGACCCTCAGTATATAGTTCTTACATTTTACGGAGACCGAACGGTAACCCTTATGTCTTTGTTATTAGATGCAAAATGCAATGATTTACGCGTCCTCGTGAAATTGTTATACACGTATTTTTGAAGTTTTTACATCAACGTATTAAAGGCTGTTTCACCGACATCTTTTCCTAGTGATTATCAATCGACTGAAGATCATGATCTCTATCTCACACTGATCTCACTTATTATTAGTACATGTTTAATGCATCATGAGTACATATTCTGTAACATCAGAGGTTTATTCCGAGGCAGCGGCGATGGGGCATAATGAATCTTAACTCCGCGCGGTAAAACTTATTTTACAACCAGCTGTTTATGGTGAATGAAAGCAAGAGTTCCATTGCAAAATGAGCGTTATAGGATGGACTTTAGATTTATTTTGGTACGGATGTTATCGTCGCATATCGCTGCTGCTTATGGTCGGAATCAAGCCGTAATAGTTATCTATGCGTATCGATGGGTATGCTAAAGGCTCGTACACACCGCGCGGCCGTGTTACTCGTTTTCCTAGGTGGGACACGCACAACGCAGGCCACGAAATCAAAATATCTTTATTCAATAAAATCATAGAGATTATTTTGAATCGTCTTACATTCTAGGTATGTGCCAATTCCAGTCCTATCCCCAGTTGGAGAAGAACTAACAATAAACTCGCTAGGCTCTAGCCTTTTTCTGTACACATACAAGAACTAGGTACTTTATATTAACGCGTCGCGTCGCGTTCATCGTTCACCTAGGACAACGAGTTATCCGCAGTGTATAGCAGCCTACAGTCACTACCTTTGTGAATAGTAACAAACTACTAATGGAGAAACAGTATTCCTTTTGGCGGCATATTTTCAATGAAACTTGTCTGATATGACGTCACTTGTTAAGCACTTTGTGTGCTGGTTTACTGATTTTGTATTAGATAGTTAGGCGGAGATTTAAAGGCAAATATTATTATATATGTACGCGTACATACCTAAATCAGGAAGTTTTCTTCTTCATGAATTAATTAAAAGCTCGGGGTACACAGACAAAGCGCTATCTCTGTATATTCCGAACCTAAATTTATAACAAGCAACCTCTTTGTTAACTTACATTTGGGCACTTTTATATGCATATTTTGGCGATCGTGTACCTCCGGAATAGTTTTCATTACACGGTCGTGGGAAATGTGTAAACCCGCCCTTAGATTCATTATAAATTTACTTTATTCATGTTTTTAACATTATGTATTTTTTTATTAAATGTTATTAGTTATTGGTTTTTTTAAATATATAAAATCTTTAATTTACTGCTTATTAAACCACGTGTACAATAATATGAAATAAATGATGTTTTTAAGTACCTATATAAATCCTTTTTTTATTTTAGAATTATTTATTATCATTGTCATCATCTCTATATAAATGTTTCATTAATCGACTACCCACAATCTTCACCAAGTCATCGGTCCATCGGATGGGGGGCCTACGAAACGCCGCCAGCCGTCGGCATTCTTGGATACTTGTAAGGTTTTTGAATCTCTAATGTTTATTAGCTCATGAGACAATACGATTGTCTTGGGATGTAGCCAATTTTTCTATGAACATTAGTGCTGAAACTCAGGGATGTAATTAGGAACATCTTCAAAACCGTACATTTATAACACCCGCTTCCGCCCGCGCGCCGCGGCTTGAAAAAAAAACAAATTATCCCACAGGAACTGTTCCCTTTTTTCAGGATAAAAAGTTGCCTATGTGCTATTTCAGGTATAATCTATCTAAGTAGGTACCAAATTTAATTTAAGGGCCTTACCTCAAACTCTTACAAACCATCATGGTACAGAAACGTCAAGTTTCAAGCTCGAAGTAACACTACTTCAATACAAATGTTATAGGTCATGTTACTAAATGTCAAAGTTATATTACTTTGATATTACCCGAAGAGCTTGTTGTAGGGACCCTGATCTGTTCAACCATTTCGGCGTGATTTAGTAACGAACGAACATTCATCCATCCAAACTTTCGCATTTATAATCGACTAGCTTCCGTCCGCGGCGTCACCCGCGAAGTACCTACAAAAAATATAGCCTATGTTCATCCTGAAAGTTCATGCTAAACATTGGTGAAAGAATTATTCAAATTGGTCCAGTAGTTTCGGAGCCTATTCAATGCAAACAAACAATCAAATATTTCCTCTTTATATTAATCGATATTATTATAAATAGGTAGGGACGCACCTAGATCCTTGATACATACCTGTTCACCTGTAAGGAAATAGATCGATAACCCAAGGGTTGTGACGTCAATTGGACGAGCCGGTAGCAAAATCACAGTCAATGTCACAACTCACTGGTCTACCTGGTTTGTAGTATCTAGTAAGTACGAGCTAACATTAAATATTTAAAGAAAAAATGTTTTGTAGTAGATAGTTATACGTGCATAAAATGGAGTATATAGTAGCCGATGTGATAGCTCTCTATAAGGAAAAGAAATGGAGGGAAATCGGCAACAGATTCCACGATCACCCTGAGAGAAATAAGCTGCTTTGGGTCTTCCCAAGTGAGCAGAACTTTCTGTTCCTGGCTAATTGCTTGAAGGAGCATGGATGTGGAAGAGTGCTAAGTATCGGATGCGGCAGTGGACTGTTAGAGTGGATGTTCACGGAAGCTACTGGTAAGTGCTCGACCGACGCCGACGCGCTATAGTTTTTATACCTATCTTCGTTAGACTGGGTCCCAGACTTGTTTAAAAAAAAACAAGATTTAAAAGGACACACATTTATTTCACTAATAAATTACTTTTGCATTTCGACTTTGATCTTTATTTGATCGAGCGGGTTTGAAATGTCGCGCACCGGACTTCTCGTCAGGAATTCTAATCAGACGATTTATTGAAAATATGGGTTTATATGTACCTAATATAAAAAATATTGCTGGCTTGCTGAAATGCATTGACGTAAATCAACAATATGTGAGTGTAGATATTTGCATGATCAGCACAAGATCAGCAGATATTTAGGGTTGTAACAGTACCTACGCAAACCTATCCATTGCGTAGGGTAGTCAGCGCGGAAAGTAATATTTCAATGATCGGTCGATTTGTATAGCCTAACCCTCCCCTAATTCCTGGCTGCCTGTCCATTGCGTGTAGATAGTTAGCACTGAAAGCAACATGTTAATGGTCGGTCTATAGTATGGCCTAATCTTAGCCTATGCGCGAATTCGCGTTGCGTTACATAAATCGTTACACAATAGAAAACGACCACACGAAGTTACTGTGTAGTGGATAAGGTAGGTACCATTAAATGCTCCATCTCGGGATGTTACGGCCCAAAGTGATGCACTGCACATAGATATTTTTTACCCGACTGCGAAGAAAGGGGTTAAAGTGTTTTGGGTGATGCGAGTTCCTAAGGAGTTTTTTTTTGTCATCGTATCGCTGTAAACCAAATGGCTTTTTCCGTACACTGGGCTAGACGGAATAGAGGTGTAGTTGGATTCGTTTGGATCACGAGTGACGCTTCTATAATAAAATGTCAAAAAATCCAAAATGGCGGTTATAAAAACTTATGGCATGCTAAACTAATTGTATTTTTTCTTTCAGGAATCCCCGTAACAGGCGTGGAGGTAGACAACGCGTGGTGGCATTGCAAATACGCACCACCCATGTTTATAACCCTCCTTTTCACACTCCCCAAATTAAATAAAGACTTAATCGACACTCTGAAAGACACTTCCACTGCATTATTATTCTGCTATTTCAACAACCGGCCGGCTTTTGAAGAATACTTGAAGCATTTTCAAGGGAACGTGATTATAATAATCGGTCCCGGTGTTGGAAAACATGTTCATACAGACCCGAAACCCTTTAACGACATCAGTACTGATTGGGAGCTCATCGAGTCGCAAGAAGTTAGAAATAGTGGAGATTTTATAGCTGTTTATAAAAAAGTCGAGTAAATTCATTGTGATTTAATAAATAATTATTTTTAATAACAGTCTTATAAATAACAAGAAATATAAAGCATTATTGAAATTCCATTTAAGGCTCCCTTTGGGAGATTTTATAATTTATAAGTTGGAAGTGCTTTTTAGAACATCTTGTCTGACCGGGCTGATATGCACGCCACGATAAAATTTTGTCTATTTATGTCTTGCTCTTTCACATGCGAATACGAGACAAATGCGCAATCGTCTCGCTCGCATCGACCATGTTAGCTCAGCTTGACTCTGAGATTGAAGTGCGCTTTAATCATTACACCATACTGGCGCGAAAGAAAACTTTGACATTTCTACAATCAATTTTTCATCAATTCAATATTCTTCACGTTTATCTTATTTGTGCTCAGTCTCACTGAAGTATTCATCATAGGATCTTTCTTACCCTGAATAAAGTTTGGAAAGTCATTACTTTGCGAGTCTACCGGGACCTCTGTGTTCTCTTTCTGACTTATAAGCGGTACTTCAGCGACCAATCTATTCATCTCACTCACAGACTCACTGCCCAAGTTGTTGCTTGGCATTTCATTGTCCAGGAAGTAATAGTCGTTGTGCATCAGACAAAGAGACTCGAAAGGAATGTTCATATCGTAACGCGGTAACAATTTATTGTCTACAGAATTGTCGTCAATCTCTATAACCTCGTTTTGCGGCTCGGGTATTTCCTGTAACGCTACTCCGGGCAGTTCCAAGTGACCGGGATACTGCTCCCCCATTATATTGTCTATCAGAAACTGGTCTATAATAGTCAGTCTGTTGGAAGGGTTAGTCGCTGTGCCGTTTAAAGCCATGTAGTAATCAGATTTCACTTCATTCTTTATCTCGCTCATGTTTTTGTTGATATCTTCCAAAGGCGGCGACGCTTTATACTCTCTCGATATATTCGTGCTCATAAGATTTTCCGTGCACATTCGCTCTAAGCTCGGGGATTGAGTATTTTGTTTTATTGTTGCTTCTAGTTTGATGTAACTGGGGTCGCTCGTCTGTATCTTATCTGGGGGAGGCAGCATCGTCATAGAGTTGACACTCATCTGTTGGTTGAATGTGAATATCTGAGGGTTGCTTGTCATCTCGCTGTCACCCGGTGTCGTGGCTGTAACACCGAGCATGGTCTCCTGCGGGTATGGTATCAAGTTGCTAGGCGATTCACTAAGCGATGGCTCGGGCGGCAGCTGCATGAACTGAGTCGTTATCAGGTTATTGAACGTGACCGGACCTCCCAAACCAAACCTTTGATTATCCTCCAACCTTCTAAAAGCCATCTTTTGCTGTGAATGGAACATATTCTCCTGATCCGGCCCTTTGAGTATCAAGTTGCTTTTGACAGATATCTTGGGCTTTTTCCTTGGCGCTCCGTCATCGATGCTCGTGTTATGTGGAGAATTACTTGACGATGGAACGGGCAGGATCTGCGTTGGCGTTATTATAGGTCCACTGACTTTGTTCATGGGGAAAGATAGTATTTTATCAACCGGTTTCAGCATAATTTGGTTGCGTAAAGAGAATCGCGGCGCGGGGGGTAGTCTTATAGGAAAATTCGCCATGATATTATTGCTGATACTGCTTGCCATGGAGCAGTGATTCTGCGCGAGGGAATTGACGTTGCTATTCGGGATGAGGGTCTGCTCCATTGGAACTGATGTACTGAGAAACTCGTGAAGGTTTGACTGCGTGCTGTCATACGTCATCTGTAGATTTTGCAGCGGTATCTGCTGAGGAAACTGGCGGCAATTTATCAAGGTGTTGGGCGAACTTTCTGGCAAACAGTTAGGACTATCCTTGCTTAGATCTGTCGCTTCGCTATACTCAGTCTCGGTGGTACAGACGTCTATGGCCGGCGTGGGGCAATAACTCTTCGGATAACTTTGCGTAATACTTTCCGAAAGACTATCGCAATCGTATACTTCTATTGGTATTTCGTTGACCGGCTTAGGATCGTCTTCTTTTGTTTCCTCGATCGTCGGCAGAGGTTCCATAGTCTTTTCCCCTTCGCTCGGTATCGTCCAGCTGGGTTTTGCTTTGCTTTTCGTCATTTCAATAAGCAACTGTATTCCTTCCTTATCCGTGTGAGTAGTTAGATGTAAAACGTATTTGTCTTTGCTGACAGATTTGAATGGACAGTAAGGACATCTGTGGATGTCATTAGAGTTGACATTCGGGTGATTGGATATCATGTGGGCAGCGAAGACTGTAGATTGTATGGTGGTGTATGGACAGTATTTGCACTTGTACAGGCTTTCCTTGGAATGCTTTTTCTTGTGTCGCCGCATTGCGTTGTGGTCGGCGCATCTATAGTTACACTCTGTGCATGCATAGGGCTTGTCACCTGGAAACCGGAAAGTAATAATAAGTTGCACGCCTGGATTCCAGACACAATAGAAAGTTAATTGTTTTAAAATATTTTTGTCTACTGTGATGATCCTACTAATATTATAAAGGCGAAAGTTTATAAGGATGTCTGGATGTATGTTTGTTACTCTTTCACGCTGAAACGGCTGAACGGATCTGATGAAAATTGGCACAGATATAGATTATAGTCTGGAATAGCACATAGGCTAATTTTTCTCCCGAAAAATGTACGGTTCCCGTAGGATAGATTTGTTTTGGTTTTTGAAGTAACCATACGGGCGAAGCCGTGGGCGTAAGCTAGTTATATTATATACCTGTATGTGAACGTAAATGTAGTTTCAATTCTTCCTTCCTCGCTGCAGTGTGGTCGCAGTGGCTGCATTTGAACGGCTTTAATTTATCATGGACCGCTGCCACATGGACTTTAAGTCGCCTTTCGTTACTGAACTCGCGCTGGCAGATAGAACACACGGCTGGGGTGGCATCTTTCTTGTGTATTAACTTGTGTTTTGACAGCTGGTTCACGTTTTTGAATGATTTTGAACATATTGGACCTAGAAAAGTGTTGATGCTATTACAGAATTTTGGTTTAGACTTGCTAGGCAGGTAAGTCATTTAAGTATTTTGACAGTCAGTTACAAGTTTCAAAGTTTTTAACCTACAATAATAGTAGTAACTACTCCCATATATTTTTAGACCAACTTCTGGTAAAGCTATTCTCCGAATCATCATCATCATCATCATCAGCCTATAGCAGTCCACTGCTGGACATAGGCCTCCCCTAATGAGCGCCATTGCGCCCTGTCTTCAGCTCGACGCATCCAGCCTCCGCCAGCAGCCTTTCGCAGATCGTCACTCCACCTAGCCGGAGGGCGTCCTACACTACGTTTGCCGAGCCGCGGTCTCCACTCGAGAACTCGTTTACCCCAACGGTTATCGGTTCTTCGACAGATATGGCCAGCCCACTGCCACTTCAGCTTGCTAATTCTCTGAGCTATGTCGACAACCTTAGTTCTGTGTCGGATAGTCTCATTACGGATTCTATCCTTCAGAGAAACTCCGAGCATAGCTCGTTCCATAGCTCGCTGAGCGACTTTAAACTGGTGGACTAGCCGTACCGTGAGTGTCCACGTTTCGGCTCCGTATGTCATGACAGGTAGGACGCACTGGTTGAAAACTTTCGTTTTCAGACATTGTGGTATGGGTGACGAGAAGACTCGACGTAACTTTCCAAAAGCTGCCCAACCCAGCTGAATCCTCCTCTTAGCCTCCTTCTCAAAGTTGTCTCTACCTATCTATCTGTCCGAGGTATGTGTACTGCGAAACAACTTCAAGAAGGTTGCCATTAACAGCGACAGGTCTCGGGTCAATTTGGTTATTAACCATGACTTTGGTCTTATCCAAATTCATGCCGAGACCCATCATCCGTGAGGCTGATGCTAGGTCGTCCAGCATCTGTTGCAGCTCCTCCAGCGACTCCGCCAGTAAGACTATGTCATCTGCGAATCGTAAGTGTGAGATGTGTTCGCCATTTATGCTTATGCCCATGCCTTTCCAGTCCAAAGTCTTAAACATATCCTCCAGCGCGCTTGTGAACAGTTTCGGAGATATCACATCTCCCTGTCTCACTCCTCTGCGCAGCTGGATGGGCTTAGACTGCTGGTCCTGTACTCGGACACTCATGGTGGCGGCTTCGTACAGACATCTCAACACTTCGATATAACGATAGTCTACTTGGCATCGCTGTAAGGATTCCAGAACAGCCCAGGTTTCGACAGAGTCAAAGGCCTTCTCATAGTCCACAAAAGCCAGACACAGGGGCTGATTATACTCTTCTGACTTCTGTATAATCTGCCTCACTGTGTGAATGTGGTCTATGGTGCCATATCCTCCGCGAAACCCGGCCTGCTCCGGTGGCTGGTATTCGTCGAGTCTTCTGGCGAGACGATTCGTGACAACCCGAGAGAATAGCTTATAAACGTGGCTCAAGAGCGAGATGGGTCTGTAATTTTTAAGAAGAGTCTTATCTCCCTTCTTAAAAAACAAAACCACCAAGCTCTCGTTCCACGCCTTTGGAGTTCTCCCACAGAGAAGGACGGAGTTAAAGAGGATCTGCAGCTCCTGCACAACAGGAGCTCCTCCTGCCTTCAGAAGCTCTGAGGTCACTCCGTCTTCACCGGGGGCTTTTCCATTTTTAAGCTGTCTCAGGGCCAACACGATCTCGTCTTTGCTGATTTCCGGCAGGTCGTCGGTGTAGTGGCGGGTGAGGGTGGCTCTGGAATCGTGGCTGTTACGCTGGGGGCAAGGAGCATGTGCCGCATATAGCCGGCCATAGAAGTCCTCGATCTCTGACAATATCTCTGGCTTTGACAATACGGTTCGGCCATCGCGTGTTGTTAACTTCGTCAGATGGCTCCTGCCAAGCTGCTGAGTGAATACTTTGGACCCTCGGTTTCGCTCTATTGTCTCTTCAATGAGACGTGTGTTGGAGCTCCGAAGGTCGCGCCGTACCATCTTCGCAATTCGCTTGTTCAGGTCTGGCCTCTCTGACGAAGTGGCCTGAGTGGTTTCCCGTCTTTTTGTCATTAGCCGAAGAGTCTCATCCGACAGTTTGGACTTCTTGCCTTTAGGCTGCATTTGGCAGAATTTGATGCCCTCGTCCCTTAGTGTTCCAACCACGTTTCGTAGGGCCTCATCAACGTCCTCGGTGGGTTCCGCAGCAACGAATCTATCACCAAGAAGCTTCTGAAACTTTTCGGTGCCCGCCATGATCTGGAGCAGATTGGGTCGGAGCGTGGACTTCATCAGACGGTTTCTTTCAAGCTTAAGATTGATATTCAGAGTGCCTCGGACAAGTCTGTGATCAGATCCGGTATTAAACCTGTTGATCACGGAGACATCTCTGAATGTGTGCCTTTTATCCGTCGTAATGAAGTCAATCTCGTTTTTTGTCACATTGTCGGGGCTTCGCCACGTCCACTTCCTGTGGGGCTTCTTCTTAAAGAACGAGTTCATCAAGAAGAGCCCCTCCTTCTCTAGAAAGTTGACGAGCATTTGCCCCCTGTGATTTCTGCTTCCATATCCATGCGGGCCCACTCTGGATTCGTCACCAACTCGGACTCCCACTTTGCCGTTAAAGTCCCCCATAACAACGTTGAAGTGAGCCTTCGTGGTGTTATGCAAGGCTTTGGATATGTCCTCGTACATATCCTCCACCTCATCATCCAGATGTGCCGAGGTCGGTGCGTATGCCTGAATGATCTTCAAACTATACCGCTTGGATAGTCGAAGGATCAGGTACGCTACCCTGTTCGACACACTGGAGATTTGTAGAACGTTGTTACAGAGGGCCTTATTGACGAGAAACCCAACGCCACCCTGTGATTTTTGGTCACCCTCGCGGAAGTACAGAAGATGGCCCGAGTCTAGGGTAATGGTGTCCTCTCCCTCTCTACGGACTTCACACAACCCCAGGACATGCCACCTTATGTTCTCCAGCTCCACTTCCAACTGCGCTAGATGTTCGTCGAGCCTCAGAGTTCGTCCATTGTACGTTGCCAGGGTCAGTTGTTTGAGGTAGCCTTCGGTAGCCCGGTGATTCTTAGCACCCCCTGTCACGCCGTTACCATGGCCGCTACCATGGCCAGGAATAGCATGACGGCCGGGAACTGGGGGCCATTTCCTAGTTGTATCTATCATAAGGGGGTTTATGCCCATAATCCCCACGCTGGGCAAGCGGGTTGGGGATCGCAGGACACAGCTTATCGCACCGCCAACGCTGCTGCCCGTCGACGGCCAGAGTGTTTAGCTGTGCCGATGTAGGCTGTGCTATGCCGCCATCAGCCGGCTGCCAGAGCCTCGTTTGTTATTTAGCAGGGTGCACCACGTGCAGGTGAGGTTGGCTTGGGTACCGAAGATGATGGATGTTGGAACCCCGTACACCCCCTATTCTCCGAATAATGTATATAATTACAAATAATACAAATAATTACAAATGCAAGTAAAATGTCAGTTTACTCTTCCATATTTATTCTGGGGATAATGCTTAAACTATGGTGGATTCTCCCCTAAATTAACAATTTTAGACTTAAAAATACTTACAGGAATGTGCTTTGATCTTCCCATGGCATTTCATATGAATATTGAACAGCCGATACATCTTGAAAGTTTTGTAGCCGCATTCCTGGCAAGTGGGCAGCTCTAGATCGATTGCATGGATTTTCCACAGATGCGTGTGGAGGACTTCTACTGATGGACAGGGCTTAGAACATTCTGGACAGATCAACTTTCCGCTCTGATGACATTTTCTATGATATAAAATATTCTTTTCTTCCTTCAAGGATATTATGCAACCATTCACCAAACAGGAGATGCCCGACTCCTTCTTAGTGTCAATTTTCTGGATTACTTCTTTATTCAACTCTTCAGGTTTAAGAATGTGAGGTGGTAGGTGTTTCGGAGTTAGGTCGATTGTATCATTTGTTTGAGGTGTGGACAATTTACTGCTGTCTACTGTAGCAACGTGGGGCTGTATGGATGATATCAGATCTGGTGGAACACTTGACATTTGAATTACATTACACGGTGTAGTTGACGGTCCAGCTTCGGAAACACTTATATACCTAGTTCTGTTAGAAACATCATTTGTATAAACAATGTTAATACTAGCTTCTTGGATAATCTCTTTTGGATCAATCTTTTCAAAGTTAGGCGTGCTCATCTTATGCAGCTCATCAACGGATATGTAAGCGACGCCTTTGGGTAGACTACTGTTGCCAGTTACAATGTCAGGTGCTATTTCAATAACTTGAGGCATTTTTACATCGGGTACTTCCTGTCGTACGGGTGGAGGTGGTGGAGTGTCATCGATTTTCTCTTCCTTTTTTAATTTGGCGTTCTTTAACGCTATTTGTACTAAGCTTTTTACCATTTTCTTGATATCCTTAATGTTCATTTTGTGGTGATTTCTGAGATGTGTTCGAAGAGTTTCTTCAGCCTCAAATATACTCGTGCATCCCGGACAAAGGATCTGTATGTTGTCAGCGAGACCATTGCTCTTGGCGAGGTCCGGGTGGACTGTGAACAAGTGGAACTTGATGTCGTCTTCGGCGAGAGCCATGTAAGGACACGCCTCGCATTTGAAGAATGCCGTGGATCCAACAGACTTCTCCTCATAGGACATCATCTTTTCTTTTCCCATGGTGGGCTTTGTATCGGCAGTTCTTAGATTCATTATTCTATTTAACTTCATGTAGTGGAGTTTTTAGAGCACGTAAGGGTGAGACAAAAAAATATAACCACATTATATTCTATACGTGTATAATTCAATTTTTTGAATAGAAAACAATACTTGAATTTATTTTCTTCTAGTTCAACTCCAGTCAGCTGTCTGTTTTTTTTCATAAATGTATTTATACGCATGGTCTGTCTTTACTTGAATGCTGTCAGTGTCATTATCATTTAATTTCTTGACAATGACAATAGCCATGACACTTGTTCTGTTCAGTCACCAATGTCATAATTAAATACCGATGACGTTTACCAATCACCGACCGGCAGCGGAATATCTTGCATCGTGTATTAGTTTTTATTTGGTTTCCTGAAAAATTCTATCACAATGGGTGTAAGTATACCAAAACCGATCTCATTATTATCTTGATAAATAAATGGTTTGTGTATAACATATGTATATCGCGTTTCAGTTGGAGATCGAGTCCATGGCACGGTATGCCTCACCCATTAACCCGGCCGTCTTCCCGCATCTCACATTACTGCTGTTGGGCATCGGGATATTCTTCACAGCGTGGTTCTTCGTGTACGAAGTCACCAGCACCAAATCCTCCAGGGATTTGTTCAAAGAGCTGCTTCTATCTCTGGTCGCTGCGCTCTTCTCAGGTTTTGGCATCCTATTCCTGTTGCTATGGGTCGGAATCTACGTTTGATAGTTATATTATTTAGTTTATAAGTTGAAGCATTCCTGATGCATTGCGGTTGAGATCGGCTGATAGATGAGTAAAATAATTTTATATTCAATGTTGCATTTTAAAGTGTTGGCATCTACTACCAAGACTTCTAAAAATTACCAGTTATTTACTGCATGTATTGTGTGAAAGTAATGAGTAATAGCTATAACAGTCTTGGGTTATTGTCTTAGGTACTTAATACTTATTCTTAGGTACTTAGTACTTCTGTGGATGTCATAATCATTTGTCAATAGTCTGTGAATAAAATAAGTAAAAATTACTAAACAATGTATTTAATAAAAATAATGCAAGAGAGACATTGAAGCAATAAATCTAAGCACTAAATACTGTTTCTCCAGAAATAAATTGTTAATTCATATTATTATTTTATTATTGAGAAAAAACATTATTAAACATTTATAATTTAAAACATGATAGTGACATCTTACAAACACAAATAACATAATCATCCAATTAAAAATAGGGGTCCTTAGTTCATAATTGAAGGAAAGAGAGGAAGAGGAAGGCCTAGAATCAGCTACATAAGCCAAATAAAAGAAATGGTTGCTGTCATGTCGTATAAGGAGTTGAAAGAGATGGTGTTGGCGAGAACGAAATGGAAAGAAATGCATCAGTTCACCGACAAGAGCTGAAAAAGCTCTTAAATACAAAATAAAAAAACAAAAGTGACGGTTCCACTCATCAGATTCAAACAAGATATTATAACTAAATTTCTAAACTTATGTGGCAAAAGAATGCTGATTCTCCTGCAAGCGGTCTCTACGAAAGTCCTCATCTAACAGCACGGTCTCGTGCATCCTCTTTGAAGCCATGGCTGCGATGCGTTCATATAATAGCTCATTGGATAACACATAAGTCCTGTATCAACAAAACAATTACATATTTCAAAAATATGACTAAAATTAGTTGAAATAGCTTCTTACAACTACCATATTGGATTATTTGAAATTTTAATAGCTATCTCACTTGTGATGGCTTTTTCCTAATAATCCAAAATAGGTAAGTACTTACCTATTTTGACACAAGTTCGGCCTTGAGGATATGTTAGTCCGCTTTATTTTCACAAGGTCAGACTTTCAAATGGTCAGATTTTCAAATAGTCGCTCTCCTCGTAGCCAACAGTTAGGCGAAACAGTTAGGCCACAATGAAAAAGCCCTTGTGATTCAGACAACTCCAATTACACCTCATTTGTCAAAATCTGTCAAGCCGTTTGGGCAACAGCGACATCCAAAGGAACTGGCATGTATATATCAACACATACCATCCTTAGAAGTAGATAAATGTAGGTAGGTAGTCAAACTTACTTGAAGTCCTTGCCATCTAGACGGTAGACCTGCGTTATCTCCACAGCTACGACGGTGGCGACGCGCTTGCTGTCCTTCATCAGAAGCGCAACCTCTCCGAAATGAGCTCCGTCTTCCAGATGGCACACCTAAGATGTACCAAGGGCTACATTCCGCAAAACATTTATGTCATATCATAAAAAAATTGCACCATTTGATAAAAGTACCTGGGTGACCGTTTTGCTCGTTTTTTTGGGGTAAACGACGTTTTCTAAAAATGAAACCTAGCTAGATCAATTTATCACCCCCGAAACCCTCTGCATACTAAATTTCATGAAAATCGCTGGAGCAGTTTCCGAGATTCCGATTATATATACCTATATATATACATGTATACAAGAATTGCTCGTTTAAAGGTATAAGATATACATGTTCATCATGTAATCCTCAGGCTCGGTAGATATCTTCTCAGACAGACTCTTTTCAGTGACAGTTACAAGCCCGTCGCCGTTTATAACCTCTATAGCCTTCGTCGATAAATGGATTACTTTACAACACACCAATAATATTTCAATTCGAACCAGTAGTAATTTAGATTAGCGCGTTCAACCAAACGAACGAACTCTTCAGCTTTATTGAAAAACAAAAACAAATCTATCCCAAAGGAACCGTGCAGTTTTCCGGAATAAAATGTAGCCTATGTGTTTGTCCAGACCATAATTGCCAAATTTCATCCAGATCAGTTCAGCTGTTTCAGCGTGAAAGAGTAACAAACATACATCCAGACATCCATACATCCACACATTCTTACAAACTTTCGCCTTTATAATATTACTAGCTGTCACGCCCGCGACTTCGTTCACTTAAAGTAGGTATCTAAACTGAGTTTCAAACAAACCACACTAATAAAAAAATCCCATAAATAACTTTGACATCCAATTTTACCCATTTTAGAGGGCTATTTTGAAATATCCAGGAATACGTTTCCATTTATTTTGCATTTAAAGTATCCAAACCAAAACTAAGACCAATCACACCACCCTTTAAAAAGTAAGTACCCATAAAAACATTGACCCCACATTTGACCCCTTTTTGAAGGTCATATTGAAAAATCCTGAAACACTTTGTTCATTCATTTTGTATTTACAGTACACAAAGTTTCAGACCAATCGCATCACCCGTCAAAAAAATCCCATACAAACATTGACCCCTTTTTTACAGTTATATTGAAAAATCCTGAAACAGAAAACAAAGTTTCAGGCCAATCGCACCACCCGTTAAAAAATTCCTATACAAACATTGACCCCCTTTTTTAGAGTTATATTGAAAAATCCTTTAACATGAAATTAAGTTTCAGACCAATCGCACCACCCGTTAAAAAATCCCATACAAACATTGACCCCCCCCTTTTGACCCCTTTTTAGAGTTATATTGAAAAATCCTAAAACACGATATTAAGTTTCAGACCAATCGCACCACCCGTTGAAAAGTTCCTAAACAAACATTGACCCCCCATTGACCATTTGACCCCCTTGTTTTAAGGTTATATTGAAAAATCCTGAAACACGAAACAAAGTTTCAGACCAATCGCACCAGGTTAAAAAGATCCCATACAAACATTGACCCCACATTTGAACCCTTTTTGAAGGTTATATTGAAATATCCTGAAACACGTGTCCGTTCATTTTGTATTTACAGTACATAAACAAAGTTTCAGACCAATCGCTCCACCCGTTAAAAAGTTCACATACAAACATTGACCCCACATTTGACCCCTTTTTGAAGGTTATTTTGAAAAATCCTGAAACACGTGTTCATTCATTTTGCATTTACAGTACACAAACAAAGTTTCAAGCCAATCGCACCACCCGTTAAAAAGTTCACGTACAAACATTGACCACACATTTGACCCCTTTTTGAAGGTTATATTGAAAAATCCTGAAATACGTATTCATTTATTTTGCATTTACAGTACACAAACAAAGTTTCAGAACAATCGCATTACCCGTTAAAAAGTTCCCATACAAAAATTGACCCCACATTTGACCTTTTTGATAGTTATATTGAAAAATCCTGAAACACGTGTTGATTAATTTTGCATTTACAGTGCACAAACAAAGTTTCATGAAAATCGTTCCACGCGTTAAAAAGTTTCATACTAACGTTTTCACCCTTTTTCACCCCCTTAGAGGTGGATTTTCCTAAAATCCCGTCTTAGTGGGTGGTTTTGTTATAAAAGGAACCCACCTTTCAAATTTCAGCTTTCTAGCTTCAGCGGTTTCGGCTGGGCGATGATAAATCAGTCAGTCAGTCAGTCAGTCAGTCAGTCAGTCAGTCAGTCAGGTTAAGCTCTTATATAGATATAGATAGTAGGATATACCTAATTAATCTATCAACTATCTGGTTCCCATAGTACAAGCTTTGCTTAGTTTGGGGCTAGATGGCGTTGTGTGAATTGTCCACCAATATTTATTTATTACTAGCTGACCCGGCAGACTTCGTACTTATTTAGAAAACGTTTATATGGGAAATAGAAAAGGGCTATTTTTAGGGCTTTCCCGGCAGTTATTCGATTTTTTCTTACCTTTTAAACCTTCCCTAGACCTCCACGAACATTTCAAGACCAAGATAAGATAAATCCGTCTAGCCGTTCTCGAGTTTTAGCGAGACTAACGAACAGCACTTCATTTTTATATATAAGAGAAGAGAAGATTATTTATAATTATACCTAATATTAGTTTAAATCAGGGGTCGGCAACCTTTTGGCAGGCAAGGGCCACAAGGTGGCAGAATAAACTAAAGGCGGGCCCGGGCCGCACTTATGACGAGAAGCATATTTATTTTTTCTATAATTGACAATGGAAAAAGTTTGTTCGCCTAAATTATAAGTGCTACCAAAAATTGTAATGAACTCGCGCTTCGCTCATTTGTTCGTTCGCGGGCAGAGCGAAGCGCGTTTTAAGGCTGGGCCACACTAACGGTCGATCGTGGTTCGTTCATGCATATATCTTGATATTTAACTTATATAAAAACATTCACGGGCCGCAAGCAAAACTTTCGCGGGCCGCATGCGGCCCGTGGGCCGCGGTTTGCCGACCACTGGTTTAAATAATAAGCAATCACCTCGACACCCTTGAGAGAGTAAACAGCTACGGTCCCGCTTGCTATGAAGTACATGCATTCGCCGATGTCCCCGGCGCGCTGCACCGAGTCGTTGGGGAGGTACACCTCGGGGTTGAGGCAGCCGAGCACGGAGCCCACCACGCTGGCGGGCACGGCTTTGAACAGCGCCACTTTGTCCACTAACTTGTGGCATGTATGGAGTTTGATCTCGTTGCGCAGCTCCTCTATAACGTACAGAGGATATGGGTCACATCAAGGGTGGATCCAGCTTTTGCGCCAGGGGGGTCCTGGACCCAGCCCAGGGGGGCATGACCCCCCTGGGTCCGCCCTTGGATCACATCGTTTTACTCTAGCTACACACGAATATTACTTTGTTTTCTGTTCTGTTTGTCTTTGAACAGCGCCACTTTGTCCATTAGCTTATGGGATGTGTGGAGTTTGATCTCGTTGCGAAGCTCTTCTATAACGTACAGAGGCTATAGGGAATCATAGTGTTTCACTCTATGTACACGAATATTACTTTTATTGTTTTGCCCCTTTAGACAAGCGGCATAAACGGTAATCGAATAGAATAGAATAGAATTCTGAATGTAAGGGAATGACACTAGCCTACGAAATTGATTGAATTACAACATAGGCATTTGTCGCAAGACGAAAAGACTCTACACACCTGACAGAGAACTCAACACGTTATTTTCACTGTAGTACTTCTCCTTATACCGGTAGTAGTAGAACGCCCTTACCCTCTTCTTAAGAGGCACCGGGAATTGCTTGAGTTTCATGTATTCCTGGTCAAAAGTAATATTTGAGCAAGACATTTCAGAGAATTGGCAAATTGATAAGTTGTGTAACCAGAGTTAGTAACTAATCACTAATCATCTTGCAATATAGAGATATACATGCGTACCTCAACTTGATTGATCAATTCATGATACCGGACTGTAGGGCTGTATACTGATAAGTAGACTTTCAGCAGAAAAACTGAAAACAACAATACTTATACTCGTACCCTAAAGGTTTAAAAATCAAACATTTCTTTTACGGCTCGTACACAAAACTGCGAATCGGTGCGACGCGATTTCTCGTGCGTGACAAAAGATAGGGCTGGATCGCAGATTTTTGCGATGCGACCGTCGCATCGCAGTTTTGTGTACAAGCCCTTACGAACTACGTTCCCCTTTGAAACAAAGAAGTGCTCAAATAAAATGCCGCTGCGGTTATCCATCCAAGGATAGTGTCATAAGAGGACAGCTGAAGAACATTGCTGAATGTCAGTCAGCTGAGCGCACGTAGCTTTTTGCATTGAGCCTCTATGCCACAAGAAGTCTTATTGATATGTCATCGTGGTTAAAATTGAAAAATATTTATTCAGTACAATCACAAGGATCACTTTGAAACGTCTTACATGCTAGGTGAATCTATGTGCCAATTCCAACCTAACCCAAGTACGAGAAGAACAGGCAAGAAACTCGTCTCGGTCCTAGCGCTTTTTTTTAGCGCTTGGTTCAACTTTAAGGGCTATAATAATCTATATATTTATCGCACTAACCGAAGTTATAAATCATAAACATTGCAGCGTACAGAATGACCAAAGAGTGTATTAGGACCTCATCGGGCTCAAAGGCCAGGAATATCGAGAATCCAGTCCCTGAAAAGATAGCTATAATAGAATCTTGGATAGTAATGTAGGTAGATGTTACTTAACGTATTGGAAAAATTTTTAGGTCATTGAGTCTTGTTGGTTTAGTAGTCAAGTTAGTCATGTCGTAGTTAGTCATGTTTGAATCAATATATTTGCATGGACGGGAAGTGGACTTTATTACCGCTAAAGCCATACCTAGTTAGGTATATTTAGATAAATAGAAAGCACGTTATAAGATTGATATGATCAGGCGCAACGTTGGACATACCTACTGATGATCTATTTATTTATTTAAGTATTAATTTATTCTTTGTACACAGATTAATACATTTTAAAACTTAAAACTAATGGCACGTACACAGGCGAGCTTAACCCTAAAAAGAGTTCGAAAAAGAGATCGATCAAACACTCACCAAAAAACCCAGAGAGTGCTATGAATATGCTCTTGCTGTAACGCCACAGCACGGGGTGGTCCAGGATGGTTTCGCTGCCGCCCGGGGTGACCAAGAACTGCGTGTGCTGTTTGAACTTTCCATGCCCTGTTATTCCAAACTAATGTAGCTATCACAGTGCGGAGGGTGAGGCTATGTCTAAAACTATTTAGTCTTCGACTTGATACCAGTTACAAATTACAAAATATTAGTAGGTACGTACCATAGTAACTACATATAACAATTCATTGGTAGGTACGCGTCAAATTGGGAATTTGTCGATCAAAAAAGTACTAACAATAGAAAGTAAACACCGACGGCAGATAGATGAGGCAGCTGCACCAGTGCGCAGTCAGGCAGAACAGCATGATGTGTCGCATGCAGCCGTACCACACGTACGACCTCGTGAAGATCTGAGACACGTGGAAGGCAATTGAAATTCCAGCCGTCATCTTTGGCGTAGCGTGCTTGTAACTGCCACTAGCTCATGCGTAGCCCGTAGCTTGTCTGTTGCTTAGCACCTCGTAGTTACATAGCTGCCACGTAGCCACAGCGCAGATTGCTACTTGCTAGTCAACGCGTAGTTGCTACGTAGCGTAGCAACAGTGCGTAGCATATGCGTAGCTTACACGGTGCCACTGCGTAGCTTGGTTGTAGTTTGTGCGTAGCGTTTTTGTAGCGGCCACGTAGCAACAGCGCAGATACTACTTGCTAGTCAACGCGTAGTTGCTACGTAGTGTAGCAACAGTGCGTAGCATAATGCGTAGCTTACACGGAGCAACTGCGTAGCTTTGTTGTAGTTTGTGCGTAGCGTTTTTGTAGCTGCCACGTAGCAACAGCACAGATTACAACTTGCTAGTCAACACGTAGTTGCTACGTAGTGTAGCAACAGTGCGTAGCATATGCGTTTGTGCGTAGCGTTTTTGTAGCTGCCACGTTGCTACACGTAACTCGGGTTTAGCTTGTGTGTAGCTCTACTACGTAGCTGTTATGGTCGACGTAATCCGTTCGTAACTTACCTTCACGAAGATGGTCAAGTCCCCAGCCGCTGTGTAGATCCTGCCAGCTCTAAGCACAGACAGTAACTGGGCCACCAACATATGGCGCGAGGAGACCTTACTTCTCAGGAATACGTAGGTGATCGGTAGCGACGAGATCAGATCCAACGCAAGCCACTTGCGGGCGTAGTTGCTGATAAAGAGTAAGGTTTTCCAATAGAATTATTGGTCGAGCGAAAATCTCAGTGGCAAGTAGAGCGATTTGACGTTGTATGTTTATGTATAATATATGTTTGTTAATAAGCATAGCTTAAGAACCCCGTGGTTTCACCCGCGATTATGCAGTTTGAAACTTTAACACCCTTTTCATTCGCTAAAGGTTTTTTCCGGTAAAAAAATAGCCATGTATTAGTCCAGAGTAAACTCTTCATTCGATCTAAATTTCATGCAAACCCGTCCAGCCGTTGGAACGTGAAAAAGTAACAAATAAACACACACGCACAAGATTTGAATGGCGAATATAATAAAAGCAGGAAATTCAGCTGACAATATCTATAATAGCTCGCAAGTGGCAATAGATGAGCTAAATTTGACTTGTTTATGTGAAATAGTTTTTGAGTTACGAGGGGGTGAAAAATGGCTCCAAATGATCCGTGTAATATTATACACGGTGCGCGGTTCGCCGTTCGCTTGAACTTGGCTTGACACGCTGCCGCGTGTCTAGATAAAGTGACAAATTGTTTACCAAATAATAAGCTGTTTATCCAGGACGATGTTTGATCCTTCAGGCCTTCGTTCCACGAATCCCGTGATCAATTTGACGCCGATATCCAGCCAGCAGAAGAAGTTCAAAACGAGTAGAGCACTGTCACACGCATGCACATTCTGGTGGTAGTGGGGATCCACGATGTAGAACAGACGGAAGGTGGATAGTACCATGTGGGCGAGGTTGAGGAATACCATGAAAGATTTCCAGGATAAACTGCGGGTTATCGATTATTTGTGAGAGATCATGGATGCAGCATACATAAACCAGGTTTTAAACAAAGTTTACGGGAATTACTTTAATTGTATACTTAGGTAAGAGGATCTATCTATGCTTAGGTATGCTTATTTATGTAATTGTCTCATGTAAGAATATAGAGATAGAAGTTCTAGAAGTTTTTAGACGTACCTAAACAGGCCAATGATGAGCAGAAACAAAAAACGAAATACTGATGGTCAGATGGATAACAACTGGTTACTGTTCACTGGTCAGAGATTCAATTCAGTTCTTCTCAATTTATTATTTTAAAAACTTTTTTAACCTTGATTTTAGAGCTCGTCTTTCAGGCTGATAGCATGAAGATGGAGCAATAAAAGATGGGTTGATAAAAGTTATTTCACGAAGAGTACATTTAAAATAAACTAATATTTATGAGATAACACGCAAAATGGACCCGCACGCGGCCTAATTACGGAAACCAGTCCGTTCACCAAGTACCAAAGTACCAAGTATTTATGAGATAACCAAAATTGTTTGTTACGAACAACGAAGAATAGTAAGAACAATGACAAAATCGTTGAGCGAATCGACTACTGTGAACTCTACTTTTCAAAAATTGTGCAACCTGAAAATACTAAAAGGGTGGATGAGACAGGTTCCCCTCTCAAACAGCTGGCGCTGCCTCTCCGCCATGACCGCTGGGTGGCTGTAGAAATGGTCGTACGTCAGCGGATGCTTCTGGGAGATTTGGCCCAGTTTCCGCAAGTTGCGCCAAATGGAGTTCCGCAAACCCTTTTTCTTCGGCAATAGGCTGTCAGAACCTGAGAGGATTTGAAAGAAAGAAAGAAAAATATTTTTTTGTTTACAGTAAAGAAAGGAATAAAACGTGAAAGCATTTCTTCAAGTGCAATATGACGCCAAATTTCACACATCGAAACTAGTTCATGGATTTAACAAAAAATTTTTAAATGTCGACTTTATTTTCTCGAAGTTTGGGTTAAAATTGCCGTGTAACTCCTCTGTAAATTTTTGATATAATTCTTTGCCATAATTGACCAGCTCCGCCTACCAGAGCTCTATTTTGTGAGGTCATTTTTTAGCTCAAGGAATGCTTTCATGTATTGTCCGTTCACTGCAGTAGGATATGCAATATAGCTGCTGCAGCGCTGGTATTCTGTGGTATTTCAGTTAAACTTAGTTACCATCGCATCAAAAAAATCCCAGTTAGTTGTAAGACTGTGAAATGAAATGTAGGTTTGCGTATCACCGGTGATACGCAAACCGTTAGGTCAAACGAGTTAGGTGATATGGCCATATCACCTAACTCGAATATGTCTAGGTAAATATCACAATGTGGTACATTTTACTTACCCAAATGAAGATTGCAGTGATGTTTTTTTTTGAAGGCCATTTTCGCTTGTTTGCCTAATTTTCCGCTACTGAAATTACAATTCCGTTTATGCACAAACTTCGTAACAAATCGCACCAATAAATGATAAGTTCAGATAAATCTATTGAACAAATAAGATGTTTACCTATTGAAACCAGAAATACTTTTGTAATTATACCCATTCACCTATTTCATGTCCTCAAAAACTAAGCGAGCTTTAGTTAAAGATTTATGGAAATACCTATAACCAACGAATATAATTATTTTTATGAAATTATTTTAAAAACAAACATGTTTTTGACACTTTTCAGCAATAATGAGTTATAATCATCAATGCTTTTCAGAATAATTATGTTCTGTGCAAAAGACTGCGAGCTTACCAATATTGTAGTCCTGTGAAGCACTCAGATGAAAAAAATACCGCTACGTAGGTAGGTAGGTATCTAAAAAATGCTTAGAATAAAATCAAGTGTTACCTTGGCATTTGAACTTAAAAAAACAAATATAAATAATGCTGGACAATTCACACAGCATCATTTAGCCCCAAAGTAAGCTATTCAAAGCTTGTGTTATGGGTACTAGATAACTGATATATTCAATACATTATATACATAGATAGATATTTTTTATTATACATAGAAAACACCCAGAACAACGGAACAAATTTCTGCAGATTTTACACAAATTTGTTCCGCGGCGGGAATCAAACCCGCAATCTCTTGCGTCGCAAGCGGATTTTCGCCCGCTGCGCCACTGAGGTCGTCAACTTGAATGATTATAATGGGTTTTTATGTGTAGTTATGCCAGTGATCTGTTATAGTAGTTACCAGTGAGTTATGCTGATAAAAAAGATTTTAAAAAACTCTAAAGATAGTAAAATCGTAGACACATAAATAAAACACAAAGGGTTATTTAATACGATAATTTATTTATTTTTTGTTGATAATGGTGTTCACAATGGCTTCGATTTAACGCACTTTTAGCTAAACTAAATTCCGCTACAGCAACTATTATGCTTTTTCTATAATTCACTACAATAAAATATATGAGTATATTTTTCAGAGACGATAATCAATTATTATTTTTTGATAGGTCTAAAAACAAGGGACTTATTTCAAAAACTTTTAAGTACCACGTGGGTACTATATACAAAATTCAAGTACTTTGGTAGCTAGACTCTTCGGAATTGGCTGTTGGCAAATTCTGGAGTAAACGGTGACGCGTTGAAGCCCTTGTTGAAACTGAAGTTGTTTTTGTGTGTCGCCACGGGCTATAACGAAAAGATCACAACATAAAATAATATTTATTTATTACTTACCTACTATATTACGGAACTCAACATGTATTTGTATTTGTATGGTAGGAACATTTGGATTTTTAGTTAAATAGGTAGACTATTTAAAGACTTTATGAAGAAGGTATCAATGTAAGAGGAGTCTACTCCTCTTGAGTCTACTCAAGGTTGACAAATGATAGGAGTGAGTGGAAAAAGAAAACATGTTGTGCCGAGCCCACAGCGTGGGATAAGTGTAGGAAAATTATAAGATTATTTAGACTCATTGTGCGAATTTTTTTCGAAGAAGTTTCGATAGTTGCAATTGATGTGGCCATCTATTGTTCAAAAATAATACCACCTTAGAATATACATCTTAAATAAGAATTTTAAATTTAAAAAAGTCCTGTCTTGATATTAAGCTGTGATATTAGTTTCGGTCGTGTGACGACTGTCTCTACCCTAGGAGCTGTTCCTTTGTATGGATGTGGTTACCTCATCATCAGGTATGATGTCCTGTAAAGAGCTGGAGTCTTCCGGTGGGAAGTAGTCGCTCCTGAACTGCGGCAGATCCTCGATGCCGATCAGATCGGAGTCGTTAGATGCGTCACTGCGGAAAAAAATAGTATATTATGCAACTAGTGAATAAAGGACGGATTTAAAGCGAGGCCGAGGGCCATAAACGAGTCACGAGCAAGTGAAGGATTGTAACGACTAAATCACGACCGTAGGGAGTGATTCGTAATTATTGTGTTAGAATCCTAAGCAACGCGAGTGATTCATGGCCCTCGATATAAATCCGTTTTATTCAAGAGTTGCATACGATACTTTATACCATGACTCCGAGAAAAAGAAAGATATAAGCGTGATCTGTAGGGGTAGTTAGTTTTCTACTATAATGCATTTTTGGCCGACCCCGTTGTCTTATTGACCTAATATTTACAAATTAGGTTCCTACATAATGAAAGAAAAAAAATGCGTAAAAATTTGTCAGAAGTGGGATTCGAACCCACGCCCTCAGAGAGGACCAGAACAGCTCATGCCCGCGATCAGCGAGAAGGTTACCTTGAGTCTGGCGCCTTAGACCGCTCGGCCATCCTGACATGATGAAATGGCGCGAAATTATCGATCATTAAAATAATGGGTAACTATAATACTCGTAAATTAAAATGTTTAGTAGTCTACATTTAGTAGGAGCATTGTCAGCATTGTGGCCAATAGATTCATTGAAGTCTTTGTTTGCCACACACGCTCACTTGCGGCGTCACGGAAGACCAGCGCTATAGCAGCACTAGATGCTAGCGCTACTAAGTATAGCATACAGCTGAGTGACGTCCCTTTTTGCTGTGATAATTAAGTTAAGTTATTATTAAGTTAAGAGGACCTCCGTGGCGCAGCGGGCGAGAGTCCACCTGCGACGCAAGAGGTTGTGGGTTCGATTCCCGCCGCGGAACAAATTTATGTACGATCTGCAGAAATGTTGTTCCGTTGATCTGGGTGTTTTCTATGTATAATAAAAAAGTATCTATCTATGTATATAATATATTAAATATATCAGTTATCTAGTACCCATAACACAAGCTTTGAGTAGCTTACTTTGGGGCTAGATGATGCTGTGTGGACTGTCCAGCATTATTTATTTATTTATTTTATTTATAGTTTCAGTATGTATAATATTCTATTATGTTCTGTATTTGTGACACAAAATAAAACTTCTTTGATTTGATTTAATTTGTTTGCAGGAGCAGTTTACCTTATAGCATCGAAGTCAGGTGACTTGAGGACTTCGTTCCAGACGGGGTTGGAGCCCTCGACCGCGTGCTTGTTGGTGCCGGGCGCCGCGATGCCGACGCGGTTCAGGCCCGAGTCCACTGAGCCGTACTTCGTCATGGATAGGGCTTCGAGGCGCCGATTCAGTCTGAAGATTGCGAAGTAAGAACATTTTTTACAACAGTTTCTTAAGTAAATTGGCGATCACGGAGGGCGAGTATATTCATGTCAGCTTTATTCCTGAATATTTGAATTGAGAGTCCAGGTTCAATTGCCGTGCGGGACAACTTGTTACTCATATCACAGACAAGTTTATATCAAGCTTATTATGTCATGTACCTACATTTTGCTAGATCCTACTAATGTTCCCGTGGGATAGTTTGTTTTTGTTTTTCAAGATGCCACGCGGGCGAAGCCGTGGGCGGAAGCTATCATAAAACTAACTTCCGCCCGCAGCTTCGCCCGCGTGGTACCTTAACTCACGTTCAAGACTAAGCTTACTCACGTTCTAGTCCTGATAATAAAGGACACCAGTAGAACAAGGCACATAAACCCTAGCAGAGCTGCGAGCGCGCCCAGCACGTAGATAGTGACCAGGCTGGAGTCGGCGCCTATCTCGGGACTCAACTCCGTGAAGAAGTCGTCGAGTACCAGCAGTTCTGTGTTCAGGGTTGTCTGGATTTGACGGAGTAGGACCGTGTCACTGCGGAGTCTGCAAACGGAGGAAAGTTACGCCTGGGCCTTTACCACGAAATCTCCCTTACCACGAAGTCTTCCTGCCCTTTTCCCACGTTACGTGGGGTCACAACATTGTGATCTTCTTCCATTTCCCTGTCTTCGTCATCACAGTAGGTACTCACTCCTTTCTTACCCATATCATCTTTCACCCTTTGTATCCTTCCACATTCAATTCTGTAACGATTCCATTATAGAAACGTCATAAAGTAACACTACTTAAATACAATTTACATTGGTCGTGGTACGAAATAACAATGTAATACTAATTCGGTAATGTATTATGAATTAGTGGTGAGGTCTCTGGCATTGTGTTGCACAGAAAATTTATGGCAACACATTATATTTCTACCAAATGTATAGTGCAACACTACATCTTCATCCTCTTCCTCTTCCGTGATGTCTGAATAAAACGTGAGTTTTCAAAGATTAAATTTTTATTTATGAGTTCAGTCAGACTTCTTCAGCACTTGAAAAATCTAGGACCTAGGATATACAGGCTGCACCCAACAATGGCAATGAAAATATATTGTTTAAGCTGTTGGTAGCATCTGCGTCCGCATGAGCATAACTTTTCCGATATCCGATATATTACACAAACCCTATATTCTGCTCTCAATTATGTTCTGTCTACTTGTGAAAATTACATGAAAATTCGTTCAGTAGTTTTGAAGATGTGCGCGAACAAACTGTTTGCTGTTTGTTGTTGCATAGGTCGGCTATTCTACTCAATTTGATATTTTACTGTTATTTTAATAACATTAATAACCTAACTACTGTGCAAAATGTGGGCATGTACCTACCAAATGTCATGTTTGGACGTTTTCCTCTGACTACCCTTTTTAGATATCCTCAAAGATCTAAGTAACCAAAAGATCCGAAGAAGATACTCGTATCTACCGAGCCCGGGGATTACGGTCGTGGGTATAATTTTTTGTATTATCTTTGATTTTAGAGCTGTCTTTTAAGCTGAGAGCATAACCGTTGAGTAGAAAAGCCAAATACCAAATCCAAGTAAGTATACTCACATCTCGATTTCCTCAGCGAGCACGGGCTGGTCATCTCGGATGAAGTGAGAGCGCACCTCGGTGAGGTTATTGTTAGCAATCCCCAGAGGATTGCTTGCCGGCACCACTTGGTCTATGTTGCACGTCATTTGGAACCCGGTCGAGAAAGTTTGGGCTATCTGCAGATCAAAACTACCTATCACGATATGCAATGAAGCAGATGAAGAAACAAAGCGTCTGTTTAGAAACAGTACCTGATGACCGAGCTTTGGTCGATGTTTTTTGGTAAATCGTGTTTTTTGGAAAATGAAACCTAGCTAGATCGATTTATTGCCCTCGAAACCCTCTGCATACTAAATTTCATGAAAATCATTGGAGCCGTTCCGAGATTCAGATTATAAACACTCCTTAATACATACAATTCAAGAATTACTAATTTAAAGGTATTATAGATACTTCAAAAATCACACAGCAAATGCATACTTGAGAAGACATGATGACAAGGGAATACTCACAAAGTCAGCGCTCTCTTCGACCACCAGCAGTGTATTGACGAACCTGAAGGTAACCCGGTTCAGGGAAGATATCAAGTACACCCTGACATCGGCTGTATCCACCCCATCAGCTGTAAACAAATGACAGGATTTGAAATATCTCAAACACTGTATTGGCTAGCATCTAAAAGGATAATTGCTATTTGAACAAACACGCAAGCACCAAAACCCCCACATAGACTGCCCAATCTTCAGTCTACCTGAATCTGTAGCCTGGACCTTAAAATCAAACATTCCGTGCATAGAGGAGGACGGTTGGATGTTAAGCGTTAATACTCCTGTATCAGGGTGAAGGGTGAACGCGTAGTCCTGTACGGCTTCGAGGGTAGGGTCTGCCACCATAGAATCCATGTCCATGGAGTAGGTTATGGGTAGCCCTTCAGTGTGAGTAGCCTGGTGAAATATAATTATTAGAGCTAGTTAAGATAATGAAATAAATTATGCATCTAGAAAGGTGGACCATACAAAAGTGGTTTCTGAAAATGCAAGTGATAAAGAGAGATACCACAAGTAAACTTATGGAATCTATTATAACAAACCTGTACGGTCAGAAGTTCTCTGTTTATAGTGTCGAGGGTGGAGATACCGGCAGTGTAGAGCTCTCTTTGGAAGGTTGGACGAGGGTTTGCTTCTCTGACCTAGGAAAGAACAATCATAGTAGAAAACAGAAAAAAGAACAAAAGAGTTTAATTAAATTTCCTATGTCTTCTTCTTTTACAGTTCTTTTAAAGCAGTATAGCAAAAGGATCGTAGTGCGTTTTAAAAAGCTGTTTAGACTTTCTCGATTCATCTAGCAAGATTGTAAACTCTCTTTTGATGTGCTAGTGGCTGACTGATGGTTCACAGCTGCTATGACTCACGTTGACAGTAACAGTAAGGAAAGATCCAATCACTGGAGAGCTTGATTCCAACGAGTTGCTGGCCGCCACTGTGAGCGTGTGAACAGAGGCGACGCTCCGGTCCAGCTCACGCTGAAGGAATAGGATGTTGTTCATTGTATCCAGGCCGAAATAACCTTCGGCGTTACCATCTGGGGAGCATACCAAAGGAACCAATGGAAGTAGGATATTATGTACTTAGAGGTCTAACGGTAACTAGGTGTAGAAAGTATGTTCCCATCTGTCCCCCTGCTCTAATTCTGTCCAAATGACTGGACTAAAAAGTTGGAAACCAAATGGAACTTTTAGTTTAATCCGTATAAAATAGTTGGTCGTTAAATGAGAACTTAGTTGATGAGACATTGAATACATAACTTTGACTTACGCACATTAGGTACTTAGATCTCCTGTGCTGTGACGTAATTCGGTTCTTAAGAGCTACGAAAAGTAACTACATATGTATGCAAAAGACTAAACAACAAACTTACCAGTGATCCGGTAAAAGATGTCATGGCAGTCGTCCACACAGAGATGGTTTTTGAGGTCCGTTGCTCTCGGCAGCTCGTGGCGCTCAGTCATGCCTTCGTCTAGCTCTGTGAGTTGCATCAAACGTAATAAGGTTATTTTGTGATGAAAGTAAGTTACTTTGATCTAATGGCTAAATATGGTATTAAATATCTTAGGGCGCGCCAAGGAGCCCCTTTTATGATGTAGGTATACGATAGTGATTCCTATGTCGAGACTTCTAAGACACTTTTACGTGCTTTCTGGAAGGGTTTGTTCTTTCTTCTTTTTAAATAAATAAATAATGCTGGACAATCCACACAGTATCATCTAGCCCCAAAGTAAGCTACTCAAAGCTTGTGTTATGGGTACTAGATAACTGATATATTTAATACATTATATACATAGATAGATATTTTTTTTTTATTATACATAGAAAACACCCAGACCAACGGAACAAATTTCTGCAGATCGTACACAAACTTGTTCCGCGGCGGGAATCGAACCCACAACCTCTTGCGTCGCAGGCGGACGCTCGCCCGCTGCGCCACTGAGGTCGTCAAAACGAGCGAAGTTCCTTATCGCGCGTTGCGAAAGGGGGCTAGACGGATAAAATTAAGACCAAAAGTTGTAACGACACTTTTTGCTATAGTTGTAAGCCGTGCGGCGTGCGCGTGTTTCTTTGTCTCTCTCTCTCTCTCTCTCTCTCTCTCTCTCTCACATAGAAAGCAAGGAAAGGAACTTCGTTCCATCCGGGTGTCCCTTGACACCTCTCAAGTTTTTTTACTTTCACTCGTCCTTACCTTTCCCTATATTGACTCAACTCCAAGCCTAACAACAATTAGTGTTGAGTTATTTTATTCAATGACGTGGTGGCTATTACCATGACAATTGGGACGATGTTTTATGAGATTCTTACCTATAAAAGCAACGGTGGCAGTATTAGACTCGAAGATAGGGTCACCAGTGGTGGGCACAAACACTGCACGGAAGGTAGTCTGTGAAGACAGGGATGCTGGCTCTGTGCCACCGTCTGTTGCTTCAATTGTCACCTGGGAAATATCACTAGCACTATCACTACAAATAATAAAACAAAGTGCTCCGCCGCGTCTGTCTGTCTGTTTGCTATAATTCAAAAACTACTGCACCGATTTTCATGCTGTTTTCGCCAATGGATAGAGTGGCAAGGAAGATTTTAATATATAGTTTGTCAAGTTTTTGTATACATTGGCTAAAATATAATGATATTTGTCGGAGGTGTCGGAAAAATAACTGTCTGGAAGCTTTCAACGAAAACGCTACCTAAACCAAAGTTTAATGTCTACTTTTGGTCCCGATAACCGACATCCACGCGGGCAAAGCCGCGGGCATCGGCCAGTTGATCATTTGTAGACTAGTCATTTGTAGACTATTTTATGCGTCCGGGACATAACGCACAATTATTGCACCTGTTAGGTGTATCTACATTGTATCGAAAACTTACCTGGAATTCCCTTATCATGTCCGTGAAATCATTTCTCCTCAGAGACAGAGTCCCATAGTTATCGGCGCTGCTTGTTATATCAAAGTATTCCATAGCTTCATCTGAAAAGAAAACCCTAATATCTATATCGTGTTTGGGTCGGTATTCTATTGTCTTACAACAGTTTTTAGAACCAAAAAGCGGCATTGACATTTTGTGCGATTACTTTTACTTGGAAATTTTGTCAAAAAAAAAGTTGACAACATTTGGATAATAGAACTGAAATAAATGAAAAAGACCCTTATAGTTTAGGAGTTGGTAGCGGACGACGTGTCGCGGCGACACTACTGGTTTCTGTGTATTTCTATGGAGTTCCCTCCGTAGTTAGCGACACGAAGCTAGCGACGCATTTCATAGAAATTCATAGAAACCAGCAGTGTCGCTGCGACACGTCGCCCGCCGCTGCTTCATGTCGCCCGCTGTCAACTCGTACCCTTACCGTTTCCTACGATACTAAAGGTGACCTGCCCAGCCTCGCCTCCGTCCTCGTCAGTGGCATGCACACGCTGCAAGAAGTTACCGTCTGTCGTCTGCAGGAAGTTACTGACCAGTGCTTGCTCCTGGAACAGGTATTTGATGTGATATGTTGAACCCTAAGACCATTTGTAACCTAGTAAACGCTGATCGACCTGAATCAACGTATAAACGTTTCCAACTATCCTATTATAAATGCCAAAGTTTGTAAGAATGGTTGTACGGATGTATGTATGTTTGTTACTCTTTCACACTAAAACGGCAGAACGGATTTGGATGAAATTTTCAGACTAGATTATGGTCTGAATCACAAAAGTCTGAAGTCTGGTTTGAAGCACATTGGCTACTTTTTATCTGGAAAAATGTCCGGTTCCTGTGGGATAGATTTGTTTTTGTTTTTCAAGGTACCACGCGGGCGAAGCCGCGGGCGGAAGCTAGTATTAATATATTTTTCTGTTCTGTTCTGCAACTGAAAAAAAAGCTATGAAAATAAACCAATTAAAAAAAGTCTGTCTTATACGATAGAATGTATGGATTTCTGTTTCCATTTACATGAGCACTGTGGACCTTTGTCTCGTGGAGTCGTACGATCTTACCCTGGATAGTCGTATCACTGAGTTGTGAAGAGGGAACTCGAAAACTGGCTCGTGGTAGTTCCAAGGTCTGATGACGAGCGTGTACACTTCTTCAGAGTCCTGCTGCGGGTGGCCATGGTCATACGCCTAAATAGACAATACGTTGTGAATCAAACAATACTGTTTTAAAATTTTCAATATTTTTCGTCCATAAAGCTTCTCAACACTACCAAAAATTAAGATATCAGTACCCCTAGTATGAGTTTTTGATAGTTTACGAAAACTTTTTTCGACTCCTTTCATACATTTACCTCCATCGGAAATGTTAACGGTGAAATTACAAAAATCAATGGTTTTTAGGTACCATTTCAAGAACTAGGAATCACAACTGTAAAGATGCTATGGTATGAAATTGAAGGTCATTATTCATCTCTGCAGGTAGGTAATAAGGTCGATATCGTGAAAACTTGGTTTGAAAATCAATGCTGGGACTGCCGATTCGATTTTTCGATATTATCGACCTTACTTTAGTTCCTTAACATTTCCGATGGAGGTAAATGTATGAAAGGATATTATTCGAAAGAAGTTTTAGTAAACTATCAATAACTCATACAAGGGGTACCTAGAGTCTCTTACCCAAATATGCATGTCGTAGGTACCCCAGTACCCTCTCAAGTCCATGGTTGCGAATAGCTCCCCCTTGTCAGTGTCCACTGATCTGATGCCGATCATACCAGCAGGCACTTCGATGTCTCTGTCCGGAGTCAATGAAAGTACTTGGAATCCAACCAAGGAGTTGTTTGTACCAGGCTCGTCGATATCCGGCGCATGGAGTATTGGCAGGAAGGCAGTACCCTGAAATGACGTGAAGATGTTGCTTTAATATTCTGTCTATTGATGAATACCTATAATCTAAATATTTTATTATTTATTTATTTATGTACTAGGCAACTACAACAAAACATTAAAAACAATATTCAATCAAATTATACCATGAAATGTGTGCTAATTACAGGCATGCACAACCTTTACCTAGGTACCACAATGTTTAAAAAAACAGACAACAGCTTAAAAAACTTAAAGTTTATCAAATAAAAGGCTAAATATGGTAAGATAAAAATAAATTAAATGTAGGTATGTTGGTAAGCACACTTCATCATCATCTTCCTGCCCTGTAAGCACACTTACCTACACTTAATTATTTTTTTAGATAAATATATTAGAGCATCAATCAAAGAAAAGAAAAAAGATCACCAAAGAAGAGGTGGATGGACTGTGTGAAGATGACATGGGTAAGAAAGGAGTGAGTACTGAGATGACGAATGACAGAGGGAAATGGAAGAAGATCACATGTTGTGCCGACCCCACATAACGTGGGAAAAGGGCAGGAAGATGATGATATTAGAGCATCAATCACCGCAGAATCGTTTTCGGAGATTGACCACGAGATGGTACTCGGGTCCGGCAGCTCGGGCGCGTTATCGTTCACGTCCAGGAGAACCACAGTTACCAGCACCTCGCCGTCGTATTGGTTACGGAACCCGTCTGCAATAATGTAAAATAGTTTGTATTGAATCTATATCGCGTTGTGGAATGTCTTTTTTTCTCATAATTTTAAGATTCAGCAATGCGATCGTCATTATTTATCATCAGCTACTCCACCACGAATCCGTAAATGTTTAAATAAATAGCAGAATAAGCAAGCAACTGTTGTTAGCTGATGGATCCACAGCAAAGTAGCAACTTACCCCCATCTCTATGAAAGTTGTCGTAAACATTAAAGAATATCTGGTGAGTAGACTCATCTCCGTCTCGGTCCAGGACCTCAGTCGAGCCCTCTGGGTAGTTCACGTAGATCATACCAGTCTCTTGCTCTACGGCGAAGAATTGGAGCAGGCGAGGGTTGATTGCGTAGTTGATTAGGTAGCCGACTTGGTGGTACAAATCTGGAGAAAGTAATATGGTTTAAATTATCCTCGCTACGGTATCGATTTGGTATCCTACGAATATTAAAAACGCGAAAATTTGTAAGAATGTATGGATATGTGGATTTATGTTTGTTAGGTTTCACGCCGAAACGGCTCAACGGATCAGGATGAAATTTGGCACAGATATAGATTATAGTTTAGAATAGCACATAGATTACTTTTTATCCCAAAAAAATGTACGGTTCCCTCGGGATAGTTTGTTTTTGTTTTTCAAGGTACCACGCGGGCGAAGGCGTGGGCGGAAGCTAGTAAAATAATAAAGTGAGCTGAGTGGTGGACTTACCATCTCTATCTAAATCAGTTGCTACAACGTAGGAGACAAAGTCTAAATGTGTAGCGTTCTCCCAAACATACACAGTGGTGTTAAAACGGTCATCTTCGTAGTCAGGCTGTGGTATCTTATTGTTTGTGTCAATGATGTTTATCGTTAGCTGAAAATGAGAATCAGCAATGTCATGGTTTTGGATGACTGCCAGCAATACAGTATGACAAGTGAAAAATCTGAATCGGAAGACGTAACTGCATTAATAAGACTAATATAGTAACAACATTTATTACGGGTGCTTATGCTTACAAAGCTGGATGGCACGAAGTATTGGAAGTCAGCAAAACTTTGGCAAAAAAGATCAAATATTAGGCTTTAGTGTCGAGAAGTTTCTCGACGGAGATAAAAAACTAATCCAAGTTTTATTTCACCAATTAGGAGGCAGATTCAGTAAAATGAAATCCTGTCTCACCTCGCCTTCAGTATCGTGGAACATGGAATCTGGCGGGCAATCCGCTGGGTCTGCGGCGTAGCAGCGGTCACTAGCCACCACCGTATAGTACAGGTACCAGCGACGGGGCACGTCGGCGTCTATCGCGTTTGAAGTTTCCACTGTTATCTGACCCGTGTAGAAGTTGATCGACACCAAATTTGGGGGAGTGTCTTCACGAGGGCTGGAGATTACAATCAAGATCATCACCTTATCCCACTAGGAGGGGTCGGCACAACAGGTTCTCTTCCTTCCTTCTCCCTTATCTTCCGTCATCTCAGTAGTCTTCTTACATAATATTGTCTTTCACACAGCCCATCCATCTTTTTTTAGGTCTACCTCTACATCCAAATTCAAATCCATCACACCCGCAGCAAGATGTCATCAAAAATTTACACTTTGAAGATTATTAACAAGTATTCAAAACAAAACCTTTATAAACAGATACATGCTCAGATACCAGATTCATGCTCGTTTCACAGTATTCATGTTTTGCTTGTACCACAGTGACACCCGCGAAATTTAGACTTTCTTACTGTTGGTTACTCACAATATGGTGTATCGCACTTGGTTGTACAGCGGGCCGTCGATATCTGTGGCCAGCACTGAACCGATAACTGCTCCACGGGCCGACATCTCGCGAACAATGAACGGCTGCTCCAGGGTACCATTTTCCCACACCGGGGGGTTGTCATTTAAATCCACAATCGTTATTATAAACATGGCTGAATGAAGAATATGAAAAAATGTAAAAACGTCATCCCCTAATTATTTTCAATTGTTATTGTCGATGGGTTAAATTTCCAAAATACATACATTCATCATAGTCATCTCCGATATAGGTCTCGCGATCGTACACCCTGATAGTGAGGAACAGCAACTCAAACATCTCATAGTCGATGGTGATGTTAGGTCGGATCCCTCTCACCACGATGCGGCCCCTGGCTGCCCCCGTGTGGTTCTCATCAGGGTATTCCGTTATTATTTCGACACATCTATAAAGTTTATGTTGGTTATGGCGAGGAATTTGTTATGCAAGAAAATAAACTATGAAGATCGACATTTCAAAAAATTTTGTTGGACATATTCTTACTCATGATACTCTCGTGCATCTGCCACTCTCCCCTGCTTAGTAGCGTAAGAGCTCTCCCAGTCAATCTCAAACTCGAGACGAGCTGTGGTATCAGGATCTGTGGCTCTTATTTCGTCTGTGATGAGGTGACCATCTGGTACGTTCTCATCAGTTGAAAAAGTGCCGCGGGGCTATTAAAATAAACACATTTTTAGCTGTAAATTCGGTGTTCCGATACCGGTTTTTTAAACAAATTTGGTTTTGTGACTCTCAAGAGTGGTTTTAAAAGGTTATAGAGCTAGAGCTTACCAGTCGAAGTGTAGGTGGCGTGTTGTTGATATCTAAGAGTTGTATCACAAGCTGTGTAACAACTGTGTTGACAAGGAGAGGCGCTCCAAGAGTATCGTCAGCTCGTACCTGGAAATCCCAAAAATATCAAGCAAAATTCTTTATAATATTTTGAATATTTTTTGTTTTATTATAACTCACTTGAACGAAAATAAGATTCTGTCTATGATAGTCGAATGAATCGTTGGCTGTTACATAAACATCACCAGTCTCTTCTTCAATACGGAGATAGTCAGCAACATTTCCCATCAGTGAATGTCTGAAATTTAATTATAAATTCTGTAGGATAAATAACTAAACTTGCATTGGTATATTTGCATGATACCTATTGATATTAAAGCAATAATATTTTGGATAATCTTTTTGATGCAAGCACTAATTTTTAAATGTATTTTCTAAGGCTTTGTCTTCTTACACGACTCTGTCATCAATGTCTCTATCATTAGCTCTGACGTTTCCTACGTAGAAACCTTCGCCCTCAGTCTCATTAAAAGATACGGTTATTGTTTCCTGACCAAACATCGGTAGCTCGTCGTTCCAGTTTATGAGGTTTATGTAGAGCATAGCTTCACCAACAAAGTCAGTATTGTTCATGTCTATTGCTAGCACCTGGAATTTAAACCATTTGTTTATGACCAGTTGAGTATAATTAAGTAATATCAATATATACATATACATATGTAGATATATCAAGTCCTTAACAGTTGTAGCCACAGTAACCTATAACCACTGGTCTAAATTATCCATATTTTATGTAATTTGGGTACATAACTCAAGTTTGAACTGATACAAGCTTGAACTATTTAAACAAGCTTACTTAACATACGGTTCGAAAATCTTATGATACCTTCAAAGTAATATTTTGAAACTCTGGAACTTCGAAATCGAGCATGCTGTGGTTGGTAGTTCCTATGATGAAGGTCTGCCGTTGATACCCGACCAGAGGTGCAATGTAAAAAGCTTCGTGAGCGCCTGGAGGAGTTACGCTTTCCAAATGGACCTCATATTGTGCGTTTTCACCCTGCAAGAGCATAATCAATCACTACTTGTTCTTAATACTCGTAATATTTTTTAGTCTCACGGCAAGTACTATTAGAACCTTTTTCTACACCATTCTTACCAAATCGCGATCATGGAATCCAAACTCTTTCAAATCCAGAGTCATAGCTGTCTCTTCATCTATTGCAATGTGGTATTCTTTGTGAAAGGGCTCTGGTGTTTTATCGTTGATGTCGTTAACTATGATGACTACTGGTGCTACTGTAGCGTAAGATTCTCTGCCTTCATCGTCTAGCTTGTATGCCACAATCGACAGCCGAAACACTTCTATTTCAAGAGCATCTCTGTCGATCGAGTCTACGTAAAAGATAGCGCCGTTTCGACCGCCTTCTATGGTCTCGATACGGAAAAAGGTATCTGAAATGAGTGAGATATTTTTTCAAATAACGTTTCTGAATGGTCAAACTTATTTATTTGCACAAAACCGTGATTATCATTCACAGTACTCCACTCTTCAAATTTATAATTTTCGAACATAGAATTTCAATTGATACCTCTTGGCTCTCTGATTATTCTGTAGAAAATAGGTCTGTCAATGCCTGTGTCACCATCGATAGCCCTCACTGTGAAGGACTGGTTGGTCTTCTCGTCGAACTGTTGGACCGCAAAGATCTCCACCCAACGAGGTGGTCGGTGCTCCACGTTCTGGACTTGCACCATTAGGTTCACTGTGTGGTTGTTGGGTAGAGAGTCCTATTGGAAATAACAAATTTTTTTGATTTGTTCAAAGGTATCTAAGGTACCATAAGGTAGGTACCTCCGCATAACATGCCCATACCAAGATGAGGAATAATAGAGAATAGAGGAGGGATAAAATAAACGTCATGTGACGAGGAGAGTGTTAAGTAATGAATGTGGATGGATATAAGGGTAGAGGTAGCTTACCAAAGAAAAGATGGATGGACTGTGTGAAAGATGAATGAGTAAGAAAGGTGTACTGAAATGACGGATGATAGAGGGAAATGGAAGAAGAAAGCGTGTTGTGCCTCACACAGCGTGGGAAAAGGGCAGGAAAAAGTAAATAAGGTACTCTAGCAACACTTGACTAGAAGTATCTAAGGTACCATAGTAGCACTTGACTGAAACAAAGACCACTTTTTTATATGTGAACTTACAAATGCAGTAACACTGAAGATGTGCAGCGCATTCTCCTCAAAGTTCAGCGGAGTCCTGATCCCTACAGTCATGTGCATGTTGAACCAGTCGTTAGGCAGGTTGGAGCCTTCGATGTAGAATATCTCGTCGTCATTGCGGTCGCTTTCTATCTCAAACCGCATGAAGCGAGTACTGATTTCACCGTCCAGGTCTGATACTTCGTACACGCATTCTGTGAGCCCAGGCTCACCGAGTTCCTGAAAGAAAAGACCGACTTTACACACAAGGTTCAGTCTGTACCTAGAATCTAAATATATATAACTCAAAGGTGACTGACTGACTGACTGACTGACATAGTGATCTATCAACGCGCAGCCCAAACCACTGGACGGATCGGGCTGAAATTTGGCATGCAGGTAGATGTTATGAAATAGGCATCCGCTAAGAAAGGATTTTGATTCATTCTACCCTCAAGGGGATAAAATAGGGAATAAAAGTTTGTATGAAAAGTCGCGATAGTCGACATTCACGCGGGCGAAGCTACGGGCATTGCTCGTATAATATAATCTAGACATGATGACCTCGACTTTTTCAGGGAATATGGTTGGAGACCTCAAAGGATAGAGATGGTTGGCGTGATTTGGGGGAGGCCTTTGCCCAGCAGTGGGACGATATAAATTAAAAAAATCTAGACATCTTTCTTTTGCGTTTCGTAAACTTTAGATGCCCGTAAAATTTGTCGCATCTCTGAACGTACAAAAGTAAAATCTCAAAATCTGTTTAAATATGTCGTTAAATCAGCAGCTGAGTATCCACTAGACTCACCGGAGTCTGGCAAGCTTCGAAGGTCTGTATCATTGGCCTGTTGTCGTCTATATTCACAATCACCACTGACGTCATCACCACAAGGGCTTGCCCATCTACTGCTATATTGAATACGTATAACTGCATTCCCGGGGCTTCGTAGTCTTGTCTAGAAGAAAAATTGTAGATCACTTGAAAGTCATTTTTAAAGCTTTTAAATTTATCTTTCCTAAGACTAGGCCTGTTCTTCTCAGACTTAGGTTAGGGCTAGAACTGGCACATAAATTCACGTAGATTTAGAATTTTTTTAAATTATCCTTTTGATTTTATTTGGATTAAAACTATATTTACAATTACTTTTCCTGTAAGTGAAGGTACTTTTGTCAGGTACTATTACTGCTCATAATAGACTCCCTTATAGACTCTTCGATATGGTTTAATAGGTACTTACCTCTGCGTTATGACGAGATACCAGTCTCCATCTATTCTTCGGATCACGGCTCCGAGTAAAGCAGAAGATCCAGATATGAACTGTCTATCGATAATAGGTTCAATGTTACCTGAAAACAAAATCATTACTGTAACATTCTGTAACTTAGAAGTGATGGTATACTCGTATCAGGAATCATGAAGCAATAAATGGAACTCACTGACTGACTGCCTGTATATGAAGGCAAAGCCTAAACTAAGAGCTGAAATTTAGAGGTACGTAGATTCTTTTCTGGGTCTTGAGGTGTATCTACTATGAAATGAATTGCTAAAATTCCAAAGGTACAGTGAGAGGTTGAATTTTGTACGAAAAAAAACCAATCACATAAAGTTCTACTGGTTTATATAAAACTAGATGTTGCCCGCGACTTCGCTCCGCATTTAGTTCATTATCAAATGTTTTGATAGTTATTCAGATATTCAGGGAAGACAAATCCAACAAATCAAAAATCATGTAAATCTGTCTAGGCGTTCTATGGTATAACTACCACGACTTTGTTTTAAAAAATATAAACCTTTAACCTGAGAACAGAACTGTAAAAACTGTAAGTAGTACCATAGTTTGTAGGTCTTATATACCGGATGAAAAGCCTAATGGAACAGCTAAGCTTTTTTCCAAATACGAAGTAGAGCAAAGAATTAACGATACCATTATAATTGAGCTTCGCAATAAGGACATCTCCATCGATCTCTTCCTCCATGTACAGGACCTGGCTGCCCATGGTCGCTGAGCCAGGCCTGTACAAGTCCTGGCAGACCTCCTCGCGCTCGGGGCCCGGGAGCAAGGGCCTCACGGTCCATGGTACTCCTAAAGTAGAACAAAAGGTATAGAAGTGTCCCTAATTAGATGACATGGTTAAGAAAGGAGTGAGATGACGAATGACAGAGGGAAAAGGAAGAAGATCACATGTTGTGCCGACCCCACATAGCGTGGGAAAGAAGAATATAGCTTATATATGTACTTATAAAATTATATTAAAATAATCGATGTTATTAAACAAATGGACGAAATTAATACATATTAATATATCTTTTAATACATAGACTGGTAGACTACCTGGTTCAAGCAAATGAGCTTATAAAGAATTTTGCGGACATCTGAAGTTAGTAGATAATGCATTATCCACATCTAGGGAAGGGTTCCAGATTGAAGTTTCATCTGGGTAGATACTTATTTGGGATATTTGAAAAATCGTAAGCTAGACATATTTAAATTTGTATACCTACCTTCATCTACTACGGGAAAATCATCTGGTTTCGGCTCCCGAGGGATGGCGACCATGTAGGCGCATATGGATTCATCTATAACAAAATTAAATATTATGTGCTAAACATGTAATTTTTAAAATATCAGTCAGCAGAAATAGAAATGTAAATTACGGATACAAAAGAAAACTGGGCTTTTTTTTAATTTGTCTATCCTATGGCGGATTCGATCAATTTCTGGTAGGTATTATTTGTATTCCACTTAGTGTCAAATGCAAGTAAAATTACATTTTACTCTTCGATAGCTACGATTTATTCTGGTGTGCTTAAACTTTGGTCGAATCCGCCATTAGTGAGGTTTTAAAAATAAATTTGATTTGTTTCTTACCTTGAGCAATGGCTGGTACTGTTATAAAGAGGATGGTCGCAAGGAGGCGGACGTCAAACCTCATCCCCATCTTACATGTTTTTCTGCGTTCGTGCAGGCTTTGTAGTTTTTATAGTTTAGCTACAAAATAATAATAATTTTCTAAGAAAATGTTTACTTACTTTAAAATTATGTAGATTGTGGTCAGTTCCTATCAAGTATAATTTCATAGTAAAAGATCTACATATATTACTTACTAGCTGTCCCGACCGCGACTTCGTTCACTTAAAGTATCTAAACTGAGTTTCAAACACATCACACAACTCATAAAAATCCCATAATAATTGACCCCTTTTTTAGAGTTAGGTATATTGAAAAATCCTGAAACGCGAAACAAAGTTTCAGACCAATCGCACCACTCGTTAAAAATTTCCCGTACAAACATTGACCCCCCATATGACCCCTTTTTGAAGGTTATATTGAAAAATCGTGAAACACGTGTCCATTAATTTTACCAGTACACAACCAAAGTTTCAAACCAATTGCACCACCCGTTAAAAAATTCCCATACAAACATTGACCCCCCTTTTGAACCCTTTTTATAGAGTTATGTTGAAAAATCCTGAAACGCAAAACAAAGTTTCAGACCAATCGCACAACCCATTAAAAAGTTCCCATACAAACATTGACCCCTGTTTGAAGGTTACCTATATTGAAAAATCCTGAAACACGTGTCCATTTATTTTGCATTTACAGTACACGAAACAAAGTTTCAGACCAATCGCAACACCCGTGAAAAAGTTCCCATACAAACATTGACCCCACATTTGACCCCTTTTTGAAAGTTATATTGAAAAATCCTGAAACAGGTGTCCATTCTTTTTTCATTTACAGTCCACAACAAAGTATAAGACCAATCGCACCACCCGTTAAAAGTTCCCATACAAACATTGACCCCACATTTGACCCCTTTTTGAAGGTTATTTTGAAAAATCCTGAAACTCATGTCCATTCATTTTGCATTTACAGTACACAAACAAAGTTTCAGGCCGATCGCACCACCCGTTAAAAAGTTCCCTTACAAACATTGACCCCACATTTGACCCCTTTTTGAAGGTTATTTTGAAAAATCTTGAAACACGTGTCCATTCATTTTGCATTTACAGTGCACAAACAAAGTTTCATGAAAATCGCTCCACGCGTTAAAAAGTTTCATACTAACGTTTTCACCCTTTTTCACCCCCTTAGAGGTGGAACTTCCTAAAATCCCGCCTTAGTGGATGGTTTTGTTATAAAAGGAAACCACCTTCCAAATTTCAGCTTTCAAGCTTCAGCGGTTTCGGCTCGGCGATGATAAATCAGTCAGTCAGTCAGTCAGTCAGTCAGGTTAAGCTCTTATATAGGTACAGATTATCAGTTGCTAATTATATGCTTGTGATTCGTATCTTTTACTTACGGAAGTACCTAGGTATGAAACATTAGCCTATAATCAGTTCTGATCGTTTCAAGACAATGTAGCGAGTACAAAAGAATGGCTCTACCTTTTAGTCTTTTCAAGACAATGTAGCGAGTACAAAAGAATGGCTCTACCTTTTAGTCTTGTGACACCCCCTTTCATAGAACATCGTTCGACGTTCGATGCTAATGAAAATCTTTTGCTGTATATTTTACTACTTAGGAGACAGAATGAAATGAATGATGGTAGACCAAAACCCTACGATAGGTAGGTACCCAAGTATTTACCTACGCATAAATTAGTGATCGTAGGTACCTACCTACTCTCTATGAACACCAATTCATAAACCTTCCTATACTATATCTATACAGTTTATTGTAAATTACTTGTTTAATATCATCATCATCATCAACCTGTAGTAGTACATAGGCCATAGGAATGCGAGTCATGGCACCCTAACTTAATAGCCTACTTGTCTGCACTTAATTTCATGCAGCCAACTCCATGGAACACAGAAAAACCCACCTTCACACTGTCACAATAAGAAGTATTATGATGTACACTTCAATTTCAAGAATATCTAAAAATGCAAAGGATCACACACTTCGTTCCGTTTGTTTCTTGAATTGTATTTCTGAGTTTCCGTAAACACTTTTTCCGCTATCAATAACGTTCTAGACTGCAAATATAATGAGACTGTTATTTTTTGGTATGACACCGTCGGTAATGATAAGATTCTTATCACGATAATTATTTATTTCACATACCTATTGATTGAATAAAACGAATTGCCAATACTTGATAAAGTTTACACAGGCCAATACTAAACTGGCTACTATAATTTAAATACCTACCCTAACTCGGTGGAATATCTAAATCTATCTAAAAAAGGTACCTAGTTAAAAACCTAGTTTAGTTTTGTATACAAAACCATCATGCTTTTCTTCCGTAGAGGTAGTCAGGGACCATTATCATACCATTTTACCACCTACATTTGCTCGTAGAGTGGTCAAATGTAGTCCATAAAATTATTTTAAAAAAATCTCGTATTAGACTTAGATTCTAATTAATATTGTAACAGAGGGAATGCCTACGCATTAAAATTATCTATTTATCGTAATCGACAACGACATTGATAAGGATAAAACTATTTGCACCTAGAGCAAGTACCTACATACAGAAGCAGAATAAAAAAACAATTTACAACTTCAGTCAATAAATTAAAAAAAATGCTTTGGCGTAGCGAGCTACTGGCTAGATGAAATGTGGTTTCAAAGGTTTGACTCCCGGCATAATGTGTAAGTTGTGACACCATGATTAGGTAGGTACTCCTATTAAGTTCTTTAGCGATATTACTACCCGCGTAAAAGGAAATTTACGATACGTAGGTACTTACCTTACGTAGATCTGTATTTGTGTGTAGTTTTAAAGTGATAGATAGGTACTACGAGTATAAGCAGAAGCCGGCTGAGAACTAATATCCTTTGCGAATCGTTTAATTGAAGCTACAAGCTAAGTGACTTGAGCTTTTATGCTATTCTGCCATGGCCAAAGAATTTGGAGTGGTCAAAGAACGAATAAACGAGAAAGTTTG
The DNA here is from genome assembly GCA_963675405.1 of Cosmorhoe ocellata. Taxonomy (NCBI): domain Eukaryota; kingdom Metazoa; phylum Arthropoda; class Insecta; order Lepidoptera; family Geometridae; genus Cosmorhoe; species Cosmorhoe ocellata. Next base: position 9,786,172 of record OY776253.1, on the reverse strand, counting down.
TAAGGATGTCTGGATGTATGTTTGTTACTCTTTCACGCTGAAACGCCTGAACGGATCTGGATGAAATTTGACACAGATATAGATTATGGTCTGGAATAACACATAGGCTATATTTTATCCCGGAAAAATGTACGGTTCCCGTGGGATAGATTTGTTTTTTTTTTCAAGGTGCCACGCAGGCGAAGCCGTGGGCGGAAGCTAGTAATACCTATACCTACTAATGCTTAGAATCTTGTGTCAGTTTTTATAAAAAAAAACGTTTTAATACATTTGTAAGTTTACAAATAGATATTTCTATTGGTTATCATTTACTGGTACACGTCATATTACCATCTTATTATTTGCGTTTTGTAGGTAGGTACAAAGATACCTACAAAGCGAAGTTAATGTATGATTGTAAGTGTTTAGCAAAAGAAACAAATCACAATAAATCATGAACCTACGTAATAGTGGAGAAAATATCAACTATTATTGGAGAGAGATTAAAGAGCGCGTAAACAAAATATTATTTTATCACGCAGCAGTTAGATAGGCTGCGGCCATTTCTTTCTTTTATCATGGCGTGGACCTTGCTAGCTGTTTGCGGTCTTGCACAGAAGGATAAAGCGGTCACTTGCATTGGAAAACGTGGGCATAATCTCAACAAATCGTTGATGGGGATTATTATTATATTAATTATCTTATCTAAACCTACTTACAAGATGGAAGAAAATAAAAATATTGAACCGTCTATCATAGATGTGATCGCAATCACACCAAGGTCTTGCTAACGATGAAAATTTCGAATCGCGTGAGCGCAGTTAGGTACACCACGTGATCGTAGTATACAGAAAGAAAGCTGGAAACTTATAAGCGCTTACCGGCGCTTGACAGCGCTGGTAACCCGCGCAGGAAAATATATGAACGCGCGCCGATAAGCACTGAACGGTGCCGACAAGTTCCGATAAGTTCCGGTCAGCGCTGGGCGCTGCCATTTAAAATTAATAAACAACTGCGACAACACGTGCAATTACGACAGGCATATTTATTGATCTGCTTCAACATGCTTCCTTTGTGTAGAACGGACCAGCGCTGTCAAGCGCCGGTAAGCGCTTATAAGTTTCCAGCTTTCTTTCTGTATACGGCCTAACGATCGTCATTGTTAACAAAGACTAATATACCTACCTACTTGCAGCTAGCATAATAAACTAATGAAAATGTTCAGAGATCTAATCTAACTCAAAATAAACAATGGTACTTAGGCTAAGTAGTAAATTTAAATCACCCGTGTTGATCAAAGTCCGTCAAATGCAGGAAAAAGCCGCTTGACCCACGATAGTGTCCGGTGCGCTCGGCTGTCTCGCGCCGCGCCTCGCTCATCCATCACTCACTCAGTCTTGTGCTCGTGTCCAGTTTGTATCAACGCACCCTTATCGCAAGTAAGTCATTAAAATTAATAACTTTTAGAATTGTGAATATCATCTTATAATTTTGTCTTTTGGTTTAAATATACCTACAGAGGTTTTTTTAGGATATCATTTAAAATGTGTTGTTTAGACTGTAACTACGGTAGACGTGAAGGTACCTAGGTTGTAATTTATACTGTAAATTAATCAACCCAAGTTTCAATTAAACTTTTACACACTTAATTCTTATTTCTATTGTTCATAATCTTATCAGTTTTACAAATCTAGACTTTAGATAACGTTTTCTAGAACAAATATTTTTACTCAATTGTGGGTAGGTCGATAATGACATTGCACTATAATCTTCAATATGATCGAAGCTTTATGCATAGCCTAGGCTACTATAACCTACTATAAGTAGGTACTTAAGTTTATCTACTAAGTATCTACCTATGTAGAATAGCGTCCATCTCATTAGATGAATAATTAATCACTGCCAATTTCAGTGATGATCTAATTTGGGTAACGACTTGTATAATGAACTAATAGATCTCATTCACTTTATTTTAAAGCATGATGCATGTTACCGATAACCTTAAGTGAATCAAACAAACAAAATCCATAATGATCTTCTCATTTTACTCAGTTTATCGCGAAAAATAGTGAATGTCACATCTTTATTTTATTTATTTAAAAATAAATTTTGAATGTTAAAAACAGAGTTAAGAGGTTTTATTCAAAATGACTCACGAATACCACGCAAGTATAACAGTGACGAAATCGGGAACAAATGGTGATCTTTACAATAAATCCTTTAAAGGCACTTGCGCTGTCGGTGTTAATAAACGGAAGAATGGGTCCATAGCTCAAAAAGCTGCAGCTTATTTGCAAGCCGTAGAAAAGAGTCTGGGAAACGGTACGTTCCTACGTTCGGCGTTCAGAAATCATTGACCAATGGGTCATCTTGCTTTCAAAAGAGGTTAAAAATCGGTCGTTTTTTAAATGTTTGTAGGTTTTAATCAAGTTGCGGTGGGTACCTACCTAGTCCTGAAACGATCCTTACGTTCAGCATTGACCAATTTATGTTATCTTGCTTTCAAAAGAGGTTCTATTTGGTCGTTTTATAAAACCCTCCTTTCATCACTTTAATTTTTTTAATGTTTGTTTCTAGGTATATTTCGGTGGGTAGTCTCGAATATGTAAAAACTTGGGTACCTACCTAACTATATCATGGGCTTTCGGGATTCTAATGGAGAAAAAGAGGGGGAAAAAATGGCGGCTGGGTTAGGTTAGATTTTAAAGAAAACGGAAGAAATTAATTTACGTAAGACTAGGCAGTAAGGTCTATAGACTATATAGCCTGCTCAAATGAGCGAATAATGTAACAACAATCAAGTTCTACTTCTAATGTAACACAAAAACTTCGACGCCGGAGAAAAAAAAAGCAAAAACTTGGGTCACTAATATCATGGTCTTTTGCAGTGACAGCAGTAGAACAGAGACCAAGTATACCGAAGTTGGAGGTGGTCTCCAGGGTAGCTGCGATTCCTATCGTAGAGTCCAGCATTGGGGTCACTGAGAAAATGTATAACAAAATCCGGGTAAGTGCAATACTGAAAGTTACAGGTTACTAGGAGTTCGTAAACTCAAAGGAATAAGAAAAAAAAAATTGTTTGGTATTTATTTGTGGTTTGCTTAGCCACGGATCTCAAAAAAACAATACAAAATTCTTTATTGCAATAATGAATCTGGGACCAATGTAAACATGTCTTATCTTGTAGATATATTCTAAAGTTTCACAATCTCGTAACGGGATTAAGGTAAAGTTTTTTATCATAATCCCCACTAGGCCATAGCTGGTGGGGATTATGAAAATACCCTAGTGTTTGTATTGTACCCACCTAGGTATCCTAAAGTGAAGGGTTCCCAACAAGTAACACCAGATCCCGTCACAGTGTGACTCGGGAGTTTTTTCCCATCAAGTTACACTGTTACACAAGTGTAACACGATGGGAACTCTTCTGTTTCACAATCTCGTAAAGGGGATTAAAGTAAAGTTTTTTATCATAATCCCCACAAGGCGATAACTGGTGGGGCTTATGAAATACCCTAGTATTTGGGTTTCAGGAGTCAAACTCTTTCCTCCGCTGGTATCTGTCTCTCGGCGAGCGGTCCCTAGCGACCGGGGTGCAGCTAGCCCTCCCCGCGGTGCAAATCTTCGAGTCACCACTCCACCAGCTCGACCGGTTCCTCTGCGCGTCCCTGGACATCGTGGAGAAGCGGGTGCCATCCATCCACATGCCTCCCCAAGCGGTAAGTAACAATGTAAGACTCGTCACAGTTTGTATTATCTATCTTCATCATTATCTTATTCTCACCAGTCCACTCTCAAGCGAGAGAGATTACTGCTACTGCTTCCATGCTTTGAAGATCGTGTCTTTTTAAATATTTTAATCAAAAAAGAAAAAAAATATACCTATACACACACCGTATACCTACTTATAAGTTGTCTAGGACAAACGATCTATAAATATCTCACTCAACTGCATCAACCTACTAATATTATGAACGGCAAAATTTGTGAGGATGTATGGATGTTTGTAACTTTTTCACGCTAGAACGAACACGCTGTAGGTAGGTACCGATCTGGATGAAACTTGGAATTCGTGTAGTTTTTTTTTATCTTTTACGCGCTGGGAGCGGCACGCATGTATTACGATAGGTACTGACTAACTGATTGACAGCGGCAGGTGAAAGTTTTTTGAAAAATATACTTACCTATAAGAAAACGTGAGAAGTTTTAATAATAGCAAAGAAGTTCATTCAGCTAAGGCTAAGAATAGCATAGGGCTATCAGCTGTATAAGGGACAATGATTCGGAAGCAAACACTGTTCATTGACAAAGAAATGTACCTATTCATTTCGCTGAGTAATATGCATTCACTTGTTTTGCACGTGTTTTTATTCCATCTTACTTATCGTACTGTGTAAGTAGGTAGGTACTGCCTTAGTAGATACTTATAATAAATTATTACTTCAAACTCAGAGCGCTCGTGTCGTATCCAGTATGCGATATAACAAGATACGACAGTAATAAAACAACAAAAGTAGGTACTAATGCGAAACCCGTACCTAAATAACTAGTACCTGGATGGCAGAGCTTTGCTCGGTTTTTTTTGGTAAACGATGTTTTCTAAAAATGAAACCATCTTTTTATCGCCTCTGAAACTCTTTGCATACTAAAATTTCATAAAAATCCAGGCTACTTCCGAAAACTTCAGGGGGTTAAACTACCCATAAACAATTTTTTCTAATGTGAGCGCGAAAAAAAACAGCTGTTTCATACAAAGGTTCAATACCTACCTGCTTGGCTAAAGTGTATGTAACAGCAGATTTTTTTGCTAGTTTAAAATAATGTAGGTACATTTCTGTTTAGGTACAAATTGTACAATATTAGACAGTCCGCTGGAATCCCCGAACAAAAGATTTCAACGCGCTCTTGAACTGCTACAACTTGCTACAAAAAACTCCGCTTGGTAGTGGTGCTTATGAAACTATTTTACCCGACCGCAAAGGAGTTGTTTGATATGTATTTAGGTTAGTTTCTTTGGCAGCATAGCCCAAACAACAGATTGTGACAGTTTTTTGTAACTAGTTTTGTGTAATAATAAAGTACCTACAAGTCACCTCAGAGACTCTTTCGGGCACTTTACACAATGTCGACGATCTTTTTTAGGTTTTCTGTTTTCAAAAATGAAAATAATGAAAACTGTTAAATAGAATGAAAGCAGGCAATAAAAAATACAAAAGGAAACGGACGAAAAGAGTTTCCGAGGCGCACTGGGAACTCCGCAAATTGAAAACATTTACGTAATCGCAGCCGAATGTTCGTCGAATTCAGTCGAATTAACAGTTGTTTCGTTGTCAAAATGGGAAGTTTCGTGTCTTCCGTAAGTGGTTTTATAGGTACTCGTACTAGGTACTTAGTAGGTTTACGAGATCGATTGTCAAAAGTAATGTCGGTCGTACCGTCGTTCAAATAATAGCATACACGATGTAGCGTAGTAGGTTTTGCACTATAATTTGCCGATTATATCGTTGGTCGTTTTGCAAGTAGATCTCCAGGTTTGAAAGAACTATTGACACAATAGGACGAAATAAAATAATTTACGAATCTTCTTATAATAAAGCCTCACTAGTTATACCAAGCTATACCTAACTACCGCCAGATGTACTCTGAAACCCGCCAGTACGTCCTGCGGCGCGCAGACTCGGTCAAACAGCTGGGCACAGCTGTCCTGGACTCCAGGGTGACCGCGGTGACTGCCAACGCGCTGGACCGAGCGCTCACCAGAGCTGACATGTATGTGGATAAGATCCTGCCGCCAGACTACCAAGACGCTGCTGATGGTGAGTAGTTAACCGACGTAGGTACCACTTAAACTGTGTGTGCTATTCAGATTGAGGGGAGAGATACAGGGGTAGAGGTAGGCCAAAGATGGATGGAATGTGTGAAAGATGACATGGGCAAGAAAGGAGTGAGTACTGAGATGAGGAATGACAGAGGGAAATGGAAGAAGGTCACATGTTGTGCCGACCACACATAACGTGGGAAAAGGGCAGGAAGATGATGATGCTATTCAGATTGAAAGCAGCCAAGAATCATCAGCGTCTCTATTTTAAGCTGTTGTATAGGTATAGCCGATTGTATAGACACGTGGGTACGGATACGTAAGTAGGAAGGCCGAAGAAAAAGTGGTTTGATTGTGTGAAAGATGATATTATGAATGTAAGAGGAGTAGGTACACTCAGAGTTGACGAATGATAAGTGCGAGTGGAAGAAGATAAAAATGTTGTGCCGAGCTAGTAAAAAGTAAAAGAAAGTAAAGAATAAGTAAGAGTACCTAATAAGAACAAACAGTTCGCCCTTTTCAAATGTAGGCAGGTACATACGTATTACAATGAAATTCTTAGCTATATGGCGAATAGGTACCTAATTAACATAAAGTAACTTTAGACTCATACAAATAGTTTTAATAAATGTACGTACGTAATTAGTTCAAGAAAAAATTATAAAAAAAAACAAAATAAGACGGGCTGCACAAGGTCACCGATAACAGGACCCGGACTTATGTATGTGCCTGTCTACATCCAATTTTATTACGCAACCTCTGATACGGGCCAACTTATGTCCAACTTTATAAGGTTTGAAATAGTTACCTACTCCGGCTAGACGCCTTATCAGTCCTCTGGTGACAAATTAGAAATTGCAGCGTTGGAGCTTTGGACTGTGACTATTTTATTGTGTTGATAAAGCCGCGTCTATCGATTTATTGTTGTCCATTCTGTCGGACGCTTTCCATCTATTTGAATCGTTTTGCCTACTTAGTAATTGTACTTTATGTACTTAGTTTATTGTAACGTGTGAGGATGGTTGTATGGCAACAGGAAATCCAGGGTCAGAATGAACGTAACTACCTAGGTGTTGTTTATCATCACTGGTCACAGTAAGAAACAATTGAGCTTTAAAATCAGATTAATATAATACTCCCAATATTAATCTGCCTTAGTTCAAGTTTTTATTTCACTTGCAATTTGCAATAATATGGTATGTTTGTCCGGGTGGAAACTGAATTTAAAATCAGTAGATATCTATCTCTCTCTATATCAATCTCTAAGCTGAAATTTGGTATAAACGCTTATTTTGTATGACAATGCATGCTTAACTATGTGACGTCATTCTAATTCCAATATGGCGGATCATCCAAGATGGCGGACTAGTTATTTTATCTGTACTATCTCAGTGTATGCATATCAAATCAAAGGGCTTGCTGAAGAAAACACGAAAACTAAATACAACGTCACATTTGAAGCTTGTTTTAAAAAAAATGCCATTAATTTATCTGACTGTACTACCCGAACTCTTCTTGAGAAAATGTCCGAAGTAAATTGTTAAGTAAGTGTGTTGGTAATTATCCGGTGTATAAATGATGAACTGTGATAGTGGTGATCATAGTGACGAGTGCGGAGGGCGAGGGCGCGGGCGCGGGCGAGTCGGGGCGCGCGCGCGCAGTGCACGCCGTGCAGCACGGCGCGCGGCTCCGGCGCAAGCTGCAGCGCCGCCTCACGCGCCAGGCGCTCGCGGAGGCCAAGGCCATCAAGGAGCAGATACACGTCCTCGTATATGTGGCTGAGCTGGTGAGTTCATACTCTTAAGCCGCGTATCGACCGCGCCGAGAGTGCGTTCCGCGAAACGCGTTCCAGATATTTGAACTATATCAACGGAGCGCACCTGGCGCGCGTGGCAACTGTTCTAGTGTTTGATCGTTAAACATGCAAGTTCCTTTGGCTGGCTGTTTCTTTACGCGGTTAAAAACCGATACCAGATGGAACGGCCCGCTCCACGTTCGAGTGTTCCAACGAACACATTGGCGCGCGTTTACAATAAAATTGGATTGAAAACTAAAATTATTGCCTTAATGTTTTCAACCTCATTAATCAAAAAGCCTACTCCAACAGGTGGCAACGGACCCGGCCCTCGCATGGAAGAAGGCCCGTGAGCTTTACGATTCGCTGAGCCGTCCGGAGCCCGAGAATCAGGCGCGCCCGGCCACCCTGGAGGAGCTGGTGGTGCTCCTCTCTCGGGAGACGGCGAGGAAGGTCGTCCATCTGATCAACTTCACCCACACTGATCTGCCCAGGTAAGAAACATTGAAGGCCATTCTAATTAATAGTTTCGTCATTCTCACTTTCGACATTGTTCGCAACAATTTTGGTTATCTCGTAAAATATATCAATAGTCTTCTTCTTCTTCTTCTTCCTGCCCTTTTCCCACGTTATGTGGGGTCGGCACAACATATGATCTTCTTCCATTTCCCTCTATCATTCGTCATCTCAGTACTCACTCCTTTCTTCAATAGTCAATAGTCAATTATATCAAAAATATCCATGTACTGTTAGTCAATTTCAAATGTACCCTTCGTTAAATAACTTATTATCAACCTTTCTTTTATTGCTCCATCTTCTATCTGCTTGAAATAAGAGCTCTAAAATCAAGATTAAAAAAGTTTTTAAAATAACGGTAAGATATCAAATTGAGTAGAGTCTGGCACACTGCCAATTCTGAACCAGTTTCAGAAACTTGAGGAAATAAAATAGAATATTTTTGCCTTTAGAGGGTGAAAATAAAAAAACCATACAGTTAGTTATAGGTATAAAAATCATTGAAAGGTTTGATAAACGATACCCTAAAATCTAGATCAAAAGTTACTTAGAACTTTGAGGATATTAAAGGTAACAGTCAAATGCACGTTCAAACTAACAGTTTTTTGTAAAACGATATGTTGGAACGAAGTTCCTTATCGCGCGTTGTGAAAGGGGGCTAGACGGAAAAAATTCTCACGAAAAGTTGTCACGACACTTTTTGCTATAGTTGTAAGCCATGCGGCGTGCGCATGATTCTCTGTCTGTCTCTCTCTCTCACAAATTAATCGAAAGGAACTTCGTTCCATCCGGGTGTCCCTTGACACTTCTCAAGTTTTTTTTATATTTCAGGAATGTGCGCCAAGGCATGTCATTCGTGAGCAAAGGGCTGGCGACTGCTGCGGACGCCGTGCTAAAGGTAGCGTGCTCGGACATACACCTGCCTACCCCTCTTGGAACACTCCCTGATTCTTCCCTAATAGAGCCATCGACGCATCTCTTCTTTGGCCAACACTGTGTCCATCCAAATGTACTTATTGGCACCAATAATCCTAAAAATATTATAAACATGAATTTGTAAGAATGTATGTATAATTTGTAAGACTCTTTCTCGCTGAAACGGGCGAACAGATCTCTATGAAATTTGGCACAAAGATAGATTATAGTCTGGAATAGCCCATAGGCAAGTTTTATTCCGGAAAAATGTAAGGTTATCATGGGATAGATTTGTTTTTGTTTTTCAAGGTACCACGCGTAACGTAGGTATATGCTACTTTTTATTCCGGAAAAAGTACGTTTCCCGTGGGATAGATATGTTTTTGTTTTTCAAGGTACCACGCCTCATGTTTGGCCTCAGTACGTCTACCATGAGTTGTCACATTTAGATCAGCTGACGTTACTACAGTAGTAATAGTACGTTACTATGACATCTGTCGATATTGTTACTCATGGTACCAAATTCTAAGCAAATTAATGAGCTCAAACTACAGTCGCTGTAGTACGCTGTGACGTAGGATAGTTAGCTACGTGAGGTTTTAGTACCCAACTATCCGCTAGAGGCGCTGTACAAATTTTTCATACATATTTTTAACTACAGTCGCTAAGTGTAGATTGTGAAAACTCATGGTAGACCCTCTGAAAAGCTTTTATAATGTAAACGTTGTCGTTACGGGGCAGTGGTTCAACTGCTGTGTCCAATTTGTTGGACTACGGGCCTTTACTATGGGTCGTGGTTGAATTATCTTTGCAGTTGGACCACGGCACCTTATAGAGTTCACAGGTCCAATTAAAACAATTTCAAATAATACAACTGCAACTATTGTAACCACAGCATTATCCTCAGACGGTACCGGTGGAAACTGCGATCACCGAGGTGCGAGGGTTGAGGACTAAGCTGCAAGCCTTATTGCAACAGCTACAGGACACATCTAGGATCTACTTGGTAAGGATATTATATATTCCAGGATAATGATTGGCAAAACTCACAACTTTGGAGATTGGAGAGCAGTATGTAACAACTTTAATAAGCTTATTGGCAAGGACTATGATCTCGCCCTGGGGCCTCACGAATTCATAATAGGTACTAGTTACCTATTGTAGGTACATTACCGAATTAGTATTACATTGTTATTTCGTACCATGACCTATGCAAATTGTATTGAAGTAGTGACGTTTATATTATGAAGACTTCGGGAAGACTTCGGAAGACTTCGGAATTTCGTAACGATTCCATAATAGAAACGTCGCTATTCAATACAATTTGCATGGTACGAAATAACAATGTAATATTAATTCGGTAATCTATACTAATCTAATAAAGAGGAAAGTTTTGTATTTTTGTATTTTTGTTTGTAACGAATAAACTCAAAAACTACTGGTCCGATTTCAAAAATTCTTTCACCGTTAGAATGCTACGCTATCCCTGAGTAACATAGGCTATATTTTATGTAGGTACCTCGCGAACAAAGCCGCGAACGGAAGCTAGTGTATTATGAATTCGTGGTCAGGTGTTCTGCACAGGCGCCTGCCAGCGCGAGTAGTGCAGAGGGTCTACCATGAGTTTTCACAATCTACACTCGCTAGCGACTGTAGTTAAAAAAATGTATGAAAACTTGGTACAGCGCCTCTAGCGGATAGTTGGGTACTAAAACCGCACGTAGCTAGCTATCCTACGTCACAGCGTACTACAGCGACTGTAGTTTGCGCTCATTAATTTGCTTAGAATTTGGTACCATAAGTAACAATTTTGACAGATGTCATAGTAACGTACTATTACTACTGCTGTAGTAACGGTCTAAATGTGATAACTCATGGTAGACGTACTGATATTAATTGTATTTGCTTAATATTTGCAGGAACAGTTGGCCGTATTCCTCGCTGGGAACGAGGAGCGGGAGAAGATCCCGCCGAGGTCCACTTACGAAACGCGCGACGACCTCGCGGCGATAAATGGCCTCAACTAAGCTATAATTATTTGTGATCGAATACTTTGCATCTGTTATTTTATGTTTTCTAGTTAAGTATAGAAATAGATAAAATAATTAGTAAATATTTAAAATTTTATAGATAAAAAATATATTTTTTAAATTTGATTGTCATTAAGTATCTACCTACATAAGAGTAAAGAGGGTAGTTTGAAGTTAGACATAATATTGTAATGTTTTGTACTAGGTTGCTGTTTTGTTATTATTATACGCTATTTAATAAATGATTAACAAAAAATGTGCCTACCTATGAATGCCTTCTCCGTTATAAATAACCAAAGATTTATTTAGCTCACCGCACGAAGCCCCAGGGGGATGAAGTTTTTGATTTATGAATTCGCATTACAGTTGAAAAAGTTTTATTTTAAACCTACTTGGTTTTAGCCTATTTGTTATTAATCAATGATTAAATTTAGATACAAAAAAAATATTGTCTTTGACACATTGACACGGTCCGTCTTCTTCACCTTCATAATGAATAATCTATGGTCTTAAGTGTCATAATGTCTAATCCAGTCTAATCATCATCGCCATCATACAAAATTGACAGCAATTTTCACACTTTGATCACATTTTACAAGTTAGCTATCTAGAATTTGAAAATGGACGCAAAAACGGAATAAAAACACCTCAGGCGGCTACTTTTAGCAAACAAGTAAAATTTTATTGTAAAAGTATCTGCACCGATGGAGGCCGATTCAAATAAACCGCTGAACGATACGTGTGTGCTACTTGTAAGTATAGTTGGCCCAACGGATCTAGGCATTCGTGAAGTTAGCCGTAGGCGCTGCGCAGTATCGTTTTTCGGGAGCAATTGGAGGTATGGAGAGGGGCGGTTTGACTAATACATGCGCAAACTCGCACCTGTGGCTAGCTTCACGAATGCCTAGAACCGTTGGAAGATCTGTAGTTACCAAGGGTAAATAAATGTACTTTAGGTACCTATCATATCTTTCCTGTAGACACGAGACCGGTCTATTTTCTGGTAGTTTTCATACATTTTACATGGACTAACCGCACATAGTTGATGCCGAAGGTCGCCACACGTTACACGTTCTTGGCTTCGTGGTTGCGTTTATAGCCTGTCACGTGTGGCCCGTGTGCGGCCAGCCTAAGCTGAAAGTATGGTCTCTGTTCAAATGATGTGATAGGTACCTAATGTTTTAAACTTCATGCAGGTTGAAAGTGATTGCACGAAAGAGGAGCTACGGCATAAAACTAAAGGAGGAGATGATAGCTGCGAATGGCGGATGCAGACCACTTTGTGGATGCTAGTGTTCGCCCTGCTCCTCTGGTCGCTGACTTACTTAATAGTGTTAACAGCAACGCTTTGCCTAAGATCAATGGACAACATCAGTGATGTCTGGTACTATGATAATATATCTTCCCTTTTTTACAAGGAAGAAATGATATTTACTTATTAGGTAGGTATATACCTACTTACCTAGTTCATATTTTTTAGAGAGTTTTAATTTTAATAAATGTATTATTTGATATATTCATATTAAAATTTGTAATTTGGAAACCATATTGTTTTGAATACCAGTGTCTACCAGTATCACAGAGCCCTAACACACTACCTGGGGCCTGACTGCGAATTCATAATACATTACCGAGTTAGTATTAGGTACATTGTTATTTCGTACCATGAACTCCAAAATATAAGACCAAATTCGTAATGGTTAAACCAGCGGTTTTGGTGACGGCGGCATGAAATCGTTCATTCAAACCTATGATTCAACCCCTTAGAAAACCGCACCGCGAAGTATCTTTTGACAGCCAGTAGTACTGCTAGCTGTCTCAGCTGTCTGATATTAGGTACTGCGGAGACGTCTAATTTAGCGATTTTGAAAAGGTTACTTTTTCTCGGCGGATTCAATATTATTTTGGCTGGGATTATTTAATTAATACAGCAAGAGGATACAAAACAACACCGTTATCGTCTCCTATGCGTCGCCCCGCGCCCGCGGCACGCACGTTAAAAAGGCGGCTGGGGCGTTTTCTCAAATACCTAGTTGTTTATCGGACTTCGAATGGTTTAATGGTTTTACCAGTGTTTTACATTATCTAAATAGGTACGTGTATTATATTTGTTGCCACCTATTGTGTTTCCTAGCCAGTCGGGCAACGCTAAAAGAGTAAATAAAAAAAATATTGAAAAGAAGTAGTAAGTACCTAGTAACTAGGTAGGTACGTATACCTACGTACTGACCCAAATGGTATTCATGTGGTTTTCTTGTAGATGGCAAACGAGTTCGAATTGTTCGACTTCTTGGAAACGGATAACTCCAAAGAAAACTTGACTAGAAAGCGGCGTCATTTAGTTTTACAAATAGAAAATGATCCTTTTAATTTGATATATGGAAAGTTTGAAACGATACAGACTTATGCAGGAACCGACTCCCAGTATCTGCGATGAACTACGGCAACACATGACACTCCCACAAAATATAGAAACATAGTAGGTCGGTACTTAGGTAAGTAAGTACCTACATAAGTTTATTTTAGTGAATGCCTAAAGAAATAATGTGTGTTCTATTTTTCATACAAACACATTTTCTTATTTACCTACAATATCAAACCTTTAAACGAGCAATTCTTGTATATACAGGGTGTCCCAAAAAGTAGTGTCAAGCGAAAGTCCAGAGATAGAACACCCCTTGGGGTACCCGAATCACCCCCATGTATGTTCCGCGATTTTTTATAGTTTTCGAGTTATTAATTTTTTTCCGAATTTTTGAAAATTTACGACTTGAACAACTTAAAAAGTTTTCAAAAAAAAAGTAGAAAGCTTTCTTGAGATTTTTTTTTTGCTACTGAATTGTTATGGGTTGGTCTTTTATGCATAAAATAATCAGCTACGTGACTTTGATGAAAACTATGAAAATGTTGGTGTAAAGTCAAATAATTACATTCGGTGAATTATGACTAAAATTTTCAACTTTAAATTAAAAATCTTAACATGTGATTTCATGGTTCCTAAATAAGTCTAAAGAATTTTCCAGACCCTCAGCTTTCATAATCATTAAAAAAAAGTAGTACTTAATTGGCTACTTTGGCTAAAATCGGCCTTCAAAGACGGTGAGGTGGAAAATTCTTAAAAATAGCTACCTAATTAAAAAATAGATTTTGGCCATTTTATCATTCCTAAGCTTAATTTGTTTGTTAACTAACCAAAAATGACTACAAATAATTAGTTAACGCCAAAAAAATCAGCAATATGGCCGAATTAAGAACAAAATTAAGACAAGCCGAAAAAAAAAATTAAGGCACTTAAAATAGCTTTCATACGATTAAAAAAAACCTTTTCAAGACAATTTAGGATTTGTATCGACCTAGAAAGTTAACATTTTAAAAACTTTTTGTAAAAAATTAATAAATTTTACTTGTTGTTTTATTTCATAAATTTAGCTAAACTAAATAAATAAAACCTTCAAATATTAATGAAATCCTTTCCTGCAGTCATTTTTGGTTAGTTAACATACGAATTAAGCTTAGAAATGATAAAATGGCCAAAATCTATTTTTTTATCAGGTAGGCTTATTTTAAAAATGTTCCACCTCACCGTCTTTGACGGCCGATTTTAGCCAAAGTAGCCAATTAAGTACTACTTTTTTTTAATGATTATGAAAGCTGAGAGTCTGGAAAATTCTTTAGACTTATTTAGATGAAATCACATGTTAAGATTTTTAATTTAAAGTTGAAAATTTTAGTCATAATTCACCGAATGTAATTATTTGACTTTACACCAACATTTTCATAGTTTTCATCAAAGTCACGTAGCTGATTATTTTATGCATAAAAGACCAACCCATAACAATTCAGTAGCAAAAAAAAAATCTCAAGAAAGCTTTCTACTTTTTTTTTGAGAACTTTTTAAGTTGTTCAAGTCGTAAATTTTCAAAAATTCGGAAAAAAATTAATAACTCGAAAACTATAAAAAATCGCGGAACATACATGGGGGTGATTCGGGTACCCCAAGGGGTGTTCTATCTCTGGACTTTCGCTTGACACTACTTTTTGGGACACCCTGTATATACATATATATAGGTATATAAAATCGGAATCTCGAAAACGGCTCCAGCGATTTTCATGAAATTTAGTATGCAGGGGGTTTCGGGGGCGATAAATCGATCTAGCTAGGTTTCATTTTCCAAAAAACAAGATTTACCAAAAAAAATACCGAGCAAAGCTCGGTCAACCAGGTACTATATTTAAAAGTACCTACTAACTGCTTTGTCGTTTTATTTAGCTACTAGCTGTCCCGCCAGCGACTTCGTTCACTTAAAGTATCTAAACTGAGTTTCAAACACATCACACAACTCATAAAAATCCCATACTAACTTTGACACCCCATTTGACCCCTTTATGAAGGTTATATTGAAAAATCCTGAAACACGTGTCCATTTGTTTTGCATTTAGAGTACACAAACAAAGTTTCAGACCAATCGCACGACCCGTTAAAAAGTTCCCATACAAACATTGACCCCACATTTGACCCCTTTTTGAAGGTTATATTGAAAAATCTTGAAACACGTGTCCATTCATTTTGCATTTACAGTGTAGGTACAATCAGTTTCATGAAAATCGCTCCACGCGTTAAAAAGTTTCATACAAACTTTTTCACCCTTTTTCACCCCCTTAAAGGTGGAATTTCCAAAAACCCCGCCTTAGTGGGTGGTTTTGTTATAAAAGGAAACCACCTTCCAAATTTCAGCTTTCTAGCTTCAGCGGTTTCGACTCGGCGATGATCAATCAGTCAGTCAGTCAGTCAGTCAGGTTAAGCTCTTATATAGATTTAGCTATGACACAGCAAACTGTCTCATCTGCTATTGCAGAAGTAACTGCATGCTTGAATTCTGCACGGATGAGGCAAAAATATACTCTACTTACCAACCATCAAGAAATAAATAGGATAAAAACAGAGTAAGTTGATTGTATTATAAATTCCAATAATTTGTTTCAGATTTCACCACGAACTCAATATACACCTATAGGAGTCTGTTCTAGGGTGCAAAGATTGCACACAACAAAGTACTTACGCCATAAACAGCCTATCTACACTTCACGAAGAGCGCAACTTCAAGCGTAACTACTCCTTAAATTTGAAATTAGTGAGATCAATCACCAAAAAAACATACAAATGATCTTTCATATTTTATTATTATTAAAATGCTACTTAAATATTATGTCATGTTAACAAGTTTTTATATTAAATTTATGCACTCATGTACCTACTGGCTTGTTTATTCTGCACAAAACCGCTCTGTGCTAAATACCTATATCCATTTCAAAGGGCTACCGTTCAATACTTTCAAGCGGTTACTTAGAATATTCAAAGAAGATTCGCCATTTTGTACGTAAAAATAACACATGCACAGCACGCATGCGTTGCTTGCTTTCACTCATTCACTCTATTACGCGCACGTAAATTTTCTCCTGTAATTGTGTTGCGAGTTGTTTTTCGCCTTTTCGGAAGATTCTAATGATTATCTAAAAAGTGGTGATTTTAGTGGAGTTTAAAGCAATAGGAAGGCAAAATGCCTTCAATCGACGTCATGGTACCTGGTGGGCTGGGGATGGAGGTGGTGGAAGAGCCCCAGGTACCGATAGCACCAGTGATCGGCATCATTTACCCTCCACCTGAAGTCAGGAGTATCCTTTTACAATATACAGCTCTAAACATTCGTATGAGTCAGTGGCCAACTGTGGTGATGGGGGTTATTGCCGCTCAAAGGAATCTATCATAACAACTTTACATAACAACTTTCGAGAAGCCGAGACTTAGCATGCCCTCGGATTGCCTCCGAAGCACGGAGATCATCGTAAGGTTTAAAACCTTAAGATAACCTCTTACTAAACATTTCAGGAAGTTATTTTGACTAGCAAAATTCTTTCTAAAGTACCTATGTGAAAACTGACACACAACGTACATCCTTGAAAAAGGAAAGCGGTTAGTTCAAATAGAATGCATATTTTATTTTCAGTCTAAATTCCTTAGCACAATCTTTCAGACATCGTTGACAAAACTGCCAGCTTCGTAGCTCGTAATGGCCCTGAGTTTGAGGCTCGAATCAGGCAGAATGAACTTGGTAACCCTAAGTTCAATTTCCTCAACTCGGGAGATCCATACCATGCTTACTATCAACACAAAGTTAAGGAGATCAGGGAAGGAAGAGGTATGTGTTACTGACAATGTCTTTCTAAATCTAATAGTTTATAATACCTAATAGAAGATGTTTACTAACATTACTTTATTATATTGTAGCAGTGGACATAATGCCGTCTGCAGTGGTGCCTCTGCGGCCTCTCCTTGCGCCAGCCACCGCGGCACGCCAGCAGGAGCTCTTGAAAGCTGCCGCTCCTATCGAGCCCCCACCCCCCCGTGACCCCCCTCCAGACTTTGAATTCATAGCTGACCCACCATCCATCTCTGCTCTGGAACTGGACATCGTCAAACTAACCGCTCAGTTTGTGGCAAGGAATGGAAGACAGTTCCTAACTGATCTGATGAAGAAAGAGGAACGGAACCATCAGTTTGATTTCCTCCGGCCTCAGCACTCTCTTTTCCAGTACTTTACTCGGTTGCTGGAACAGTATACTAAGGTTCTGCTGCCGCCGAAAGAGCTGGTTTCGAAGCTGACGGCTGAGATTCGCAGCGGTATTCTGGAACAGGCAAAGTCTCGGGCTGCCTGGCACTCTCACCAGGCGCGTAGGAAGGCGGCGGATGAAGCGCGCATTGAGAAGGCAAGTTTTTTGTATTCAGGTACCATCTGCATTCACGGAGAAACAGCACTGGTCACATTCATTTCTTGTGGAAACACATTGAACCAAATGTTTAGCATATATGAAAAGTTATATGTACTTTTAAACTTACGCGATCTGAACACATTATTATTAGTATTAGATGGGTATTTATCGCGTTCAAATTACCTTTTATTTTCGCGTCGTTTCGACAGGTTTACACGCTATAAAAGGTAATTTGAACGCGATAAATACCCGTCTAATACTAATAATAATATGAAAAGTTAGTCAAATCTCTTTCATTCTCTGTTGTTCATATAATATTCCACTTTATTTTAGTGTTATAATATCACAAGTCAACCTTACCATGCTGAATAAACTCCCCAAAAAAATCAACATTTCTCACATAATATTTTAGGTGGACCCATTCAATCATGTAACCAACCAAACTATTCCATTGCAGGAGCGACTGGCCTACGCCTCTATTGACTGGCACGACTTTGTTGTTGTTGAGACAGTGGACTACCCATCTGGGGAGCCAGGGGACTTCCCTCCCCCCACCACCCCGCTCGAGGTGGGCGCCAGGGTTCTAGCTCAGGAGAGGGGCGAGGACCTAGGCCAAGGACACGACATTGATGATATGGAGATGCAGGTTTGTACTCATTAAAACACCTTTTTCTCAAATTGTACTCTTGAGTTTTGGGTAAACCAATGCCATGGTTCACTAATAAATTACTTGGGCTTTTGCTGCGTAAGGATAAAGATGTTTTCATAGATTGGAAGATTTTGCCAGGGGCCCCGCCACAAATTCATAATACATTACCGAATTAATATTACATTGTTATATCCTACCATGACCTATGCAAATTGTATTTAAGTAGTGTTACTTCAAGCTTCAAATGTGACGTTTCTAAAACGAAATCGTTCTGGAAGGTCCCCAGGTCCGACAAGTTCTTTGGCTTTATGGACAACTGAAGTTGACATAACATGAAGTATATTATTGAATATACTTCTCAAAGGAAGACTTATAAAAACTTCTATCATTCGCAGATTGAGTCTGACTCCAGCTCCGAAACAGACGATGAGTTAGATGAGATGGAAGATCGTACGCAGCAGCAACAGCGTCCCGACAACAATCAAGTACAGGATATGGAAGAAGAAAGTTCTTCATCGGAAGACGAGGCTCCTGTTACCGGTAAGTTTCCATCAGTCTTGAACTCTTTCATCATCATCTTCCTGCCCTTTTCCCACGTTATGTGGGGTCGGCACAACATGTGATCTTTTTCCATTTCCCTCTATCATTCGTCATCTCAGTACTTACTCCTTTCTTATTTATGTCATCTTTCACACAGTCCATCCATCTTTTCTTTGGCCTACCTCTACCCCTGGATCCATCCATATTCATACCTAACACTCTCTTTGTCACATGACGTTCATCTCTTCTCATAACGTGAGCACGCTAACCTATTACTCCTCATCTTGAACTCTTTATCTCTTAAAGTATGCTCTATTATCGTTTATTTGGCAATAATACATATTTATTGCTATCCCACTTCTTCACTTATAATATTTAAACGATTTAAACATCGCAGTCAACACCGAGTCAACCCAAAAGCATTGAAATGTGAGAAATGATACTGTGAGCTATTCCCCAATTTTTTTATGAAAATTTTTGTCCTCCAGAAGGTCGCGTGCCGGCGGAGGCGCCGACCGCGCCGCGGCCCGACCGCGTGGTGGTCAAGAAGTACGACCCGAAGCGCGTGCGCCCCGCCCCCGCGCCGCAGTCCGAGGAGTGGCTGGTCTCACCCATCACCGGAGAAAAGATCCCAGCAAACAAGGTATATTTTTTAAAGATATTTAATACAAAGCACTGGTAGTGTAGTAGTAGCACCCCTCACGATCCGAACTATGTATGAAAGGGACCGAGCGAGAGTGAACGCGTGGCACTGGAACGCATGCGCGTAGGATACCAGTTACAGGCCAGCGCGAGCGTTAGCAACGAGAAGTTTCCCTTCTTCCGCGCGGAGGGACTACTAGCTTCCGCCCACGGCTTCGCCCGCGTGGTACTTTGAAAAACAAAAACAAACGTATCCCACGGGAACTGTACATTTTTCCGGGATAAAAAGTAGCTTATATGTTATTCCAGACAATCTATATCTGCGCCAAATTTAATCAAGATCCGGTTAGTCGTTTCAGCGTGAAAGAGTGACAAACATACATCCAGACATCCTGACATCCATCCGTCCACACATTCTTACAAACTTTCGCGTTTATAATATTAGGAGGATAAAGGTACGAGTTGGCAGCGGGCGACGTGAGGCAGCGGCGGACGATGTGTCGCGGCTTAGGGATTTTTATTAAGATGTCACATGCGATATCGAATGTAAGAGGAGTCGATTCAGAGTTCACGAATGATAAGAGTGAGTGGAAGAAGAAAACATGTTGTGCCGACCCCACTTAGCGTGGGATAAGGGCAAGAGAATGATGATGATGCAATATTACAGTTCGTTTGTTCGTCGGTTGGCAGGTGGCGGAGCACGTGCGCATCGGGCTGCTGGACCCGCGCTGGCTGGAGCAGCGGGACCGCGCCGCCGCCGACCGCACCGACCGCGACGAGGCGCTCGCGCCCGGCGCCGCCATCGAGGCCTCGCTCAAACAGGTCCGCTCCACTCTACATACATTACTAGCTATAATTATTAAAACTGTCATAAGGAAAAGGTGTAACATTGATCTTATTCAAGGAACTCCTTATGGAGATTCATTAGCAGTGATCGGAATTGGGTGAGCTAATATACCTAGTTCTATGAAAGACAGGAAGAATGCAGACTTCCTTACGACTGAATCTTTTTTCCGGAATATTTTTTCCGTGTTTGAGGACATTATTTATGGACATTAAATATTAATTATATTAATACAGAAATGACATTTTGTTTTTTTTAAACAATTAAAATAGTGAATATATTTTTATAAGAAATATAATAATAATTAATTCGATAGTTCTTTTAGTGTATTAATTTTAGTAAAGTACAATTTTAAGTAATATTTTGAACCCGGGAAAAAGACCCGGAAAAAAAAATAGTTATAAGGAAGTCTCCACTTTTGTCACTGTTCTTTGAAGTTTAGCTCACCCAATTCCGATCACTGCTCATTAGGTGTGAGTGCACCATCTTTTAAGCTAGCTAAAGATGATACTAAAGAATTCCCAAAGTGTAACCCCTAATCGGATTCAGCATAAAACTTTTGTAAGGAGTTCCATGCTAGTTTAGTCTAAAGAAAATTAAATCCCTAGTAGCGTTTGAGATAGTGATACACCTATATGTTGTAGCTCGCGGAGCGTCGTACGGATATCTTCGGTGTGGGAGACGAGGAGACAGCTATCGGAAAGAAGATCGGAGAGGAGGAGCGCAGGCGCGACGAGCGCGTCACGTGGGACGGACACACCTCCAGTGTGGAGGCGGCCACGCGCGCTGCCAGGGCGCACATCACACTTGAAGACCAGATCCAGCAGATACACAAGGTATGTTAACTCTGACCATAGCCTTGGAACTGCTTAATAATTTACCAGAAAAAAACGGTATTTCGATAATAGCGTTAGGAGCGCAACCTCTTTCATAACCTTAACTCGAACTTAGATTAACCGGTTAAAGCGAGCTTCATTTGTCGTCGTAAGAGCGTCGCGGTGGTCACTAATATGAAAAAGAACGAAATCATTACGTTCTAACCGGTTAATTGAGAAAAACATTTTTGGATTCATCGTTTTTGACTAACTAGTCCAGTTTGAATGTTTTATTACAATCCTACAAAATCGACAAGGTCAGCCCGATCTAATCTCATAATCGATACAGGTCAAAGGTCTCTTACCCGACGAGGAGAAAGAGAAGATAGGACCGAAGCCGGTACAAGCGCCGCCGCAGCCGCGCGGCCTGCCCCCCCGCCCGCCGCCGCCGCCCGCGCCCCCGCGCCTCGCCCCCCCTGCCCCGCAACCCACTCCCGTGATGCTGCAACCGATTCCCCAACTGCCGTCGCTCATGGTGCTGCCCCCCCTCCCGCCGCGCCCCCCCCTGATCCCCGCAGTGCCGGCCGGGTACGGGTACGGCGCGGTGCCGGCTCCGCCCGGGGACGAGGACGAGGGACCGGCTGCCAAGAGGCTGCGGACGGAGGACGCGCTCGAGCCAGAGATGTCGTGGCTAGCCAGGCATCCGGGCTTGGCGCCGATGCAGGTCTGTACATTTGTTTATTTCAGCTTCTAAAATCAATCATTCAATCTGAGGAATAGTTTAGTACAGGGTTTAGTACAGGTTGGAGGTATGAGGGGGGGGGGGAAGGAACTACATGCGCAAACTCGCACCTGTAGCTAACTTCACGAATGCCTAGATCCGTTGGATGAACTATACCATTCATTTGTTTATTTCAGCTTTTAAAATCAACCATTCAACCTGAGGAAGAGTTTAGTCAGTATCAGTGGTTATTGTTACATGATGATCTTTCATCTCGTGGGCTAGGAAATCAACAATATCGGTCACTATCTTCCGCCCACGGCTTCGCCTGCGTGATACCTTGAAAAGCAAAAACAAATCTATCCCACGGGAACCGTAAATTTTTCCGAGATAATAGGTAGCCTATGTGCTATTCCAGACTAATCTATATCTGTGCTATATCTGTGTGAAAGAGTAACAAACATCCATACATTCTTACAAACTTTGGCGTTCATAATAAATAAATAAATAACGCTGGACAGTCCACACAGCATTATCTAGCCCCAAAGTAAGCTACTCAAAGCTTGTGTTATGAGTACTAGATAACTGATATATTTAATACAATATATAAGTATATAGATAGACTAGCTGTTCCGCCCGCGACTTCGTTCACATAAAATATCTAAACTGAGTTTTAAACACATCAAGCAACTCATAAAAATCCCATACTACTTTGTCACCCCATTTTACCCCTTTTTGAAGGTTATATTGAAAAATCCTGAAACACGTGTCCATTCGTTTTGTATTTACAGTACACAAACAAAGTTTCAGGCCAATAGCACCACCCTTTAATAAGTTCCCATACAAAAACATTGACCTCCTTTTGATGGTTATTTAGAATAATCCTGAAACACGTGTCCATTTATTTTTCATTTACAGTACACAAACAAAGTTTCAAATCAATCTCACCACCCTTTCAAAAATGCTCATACAAACATTGACCCCCCATTTGACCCCTTTTTGAAGGTTATATTGAAAAATACTGAAATACGTGTCTATTCATTTTGCATTTACAATACACAAACAAAGTTTCAAACCAATCGCACCACCCGTTAAAAAGTTCCCATACAAACATTGACCCAACATTTGACCCCTTTTTGAAGATTATATTGAAAAATCCTGAAACAGGTGTCCATTTATTTTTCATTTACAGTACACAAAAAAAGTTTCAAATCAATCTCACCACCTTTTAAAAAGTGCCCATACAAACATTGACCCCCCATTTGACCCCTTTTTGAAGGTTATATTGAAAAATACTGAAATACGTGTCTATTCATTTTGCATTTACAATACACAAACAAAGTTTCAAACCAATCGCACCACCCGTCAAAAAGTTCCCATACAAACATTGACCCAACATTTGAACCCTTTTTGAAGATTATATTGAAAAATCCTGAAACACGTATTCATTTATTTTGCATTTAAAGTACACAAACAAAGTTTCAAACCAATTGCACCACCCGTTAAAAAGTTTCCATACAAACATTGACCCCACATTTGACCCCTTTTTTAAGATTATATTGAAAAATCCTGAAACAAGTGTCCATTTATTTTGCATTTACAGTACACAAACAAAGTTTCAAACCAATTGCACCACCCGTTAAAAAAATTCCATACAAACATTGACACCCCATTTGACCCCTTTTTAAGAGTTATATTGAAAAATCCTGAAACAGGTTTCCATTCATTTTACATTTACAGCACACAAACAAAGTTTCAGACCAA
This sequence comes from Cosmorhoe ocellata, assembly GCA_963675405.1. Taxonomy (NCBI): domain Eukaryota; kingdom Metazoa; phylum Arthropoda; class Insecta; order Lepidoptera; family Geometridae; genus Cosmorhoe; species Cosmorhoe ocellata. The sequence continues at coordinate 9,762,376 of OY776253.1, read as the reverse complement.
TCGCACTACCCGTTAAAAAGTTCCCATACTAACGTTGACACCCCATTTTACCCCTTTTTAAAGGTTATATTGAAAAATCCTGAAACACGTATTCATTTATTTTGCATTTAAAGTACACAAACAAAATTTCAGACCAATCGCACCACCCGTTAAAAAGTTCCCATACTAACTTTGACACCCCATTTTACCCTTTTTAAAGGGTTATTTTGAAAAATCCTGAAACACGTATTCATTCATTTTTCAGTTACAGTGCACAAACAAAGTTTCATGAAAATTGCTCCACGCGTTAAAAAGTTTCATACTAACGTTTTCACCCTTTTTCACCCCCTTAAAGGTGGAATTTCCAAAAATCCCGCCTTAGTGGGTGGTTTTGTTATAAAAGGAAGCCACCTTCCAAATTTCAGTTTTCTAGCTTCAGCGGTTTCGGCTGGGCGATGATCAATCAGTCAATCAGTCAGTCAGGTCAAGCTCTTTTATAGATATAGATATATTTTTATTATACATAGAAAACACCCAGACCAACGGAACAAATTTCTGCAGATCGTACACAAATTTGTTGGGCCCTGCTAGATCGAACCTTGAGTTACAAATGGATAGGATAATCATCTTGAGTGAGAGATAGTTTACTATAACTATGTTTCAATTTATAGGTGGCGATTCCGTCCGCTCCCGAGCGGTCGGAGTGGCGACTGGACGGGCGCGCCGTGCCGCTCAGCCTGCCGCTGTCCACCTCCGTGGCCGAGCTCAAGAGCATGCTGCAGCGCACCACCAACATGCCCATTGCAAAGCAGAAACTACACTACGATGTAAGTGTAACAGTTTTAAAAAAACACTAGCTTCCGCTCGCGGCTTTGCACGCGAGGTACCTACATAAAATATAGCCTTTGTTACTCAGGGATAACGTAGCATTCTAACGGTGAAAGAATTTTTGAAATCGGACTAGTAGTTTTTGAGTTTATTCATTACAAACAAAAATACAAAACTTTTCTCTTTATAATATTAGTATAGAAAATGATACACGTGTCTCCTGTAACAAGTCTTACACACGACACGGTGTTGCCGCTGCGAGGATGTAGAAATCTACGATGTGCATCGTAAAACCTCGACACAATTTTATAAAACTAAATTAAACACGTGCCTCCTGTAACAGTCGTTGGTCACACGACAAGTGTTGGCGCTGCGAAGATGCTGTAGAAATCTACGGTGTGCATCGTAAAACCTCGACACAATTTTATAAAACAAAATTATACACGTGTCTTCTGTAACAAGTCTTACACACGACAAGTGTTGCCGCAGCGAAGATGCTGTAGAAGTCTACGGTGTGCATCGTAAAACCTCGACACAATTTTATAAAACTAAATTATACACGTGCCTCCTTTAACGTCATAGGTCTTACGACACGGCACTGCACGATGCGATCGTCGCTGTAGAAACCTACGGTGTGCATCGTAAAACCTCGCCACGGCATTGCATCGTGTGTATGCTTAGTGGGGATTATGACAATAAACCTATGTGTTAGGTCTTAGAATTCATCATCTACGCCGCCCCAGTGACGTGGTTTCAAATATACAATTATTCGGTCATATGTGTCGAACCGATAACCGTTGGGGTAAAGTTCTTGAGTGGAGACCGCGGCTCGGCGAACGTAGTGTAGGACGCCCTCCGGCTAGGTGGAGTGACGATCTGCGAAAGGCTGCTGGTGGAGGCTGGATGCGTCGAGCTGAGGACAGGGCGCAATGGCGCTCATTAGGGGAGGCCTATGTCCAGCAGTGGTCTGGTATAGGCTGATGATGATGATGATAATGATGACAATTATTTTTAACCCCCGCGCCCCGATGGAAAAAAGGGGTGTTTAACGTCTGTGTGTGTATCTGTCTGTGGCATCGTAGCTCCCAAACGGATGAACCGATTTTCGTTTAGTTTTTTTTATGTCATAGATTATTTTACACCAAGTATTCTTAGCCATGTTTCATGAAAATCTGTTCAGCCGTTTGAAGATCATCAAGCTCTTTTCTAGTTGATGAGGGGATCTGACTAACTTCCTTATGTCCTATTGATTCGAAATTTGTTACCGTATTACTTTAATGATTTGAAAGAACATGGTAAGGTAACCATGACTTTAAATATGACATGTTAGGGTAAGTAAGCTTTAGATGACGGGGGTTTTTAAAAATTATATTATATTTTATAGGGTCTATTCTTCAAAGACACCAACACTTTGGCGTACTACAACGTGCCGCCCGGCGCTGTCATACATCTGCAAGTGAAGGAACGCGGCGGGAGGAAGAAGTAGATTTAATAAGGTCACTGTTTTCTCTAAAACTATCAAGTTTCATTACAACAAATAGTTTTATATAATGAAATATCTACGTAATACAGATTTATTGAAATAAACGTAAGAAAATTAAATCCTTTTTATTTCTGTTGCCATTCATAGTAAAACAAGGCTTATTAGCAAATAATTTTATTAAAACAGTATAAAAAATTAACAAGCTCTGAAATAAATTATGCTTATAAGTATAATAAAGCTAATGATCAAGGGCCTCACGACGAATTCGTAAAACATTACCGAATTAATATTACATCAAATTGTATTGAAGTAGTGTTACTTCTGGAAGACTTCGTGGTAAGGCCCCAGGAATGTATGTTACGTAATATTGCACCATAATTATATAAAGAGCACCAGCAGACTATGTCAATGATATGTATATAAAAATAAAATAAACTTTAGTAAATAAAATATTTCTATGAACACATAAATAAGATTCTGTCAATAAAATTAAACAACAAGTTGACTAAAGTCAATGGAATGATAAAATTGTATCAACAAGCACAATAGTGCAAACATTTTAATAAGTAGTGAGCATTAGTTAGATTTGTTATAAAATCACAGTCATTTGCACCTCAAACTAAAACTCGATTTAGCCAAATAGAAATAACTACATTTCTCTAAATATTTAAGTGTTTTGTCGACTAATCTGAGATTTATTTCTCGCTGCAAGTGATGTTAATATTGGAATGATTTCTATATCACCATAGATAAATTTATATCACTATCTGTCGATATGTAAAATGGAAGCGTTATTGTAATTTGGGAATGCTCTCAATGATCTCCTTGTATCGTTCCAACATGGGCGTATATATCTTCTCGTGGTCGGGGTAGGGTTTTGCAACTGGCGATACAGTAGGCTCCGAACCTAAAGGAAAAGTAGATGGTAGAACATTGAAAACATTCAGACGATTTCTAGTTATTTAGATCTTTGAGGCACGTCTAAACATATTAGACACATGCCGACATTTTCCACGCTAGTTTATTTCGTACGTGACAGGATGCAAGCCCATCGCCGCATGGTGTTATTATAAATACCTGGGTGACTGAGCTTTGCTCGGTTTTGTTTTTTGTAAACGTTTTCTAAATATGAAACCTAGCTAGATCGATTTATTGCCCCCAAAACCCCTTGCATACTAAGTTTAATGAAAATCGTTGGAGCCGTTTCCGAGATTCAGATTATATAAATATATACATACATGTATACAAGAATTGCTCGTTTAAAGGTATAAGATATTAAATTGGACTTCATACCTGGAAGTTTGACTCCAGACTCTGAGCTCCATACTTCGGCCGCGCGTATCGCGGCTCCCAATAGCGCCGCATTTCCATGTTGCTCCTGAAATAAACTTACTTTTTATCGTGTCACTAGGAGAACCAGTGTGAAGAAAGGATGCACGGTACACCTCGGAGACTCATTTCGTGCACTCTTTGTTCGCGATTCTATTCCCCAGATGAATTAAGACATCTCAGGTGTCTTGTTATAGATAACTAGCTTCCGCCCGCGGCTTCGCCCGCGTGATACCTTGAAAAACAAACAAATCTATCCTGCGGGAACCTTAGGTATATTTTTCCGGGATAAAAAGTAGCCTATGTGTTATTCCAGACCATAATCTATATCTGTGCCAAATTTTATTCAGATCCGTTCAGCCGTTTTAGCGTGAAAGAGTAACAAACATACATCCATCCATCCATACATTCTTACAAACTTTCGCGTTTATAATATTAGTAGGATAAATAATACTAATTATGTCAAATGTGTTGGTGACTATTGAGGGCTTAGAGATAGCGCAGCGCGCACGAGTTACTTTTGTCGCCGTGACTGTTTCCTCCATAGAGATAATATTACTACGTATAGTAACTATAACAGATCACTGGTTTCCTCACTCTTAGGAAGTCCGTGGTTATGTATGGAGATGCGCGCGTTACGACGTGACAACTGGGTGACAACTTACCTTATGCGGTTGGGCAGGATTGTGGAAACCACTGATTTTAATTCTTCTGATTCTGATTTTTGTTCCTAATAAAGATTTTGTATTTTTGTAATAGGGATGGGAACAGGTTAACCCCAATCACACAATAAATTGAGTGCTGTCGAATCGTTAATGTGAATTAGATACATTAAGTAACAGAATGTAAATAAAAGTGTCATACCATAACATATACGGGCGTATTGAAGACGTCTGAGAATATTTGTAGCAGCTCCTTGTTGACTGCCGCGCCCCCCGTGGCTATGATTCGCGACGATGCGTCTACAAAACAAGATACACTATTAACTAAAATCATTTCACGTACATTTAAGCTAATGTTTTGATTAAGCTGACAAACTCTACTTAGTAAAAGTCCAATAAATAACTAAGCCCAGTTAATAATAATATTGTTGGACATTACACACAACGCCATCTAGCTCCAAACTAAGCAAAGTTTGTACTATGGGAATCAGATACCTGATAGACTAATTATATATTTTTTTATAAATACATACATAAAATACATAATAACACCCAGACACAAAACAAACATCTGCGTTCATCACACAATTGTTAGTTCTGGGTGGGGATCGAACCCACAACCTGCAGCGCAGAAGGCAGAGCTACTACCAACTGAGCTATGTTGCACAATGGGCGGTCTTATGGCTAAAAAACGATCTCTACCAGACTTTAACCTTTGGATGGAAAGAACTGATAGCTACCTACGCGTAATTGACATAGTAAGCTGGGTTTCCATTGTTTATTTGGGCTATGATTCGACCATTCGACTCTTTCAAATCTGTTAACTTTTATAAGACTCACAAGTGAGGCTCACAGTAACTACTTCTAGAAGTACTAACCTAGTTTGAAGCCCATCTCCTCAGCATGCACTCTCCGTGCGATGGCCTGTCCCTCGAGCAGGGCCCGGGCTTCGAACTGCGGCGCGGGCCTGTCGGGCGCGCGGCCCTGCGCGTCCACCACGCGGCGACACGCGCCCGCGCGCGGGACGATCTCCGCCGTGTCGAAGTATACGCCTGTCCAACAATATGTACTAACAACAACAAGAACAACAACAACCTCTAGTGACTTAGATCTTTGAGGATATCTAAAGGGTAGTCACTTCATTTCACTTCTTTATTTTGGCCTTTGTGTCGTAAGCGGGTAGTCAGAGGCACGTTCGAACATGACATTTTTCAGTTAGTATTCCGTACGTGAGGTTGCTAGCCCACCGCCGCTTATAAGAATACTAACCTATTACACACACTTTCGAGTTACATTCATACCTAACACTCTCTCACCTACTCTCTCTCTCTCTCTCTAAGGCACCAGTCTTCACAAGACAGGTTCGATTCATACAAGATGGCCATATTTTTATTATTATTTGTATCTTCTTTAAGAAAACCGTTAGTAAAGAAAAAACTATTTTCCTTTTTTTTTATAATCCTTCTAAATGGAACTGTGTGGCCTCTGCCTACCCCTACGGGAAACTGTTTTTAGTATGTAAAATCTGGTTAACTAAAAGAGCAATATTAAATAAATAAATAATGCTGGACAATCCACACACCATCATCTAGCCCCAAAGTAAGCTACTCAAAGCTTACAGCAAAATACAGCTAATTAAAACAAATACAAATCTTACCCATATAACCCATATTGCCTCTGACAGTAGACCTCAGAAGTTCATTGAAAGCTTCCCAGCTCTGCCCCGCTAGTCGGTCCCTGTGGTTCTGTCTCGTCAAGGAACCGTTGGCGAAACAAAGAAGCGCCATGTAGGGTGCTTCCGGCGTGGGGCCCACGAGGACATGGCCGGCAGAGGGCGCGCCCGGCGCCCGCAGGCCTAGCAGGAGAGTGTCGCTGGTACCCAAGCTAAGGCCTACCCAGCCAGAACGGAGGCGAAGCCCTAAAAGCAGAAGACGAATGTTTGTATCTCAAATAATCAAATCGTTTGGACATCTATACTAATATTATAAAGAGGAAAACTTTGATTGTTTGTTTGTTTGTTTGAAATGAATAGGCTCCGAAACTACTGAACCGATTTGAAAAATTCTTTCACCAATGTGTAGAATGAACTTTCAGGATGAACATAGGCTATATTTTATGTAGGTACTTCGCGGGCGACGCCGCGTGCAGAAGCTAGTAGTTATATAAAAGTAATAGCTTCCTCCCACGGCTTCGCCCGCGTAGTACCTTGAAAAACCAAAACAAATCTATCCCGCGGGAACCGCACATTTTTCCGGTATAAAAAGTAGCCTATGTGCTATTCCAGACTATAATCTATATCTGTGCCAAATTTCATCCAGATCCGTTCAGCCGTTTCAGCGTGAAAGAGTAACAAACATACATCCAGATATCCAGACATCCTTACGTCCACACATTCTTACAAACTTTCGCGTTTATAATATTAGTAGGATTATCATCATCTTCCTGCCCTTTTCCCACATTATGTGGGGTCGGCACAACAGTGATCTTCTTCCATTTACCTCTGTCATTCTATCACTTATACAAAGTTATATCAAAACAAAAACAAACTAATATAATCACGACTGTAATAAATATTTCCTCAGAGCTCTAGTTGCTTAGATCTTTGAGGATATCTAGAGTCAGAGACACGTCCAAACATGATATTTGGCACATGCCCACATTTTGCACAGTAGTTAGTATTCCGTAAGTGACAGATTGCAAGCCCATCGCCGAATACTAACCAGACCTATGACACACCTTCGAACTTTTGGTTTAGGTTATGCTAGTTTCCTCATGATGTTTTCCTTCACCGTTTAAGAGCACTGGCATTGCGCACATAATTTTGTCCAATGGAAAAACTCATTGGTGCACGACCAGGTTTGAACCCACGACCTTCGGATCGTGAGGCAGGGGTGCTACCACTACACCACCAGTACTCTTTTATCATAAGTTACATCAGTTAAATGAAATGTCTGATTTACAAATGTTTTTCTGTTGCAATGTTTATTCGAGATTTATCTCGAGTGTATAAACGCCATTAAAACACAATTTAGTGATAGCACTATCTCACAAGATACCTCTAAAGAAAACATTCTGATAAGCGGCATATTCATTGATAACTCTTATCAAGGCACGTTTTTTACCGCCTAATTGTGAAGTAGCTGGTTCATAATTTTATATATTTTATAATTTAAAATTCAACTCAAAATCGATTCAGCTTCTGAATACTGTACAGTGAACGAAAAATACATGGAAGCATACTTTGAGCTAAAAAATTACCCGTCAAAAAATGTGGTGTGGAAAAGCGGGGCTTGTCAATTATGCCAAAAAATTATATAGGTACAAAAATTCACATACGCTATCTCGTTACAAGGCAATTTAAACCCAAGAATAAAGTCGACATTAAACAATTTTTGGCAAATCCACGAAGGAGTTTCGTTGTGTGAAATTTGGTTCCAATTTTGTGAAGTAATGCTTCCATGTTTTTTTGCGTTCACTGGTACTGTATGAGTACATCAATGGTATGAGGACATAGACCTTAATAGAAACATGGTTCTCCCAACTCACCAGTACGTCTATCATGAGTTGTCACATTTAGATCGGCTGACGTTACTACAGTAGTAATAGTACGTTACTATGACATCTGTCAAAATTGTTACTCATGGTACCAAATTCTAAGCAAATTAATGAAGCGCAAACTACAGTCGCTGTAGTACGCTGTGACGAAGGATAGTTAACTACGTGACGTTTTAGTACCCAACTATCCGCTAGAGGCGCTGTACAAGTTTTCATAGAATTTTTTAACTAGTCGCTAGTGAGTGTAAAAAAAAAAAAAAATATGATCACGACTGTAATCCCCAGGCTCGGTAGATATCTTCTCACATTTTTAGTTACTTACTTAGATCTTTGAGGATATCTGAAGAGGGTACACAAAAGCACGTCCAAACATGACATTTGGTACATGCCCACATTTTGCAAATAAATAAAATAAATAAATAAATAAATAATGCTGGACAGTCCACACAGCATCATCTAGTCCCAAAGTAAGCTACTCAAAGCTTGTGTTATGGGTACTAGATAACTGATATATTGAATACATATTATATACATAGATACATTTATATATATAGATATTTTTTATTATACATAGAAAACACCCAGACCAACGGAACAAATTTCTGCAGATCTCTTGCGTCGCAGGCGGACTCTCGCCCGCTGCGCCACTGAGGTCGTCAAAGTAGTTAGTATTCCGCTAGCGAGTGTAGATAGTGAAAACTCATGGTAGACCTACAGTTATGGCCGAGCTACCAACTCACCAGCTAAGGCCGAGCAGTTGTCTCCCGTGAAGGCGACGACGCGGCATCCAGGCTGGAAGCCGTACCGCCTCACGAAGTACGATGATATCGGGCCGAGGTCTGTCGCTGTGGGCACCGGAGACCCCAGTTTGTCACACAGAGTCTCATCACCACAGGCCTACAAATTAATTAGATCTAGTATTTTTTTGCAAAAATTAAAAAACCCCCGGGCTCGGTAGATTATCTTCCTCAGATCTTTAGTTACTTAGATCTAAAGAGGGTAGTCAGAAACACGTCCAAACACGACATTTTGTCATGTTCACATTTAGCACAGTAGTTTTTAAAATAACGGTAAATTATCAAATTGAATAGAACCTTCTTACTTCCTACTAATATTATAAACGCAAAAGTTTTTAAGAATGTATGGATGTGTGGATGTTACTCTTTCACGCTGAAACGGCTAAACAGATCTTGATGAAATTTGGCACAGAGATATGTTAAGTCTGGAATAACACATAAGCTACTTTTTATCCCGGAAAAATGTATGGCTCCCGTGGGATAGGTTTGTTTTGTTTTCAAGGTACCACGCGGGCGAAGCCGTGGGCGGAAGCTAGTGCTTAATTACTTAAATTAAGTTGTGTGGTCAATCTTACCTTCAAAGCATTTTCATCCCACTCCATAGTTCTAATATCGAGCAGGTTCATCCCGGAGCCATCGGACAGGTCGATGGGTGCTATCCGCCCCAGGAACAGCGAGCACGCGAAGGAAGACACGAGCGATATCCGCGAGGCGGCGTGGTAGGCCCGCGGTCTCGCGCGCACCATCTTGCGTATCTGAGGGCCGGTGAACCGCTCGTATGCACGCGATCCCGTTATCTTGGCCAGCTCCTATTGAAATTCATCATCATATACTGAAAAGGACGGAAATGCGCCGAAAGATTCGGCGCTTGGTGGCTTGGTGGAGCAACACCAGTGCGGAGCGAGTCCATGGTCCTGAGGATGCTTCGTGGAGAAGCGAAACACGTGTCGAATTTCTATTTGAGGTATGGTGTTGGGCTTATTAATGTTAATAATATTTCTATAAGGCATGTTGTGCATTAATAAGCTAATTAATAACCGCATTAGATAATAGTTTAGCGGGAAAGTACTAGACATTTCCGTCCTGTTCAGTATTTGTAATGGATTTCCGCAAAGTCACGCCTGAATCAATCATTTATTCATCATCATCCATCATTGGCCTGTTTATATTAAGTACCTGGTTGACCAAGCTTAGCTTTATAAATCATGTTTTTTGGAAAATGAAAATTAGCTAGATCGATTTCTCGCCCCCGAAAAGCATATTATATTTTTTCTCAACAAAAGTAGTAAGTACCAATACAGTTTAGAATTGTTGGTACTCTGCTTACATTTGTTTTTGGTTCATTTTCAACCTTTTATCTCAGTTATCTGGTCATCTATACTTATCTATAGTTACCATAGTTACCTCTGGTCCACCCATAGCTTCCTCCAGTGCCCTGCAGTCTGCACTAGTGCTAGAGTCCATCCAGACGGGGGAATCGCACAGGAATGCAGTCGCCAATTGTGTATGTAAGAAGTCATCTGAGGACAGGCTGGCCAACTTAGCCTCACTGTCTTTGGCCCACCACACCGAGCCGTGTTGCTGGAAAATTATTGTAAAGTCAATAATTTGACTAGCTTCTGCTTCTAGGTTTGTGTGATACTTATATACAAAGTAGCCTATACTCGTATTATTATGCCAGTCAGGTATAAATACAAAACCACGATTATTTATTCCATTGCTAATCCAAATCCATCAAACCATCTTAATAATGTGATTGAGTCACCAACAAACAATTACAATATTTACCCAAATTTTTACATTTATAATATTACTAGCTTCCGCCCGCGGCTTCGCCCGCGTGATACCTTGAAAAACCAAAACAAATCTATCCCGCGGGAACCTTATATTTTTCCGGGACAAAAAGTAGCCTATGTGTTATTCCAGACCATAATCTATATCTGTGCCAAATTTCATTCAGATCCGTTCAGCCGCTTTAGCGTGAAAGAGTAACAAACATACATCCATCCATACATTCTTACAAACTTTCGCGTTCATAATATTAGTAGGATAATAGGATTAAGTCAAGAATTAGTTTTAAGAGTTTTTGTTTATATAGTGAGCAGTGTTTGTGTTTGTTTCTTTCAGACACTGATAAGAGTGCTGAGAAATTTTGTAACAAATAATATTTAGTGAAAAGAATTTGCATGTATTTTTTTGCATTAGATACCTACTTGGCCAGCCCCTGATAATGCCTCAATAGACTCCTGATAAGAGTGCTGAGAAATTTTGTAACAAATAATATTTAGTGAAAAGAATTTGCATGTATTTTTTTGCATTAGATACCTACTTGGCCAGCCCCTGATAATGCCTCAATAGACTCAAAGTCCACCCCTGCAACCACTAGTCGGTCCATCACCATGTCCAGTGCCTTCACCCATAGTAGCGGAGGAGCTGTCACCTCTCCATTCTCCCCCCGGACCACACCTCCAGCGGTCCTGTCAATAACAATGTATTACTTCGAACTGCTTTGAATTAAGTACATACTTTATTATAATAGTACCTGGGTGACCGAGCTTTGCTCGTTTTTTTGGGGTAAATGACGTTTTCTAAAAATGAAACCTAGCTAAATCGATTTATCACAAAATCGTTGGAGCCGTTTCCGAGATTCAGATTATATATATATTTATGTACAAGAATTGCTTGTATAAAGTATATTAAATACTATACATTATATTGATTTAATACTAATTATTCGCCTTAGCTTCACATTACTAAAAATATATATATAAATTAGTAAAATTTTGTAAAAAAAATGTTTAAATAAAAATACTATCAAGTAGGTACCTACCTATTTTATTTTACTTGTTAGTACCTATACCTACTTATTTGAGTTATGTCATTGTCAGTTATTGTTTCTTTGAGCAACTTACCTAAACTCAGGAAGATCCACATCAAACTCAACATCTGCTTCATGGAGAACTCCATAGTCGTCTCCAATCACAAGGGCTTTTAACTGTAAAAGTAAGTGGTATTTACAAGATTATACATCATCATCATCAGCCTATAGCAGTCCACTGCTGGACATAGGCCTTCCCTAATGAGCGCCATTGCGCCCTGTCCTCAGCTCGACGCATCCAGCAAGATTATACAATTTTATGATAACTGCCTAGGTTGCCTGCTTTTACCGAAATGGGTAAAACTGTTGAAACTTTCCACCAGGACTATTAACATCTGTACCTACTAACATATCACAGTTTATCAATAAAACTGTTCTTATTCTTATTCTTATAGGTACCTATTTAGTGAAATAGTGCTTACCTATGTATGTTAAAAATTTGCTTTTTATCTCTGCAAAATAGGTAAGTACATAGATATTCATATTAATATTCTATTATTCTGTTTCATGTTGGTATTATTTTATTTTTATTTAAATAGACAAAGAAATAGGTACATAGATTTAATGTAGGTAGGTAGGTACCTACATAAACATAAAACTTTTATGAAACCTGAACATTACTTTTATCATAAAAGTAATGTTCAGGTTTCAACTCAAAGCAAGACCTTGCAGCATCATTAACTTGGTCAGTCAATGGTCAATGCACTGCCAAATTATGTACCTACTTACAAGTAGTTACCCTGGGGTTGGGTTTGGTAGTTACACTATAGAAAGAAGATTCATAACCATAACTAAAAATAATTTAATTTTAAATGATTATTATTTTAAATGATACACGTAATACTAGGTATTGTAGGTGCTTACCTACTTATACCAGCTATACACACTCAATATAGGCATCTATTAAATTTTAAGATAAGATAAAATCGGCAGTAGAGTAGCTAGGTAACAAGCGAACTGAATAAATTAATTGCCTTCATTTTTTCGGTCTAATTGTCGAAACAAATGACGAACTAACAATATAAAAGTTAAAAACCTGAACAAATGAAAAACAGATCATTTACTCACCCTCTGAGTACTAAAATCAAATCCCAAAAAAGTTTTCCTTCGTGTTTCTTCGGTCATTTTTGTTTTGTTTTTAAAAATATTTATTTACTTTTGTTTGACAGCGGGCGTGCGTGCTTGACAGGCCGCGGCCAGTGACACCATGACCAACCAACCAAAATGACTTTAAATGACACGGTGACATGCGTTCGGAAACCTCGTAAACGTCGATTCGAATAATTGTAAAATGCCGCGATCTCACGCTAACTATGTACTGGCACGATAAAACGACTGTATTACATCTCTCTAGTGGCAACAATATAATATTATTTAGATACGAAAAAGTGGTAGGGAATTAAGTAGATAAGGTAGGTACGTACCTGTACCGAAGAAAGCTTAGGCACCTACCACTTCTATGTTATTTGTTAAATTGGTACCTACAATCGGCCCCGCCCCGGGCTAATAGTGTTTTTGGTGTTTTTTTAATTAAAATTGTAGGTAGGTACCTACCTACCTACCTACCTACCGTGTACTGCATCCAGATGGGGCGGCTTGATTGTAAGAGAAATAGAAATACATACCTACATAGACGAGCCAGAGTAGATTTAGATGCATTGTTTGGGGATTTTGGTTGAGTAAATGTATATCTAACTCTAAAATATCACGAGCTAGGTAATTTAACTACTTTAGTAATTAACACAAGCGCCTTTTATAAAGTTATAGCAAAACATGTTCAGCACCACATCTTTTATTTTCAGGCATTTCATACGAATTTGGACGCATTTATGATATTAACTATTGACTAACTAGGCAAAAGCTAGTGCCGTAGCTATGTTTAGGCACCTACATAGAATGGGTTAGGGTCAATTTGTCACCGGGTAAATTTACCATCGCAAAAATCTAGTGTAAATTCGTCACCGCTCAAATTGTTTAAATATTTTTAGGGTAAATTTGTCACTGCCTACTTTTAAACCGCTACAGTACAGTCAGCGAAAAAGTGACATGCCTTTATACCTACCTCAATATACTTAGCCTATGTTCATCCTGAAAGTTCACTCTACCTACACATTGGTTTGGTACAATTTTTCAAATCGGTTTATTAGTTTCAGAGTCTATAAATTGAAACAAACAAATCTTTCCTCTTTAGAATATTAGTGTAGTAGGTAGGTACGTAGGTACCTACAGCTAAAGCTCTAAAATCAAGTTTTTAAGAGAACGGTGAAAAAATAGACTAAGTGAGACTAAGTAGACAAATTGAGTAGAATCTTTATAACCTGTGAACAAACGGAGCTAAAACCTTTACCATAAAATTAAAAAAAAATCAAATTCCTACTTTTTATAGATACTTTTGTGTGGTCAATCTTACCTTCAAATCCTTTTCATATCGACTCATAGTTCTAATATCGAGCAGTTCCATTCCGGAGCCATCGGATAGGATAGGACGATGGGTGCTATTTTCCCCAGGAACAGAGGTTCTATAGGTTTAACACTAACATAAGTAGGTACCTACTTACATAAGAGCGCTGGTGGTGTAGTGGTAGCACCCCTGCCTCACGATCCGAAGGTCGTGGGTTCAAACCTGGTCGTGCACCAATGAGTTTTTCCACTCGAAAAATTTATGTGCGCAATGCCAGTGCTCTTAAACGGTGAAGGAAAACATCGTGAGGAAACCGGCATGCCCTAGAACCAAAAATTCGAAGGTATGTGTCATAGGTTAGTATTCTTATAAGCGGCGATGGGCTTGCAACCTGTCACGTACGGAATACTAACTATTATGCAAAATGTGGGCATGTACCAAATGTCATGTTTGGACTTGCCTCTGACTACCCTCTGTAGATATCCTCAAAGATCTAAGTAACTAAAGATCTGAGGAGATATCTACCGAGCCTGGGGATTACAGTCGTGATCATATTTATTTTCTAAGTAGGTACGTTTATACAAAAAATGGGATAGGCAAGAATCGTGCATAAAGTTTCCGCGTGGGCATACAGCGGCTGCATGTAGCCCATGTAGGTAGCGAAGGGGCCTAATCGCGCGGAAAACCTACTCGACTGGCTCGGCCGCCGCTATATATAGCATTGTCGCCCTACTGCGCTCCACCTCAATGGAACGATCATTTACGCTGAGGGCACTTCAAATAGGCTTAACTTTGAACATTAGGGGGTCATCACGCTATACTGGCAGAAGTTAGCTCACACGGATGGCGCGTAGGCCACAATACCTACCTGCTAGTACCTACCTACTCACTTAAGAAGCTGTGGGATTGATCGAGAACATGTAAATAAAATAAACAAATATTGGTTGACATTTCACACAACGCCATCTAGCCTCAAACTAAGCAAAGCTTGTACGATGGGAACCAGATGATTGATAGATTAAATATATATATATTTTTTGTAAATTCATACTTAGAATAAATATCAACACCCAGAAATAGAACAAGCATCTGAGTTTAGCACACAAATGTTTGTCCTGGGTGGGGATCGAACCCACAACCTAGGCAGAGCTACTACCAACTGAGCTGAGTCAAATGAGAAGTCAAAAAGAGGTCAATGTACGTAGGTAGGTACTTATTTAAAAAAGAAGTACCTAATCCCACCGCTGTTAATTGGTTTGGTAGATACCTCAAATCTCTATCTAGGTTCTTAGATTTTTGGGAGATATCTGAAATAGGTAACTAAGTAGGTACAGTTAGAGGTACGTCCAAACGTGCTCTCATCATACCTATTTAGCATGCCGAAGTTTTGTACCTACTCTAGTTAGGTAGTTACTATCTTTTGCGAACGTGAAATACCTACCTACCTACCTACTAACCAATGATTAACACTTACACCAATCGATTTTTTTTGGTTCAAGCAAGTTATTAAAAATTAAATCGATTATTACATTCAGATCAACGTAGGTAGGTACCTTCATTACCATCATTATAATTGATCAAAAACACGACACCCATGTATAACAAGAGGAAAAACATAGTTTTTTCCTAATTCCTGATGATTTTTTCCTCATGCTCAGTTTCATTCGCAAATCGAATAGGCTAGTAAATACCTAAAGATTTAAAAAATAAGCACCGCAGGCAGCGTTTCACTCTACCGAAGAGAAGTTAGAGAACCTACCGAATATTTGTGACGATAATAACATATTATCCTTCCGTATGTTCTGACAATTATTATTTGGCAAATGCCAAACAAAAATGAAATTTTTGCCTTCTAAAATGTTGGAATACTTCTATTTTTTCTTGGAGAAAAATGCTGCCTGCGGCGTTCATGCTAGGGGGGTAGTTATTCCATCAAGACAGGCCTATACCTACTACACGAGCGAGAGTATAGAAGTGGATAATAATTAAATCTTGCAGATAATGGCGGCGGCCGTGTGCCGCGTGCGTCACATTTGATTTATCCACAGCATTTCAATCGCTATCGAATAATCGTCACCCAGCTCATTATTTTCACACCTCAGGGTGACCTATTTTATACTATACAAGCTGTTGCCCGCGACTTCGATCGCATTTAATTCAACTTTAAATGTTAGAATATCGTTTTTATGCCTAGTAAGAGAAAAAGCAAAAGCACAGTTAAGTACGTGTAGGTAGGGGAATTTTCGGGCTCAGCAAAAAAAAAAGAATTTTCATCTTTACAATCCTTATTGACATTGAAAGCTTTCACATTGGTACTTAATGTTCCGATAGCTTGACCAATTTATTTACTACTATTTCTACTACGTAGTTAGGTACTTTGTATTTATTTATTTATTTATATGGCACACAAAACAGACAGCCTTAGAATCATTATTCATCTACTACAGATGTATTACATTATTATTAGATATATATTATTAGTATATTAGTAAGACAGCGGGCCGAATATGTGTGCACATTATAATTATTATTATTTTAGGCAGGAAAGCTCCTGTGGAAAAAGTATAGGTACTTATAAGAAGTCTAGGTCTTCATTTGATTTGAATATTTTGTCTAAAGACTTTCTTAGTGGTAAATAAATAGGTACTCCATTAGAGAGTTAGAATCATTAGACTGGCTTCACAGCTCAGTTGTGGGTTGTGGGTTCGATACCCACCCAGGACAAACATTCGTGTGATGAACGCAGATATTTGTTCTGTGTCTGGGTGTTAATATATATTCTATGTAAGTATGTATTTACAAATCCGCTATTTATTTCCCATAATACAAGCTTTCCTTAGTTTGAGAATGAGGCTAGATGGCGTTATGTGGATAGTCCATCAATATTTATCTATTAATTTATTTATTATTTAGAATAGATAGATGTAGCGAGTGGCATGGGTTCCCGCGGCGTCGCTCGGTCGGGCAGAGAGGATGCTGCGCCGCTCCTAAATATTGTAAACAAGAGCTTTTTCGATTGGTCCACTACGCGCACGCCGGGCGCTGTGACTTTGTAACGACGTCTTTTCAGAGCGCCGTTTTACTTTCAATTTCTTCTGCCACTCGTTTCACCTCCATGTACGAGCACGTAAAGCGCAATCGAATAACTAAAATTACCTAATTAGTTATAAACTATGTAAAAGTTTCTTAGTCTTAGGTACTTCACCGTAGACATCTAACGACGTTGTCCTTTTAATTATTTAATCCCAGTGACGTATTTTCAAACATTGAATAATGCCACTACGAAATGACATCGTCCGATTCGTGAATTAATTTGCAAGTATGAAAGCGGCGACTTTGTATGGGTATCGGCTCGTTGGAGTAGCGCTCTCTCGCGAGAGGTGAAATCGATAGTGTCAGGTCTCGGCGGCCGCCGGTGCGAGGTTGCGGCGCCGGGCGGCGCGGCGGGCGCGGCGGCGCGGCGGTGGGGGCGCCAGACGCGCCGCGATGGTGGGCCGCGACAGCCGCTCGGAGAACGCGGCGCGCCCCCGGGCGCCGCGGCATGAGTAGCGCGCCAGCTCGGCCCGGCCCTCGCGCCCGCCATGGCGCAGGCCGCGCCCGCGCCCCCGCAGTCCCACTCCTTCGCGAAGAAGACCTTCCACAAGCCCACGTACTGCCACCACTGCTCGGACCTGCTGTGGGGCCTCATCGGGCAGGGCTACGGCTGCGAAGGTACGCGCCGCGCATGCGCCCCGCGCGCTCGACGCCGGCGAGCACGACCACGTTATGCAACCCGCCCCGACCGCGCCGCCACCAGCCTTGCACTTGACGCTCAAGGACAGCGGAGGCCGCTCGCCCCGCCCGGCGCCCGCCGCACGTCGTCGTGCCCATGGTACCGTATGGCGCGCCGGCGAGGGGCAGGCGAGCCTGGAAGCGTTCAGCGATGGCGATGCCGAAACGAGAGAACGTTTCCGAGCATATCGATCGATCTGTTTTGTAAGAGGTTTTTTCGTAGCGGAGCGGGGCGGGGCGGAGCGGGACGGGGCGCGGCTGCACCCGCGCCCTGCCCCGCTCGTGTGAGCGTGCTGGTCTGCTCGGGTAGCACGAGGTGCTGGTAAGTGTCTCCGGGAGCGACGCCCGAGCGGTTGGAGGACATCTTGTTTTTGCGTAATTTGTTTTCATCCTGCGAGCTAACGCCGCGCTCATGCGTGATCTGGTGGATTTTTTTAGTATTTAATCCATAGATCGGCGTTTATCTATCCGTCCCAAATGATTTATCGTCGCCAGCACACTGTAAATACATCGCGCAGTAAAACTACTCATAAAACATTCGGACTTCCATTTAAATGGTAAAAGCTCCAAGTAACTCCTTATTAGCTACCTGCCGTGGTACTCGTACAACGCATTAAGTACCTACGCGTACTTTATGGTGTTAAAATAGTTCCGCTTAAAATACTCATGACGAAAAACACTGAGAACCCACAGCCCAAAATAAACTTCACAAACTACTAAACACGTTCAATTAGGTACTTAAAACAATAATTTCGTCTGTTTAGAAAGGGTTAGTCATAAAATCTATTAATACTAATACGTTCTAGTCGCGATTTCGACGAACTTATCAATACGTAATAACATACATTAGTACTTATTAGGTCAAATAAAATATGGACCTATATTTTTCAAAACCAACATCATATCTTTTTTTCTTTTTTATAACTACCTATTTTATGTCCAATAGGGGTAAATGTTGTTACTTTTCTAAATGTTAAAACTCCATCCACATTTGTACCTACACAATAAAATAGTTAAGTTATATTCTGTTCTTCTTCTAATTTGGAAAAAATCTCCTTAGTACTAAATAGCAGACTGTTAAAACATACACATTCAATACAAGATAGTTTTATAAAAGTGGTTACGTCAGTGGTTGTGGGTTTTGTGTGTTTTTTTTTTAAAGTAACTTCACAGTTAAGATATTTCTACAATATTCTACAGAAATCAGAAACTTCTCTCTCCACAACATAAGATCGTCTTAGCTACAGCGTAGCGGGGTCAGCGTAGCGTTTCGTAGCGCGCTTGTTGCTCGTAGCTCGTAGCGATCTTCGGAAACCTATTGAATTGGAAATTTTCAAAAACTATATTTTACGATAGAGATTATTTACTTTTTGCTGAAGTATGTTTTCACAGTAGGAATATATCATTTTTTTATGTGCAAAATTAACTATGTACATATTCAATGGTCATGTCAGTTTGAAAACTAGTGTTTCTTAATAACCAAAAGACGAATTAGATTTTTGTTAGAAAATTTTCGTGTTTGACTTCGAAACCCTAAAACATCGGATAAGTGCAAATCTGACTCGCACACCGAGGGTTCCGCAAAAACGTTTTTTAAGTATATAACTACAAATCCAGGAATTTTTTCCTTGTGATCTTGTTTTTTGCGAAACATCGTTCTAGTTCGAGAAATATTTTGTAGGTGATGATGGTATGATCTTTTAGACACTAGCTATTAATCGCGATTTCGTGTGCATTGATTATTTTTTAATATATTCCAAATAAAAACCTTTTTATTTTACAAGGATACAATCTATCTCCTTGCCGTCAAGTCCTGAAAAAATTACAAACAAACAAACTCATTATCGCGTTTAGCTTGTATTCCACCAAACATCATACTCCATAATAAGCCGTGGTTATCGAAGAGTTAACTGATATTTTACTTGTATTTAAATTACATTATTCTGAGAATATGTATTTAATAGATATATGTATATTGGTCAAATCGACCCTAAAATGTTAAAATAGAGATTCACAGACAGACATCATGATCACTCTCTAAAGAGACAGATGCTATAGTAGAGAAGAAGAAGAAAATCCTTTTTTCCCATCGAGGTACGGAATCCTACCACAACCAACAATACAGAAAATAAATTAGTTTATACAACACGCATGGTATTAATTTGGCTAGAGTCCCCCGGCATGCCCTAAATGGCATGTTTCCTCGCTTTCCCAGTGGACCAGCCGATGACGTCACGGATAAGCAACCGTACAATCGCGCACATAGCTTCTGCGTACCTACTCACTACGCTTGCACATTTATAAAATAATAAATATGATCACGACTGTAATCCCCGGGCTCGGTAGATATCTCCTCAGATCTTTGGTTACTTAAATCTTTTGAGGATATCTAAAGGGGGTAGTCAGAGGCAAGTCCAAACATGACATTTGGTACATGCCCACATTTTGCACAGTAGTTAGTATTCCGTACGTGACAGGTTGCAAGCCCATCGCCGCTTATAAGAATACTAACCTATGACGCACACCTTCGACTTATTAGTTCTAGGGTATGCCGGTTTCCTCACGATGTTTTCCTTCACCGTTTAAGAGCACTGGCATTGCGCACATAAATTTTTCGAATGGAAAAACACATTTATACACTTGGTATAATAACATGATCAAACTCTATTTCGAAGACAATACGAACTATTATTGAACGCTACATTTTTTCATCATATTTCTTTATACTTTTGAAGAACAAAAACATACCTATCCTACGGGAACCGTACATTTTTTCGAGATAAAAGATGCCTATGTCCTTTCTCAAGCTCTTGTCTATCTTTGTACATACCAAATTTCATCAAAATGAGTTTTGTAGTTTAGGCGTGATTGTGTAACACACAGAGTTACTTTTGCATATATTATATATAAAGAATATTTTAGGTAATTTTTTTACACCTTGGCTTACATTATTGAAGTTTTAGTAAGGATCCCTAATTTTTTTGAAAATATAATATAGCCTATGTCACCCGCTAATAGTGTAGCTTCCGAACAGTGAAAGAATTTTTCAAATCGATTCAGTAGTTTCGGAGCCTATTCATTTCAAACAAACAAACAAACAAACAAACAATCAAAGTTTTCCTCTTTATAATATTAGTTTAGATTACGAGTAGTGAGGATAAGGCCGCAATACGAGAGGTAATGCACTATAGTTTATTATTTTGACGTTTTGCATACGATTTTGAAAGGGTCTCAATATAGCTAAGTCACTTTGGTCGCTGAATGTTGTAAGGGTGATCAAGACACAACCAATGATTAAGACTTATAATATACTCATATAGAGCGCTGGTGGTGTAGTGGTAGCACACCTGCCTCACGATCCGAAGGTCGTGGGTTCAAACCTGGTCGCCCACCAATGAGTTTTTCCATTCGAAAAATTTATGTGCGCAATGCTAGTGCTCTTAAACGGTGAAGGAAAACATCGTGAGGAAACCGGCATACCCTAGAACCAAAAATTCGAAGGTATGTGTCATAGGTTAGTATTCTTATAAGCGGCGATGGGCTTGCAACCTGTCACGTACGGAATACTAACAACTGTGCAAAATGTGGGCATGTACCAAATGTCATGTTTGGACTTGCCTCTGACTACCCCCTTTAGATATCCTCGAAGATCTAAGTAACTAAAGATCTGAGGAGATATCTACCGGGCCTGGGGATTACAGTCCTATTTTTTATTTTTTATTTTTTTTATTTTATATACTCATTCAATTTTATATAATGGGTCATTACTTTCCCACACAAATACAACTGAAATACATTATTTCCTTGTAAGTCCTATATCATCCTAGTATCATCCCACTAATAAAACATGATTATCCTTATTTTGTAGGACTAATAAATATTTGTAAAAGACAGTTTATCCGGACATTCGATTTTATTAAAAAATACTTCTATCTGAATTTACCGCGACTTTATACGCGTATAATGTTATTTTCGTACCACCTTTAACACGTTGTCTACCATCCAAAATTTAAGTCTCAACGACCAGACAAAGATTTTTGTATTATACATAAATATTTTATATATAACTAAAAAAAACTACTAATAAAGTAATTGCAAAAAATAGAGATATAATCTGAAAAGACAGATTTTTCTCTAGACTGAGTGAGGTAAATCTTTTTCTCTAGACTGAGTGAGGTAAATCTTTTCAATTTTTTATGATTTATCATTTTTTTAAACCGATTTACTCGTACTTTGTATGCATTTCAAAAAAAATATTCACGTACCTACATTTGCGTCAAACCGCGTTTAGTAAAACACAATTTTAAATTCCACTTGGAATTGTCACAGACAACTGCATGCATTATCAAGTAAAATAGTATTTTGCAGTCCTATGTGTTAATGTGCAAGTTTCGTATTAAAATAGGAAAAAAAATCAGAACCGTTAAAATTATCACTCTCGCGCTCATTTGTATTTTCGTTTTAGAACTCTTTTTGCAGAAATTTGATGGAAAAGACGGAATTTTCTGGTACTATAATGAAAACCGAATAAGTAGTGGTACTTACCTACTCTTCTATGATTATAATCAAAATATACGTAGGTACTTCAATGCTCAAAGCAAAAGAAAGGCACCGCTCTTACAAAGAGTACAAAGTTGTCTACTCCCATTTCGCTTCACACGTCTCTTATCTATGCACAATGGGCACTTGGCGGCGGAACCACGGACAAGCATTGTCTATGGGACATTGTCTATGGAACATTGTAGCGCACGACGCGTGTCGAGATTGTGCCTCTGTTTTGTATCAAACGTATTGTGTATTGTACCGTTCGCGAGGGTGACGCGAGGTTTGCATGGGATGCACTGTCATGTGATAGCCTTTTGTTTCCATTCAATCTTTCCGATGCCGTGTTTATTTATACTTGTGGCACGACCTATTGACCGATTTCTATCAGAGAAATAAAATACTTGAGCATAGATAGATAGAAAATACTTTAATGCACACCATGAATACAAATAAATAAGTAAGGATAATCATATAAAACTTTAAATAAAATAAATAAATATTGGTGAACATTTCACACAACGCCATCTAGCCCCAAACTAAGAAAAGCTTGTACTAATGGTTAATAGATTAATTTGCTCATACTTTATTTTTGTAAAATATATAGAATACATAATAACGCCCAGGCATAGAACAAAAGTCTATGTTCATTACGGAAATGTTTATCTTGGGTGGGGATCGAACCCACAACCTACAACGCATAAGGCAGAGCTACTAACAACTGAGCTGTGGGAACAGTCACTGAGCTATGTTGTACAATGGGCGGTCTTATCTCTAGAAAGCGACCTCTACCAGAGTTTAACTTTTGGATGGAAAGGACTGATAGGTACCTACACGTAATTAACATAGTAGGCTGGGTTTGCATTGTTTTTTTTTGGCTAAGATTCTACCACCAGACACTTTCAAATCTGTGAACTATTATAAAACCTGTGAAACATGGAATTTTGAGTCTTATGTTATTAACACAAAAGTCACTTTAGAATGAACTGATTGTCTGTACAAAAGGGTTGGCAAATTTTTGAAAGTAAAGCTACGACGTAGCATGCAGCACTAACGAGGTACAAAACGTTACGCTATACCTGCTACGCTGGGTCTACGAATATTGCTACGAAATTACAGTACCTTCAAATCACACCTGTTTTTTAGGTCGCAACAAAATATTATTGAAATAACCGGACTCAAATGGAATTTTTTGAATCTGATAACTTTGGAAATTAGCCTTATCGTTAATAAAAATTAAAAATAAAAACTTTGGAAATTAAACACTATAAAAAATTATTTGAACTTATCTTGAAAAGGATAATCCCATTTGTATGTATCGGGTACTTAAACTCTTAACTCAAATAAAATGATCTGATAGATCATCCATAAAAATAGTCGACGCTTAGATAAGTATAAAACTTATAAATATATGGTAATTTTTACCATGATATTACCAAGTATTTTTCAATAATAAACAAGCAGACTCGAGAGCAGATCCCGTCTCTTTATTCTATGAATATTGTTTTTTTTTTCTATCATAATGCAAGCAAAGTCAAAGTTCCATTTATGTTTAATTCTTTATACATAGCTATCACTTCAGAAACCGTAAACACCTGTCTTTCTTAAACATAAATACGATGACGACTGTAATCCCCAGGCTCGGTAGATATCTCCTCAGATCTCTAGGTCTTTCAGGATATCTAAAGGTAGTCAGAGGGGCGTTCAAACATGACATTTGGCACTCGCCCACATTTTGCAGTGGCATCCCGTATGTGACAGGTTGCAAACCCATCGCGTCTTATTGCCGTTCTATAAATAGACCTCGAAAAATAATAATTGTGCGTAAAGTGATGGTGAAGCACAGAACGGGGCTACGCCTGGCGTATGTAGGTTACCACTGACGTCACACCGTGGTGACCTACTTCCATTGCCATTGAGGGACGCGCGTCAATGGTACCCTGCCCCCCCCTACACCCGCCGCACTGCAACCCCCCTCTTTATTACTTGGTGGGTGTGTCAAAATTGTACTAAAAATAGCTTGGTAATAATCTAAAGTATTAGTTTCAAGACATTCTTAAATTAATATAAACGGATGCAAATTAGGACATAATATCTCTACTTGTACTTAGCACTTTGGTGGATAGTGCAGCCTTTGAGGCTCACTTTAATTCTTTCACCACAATGGTTAGAAAAAAGAAGAACAAGAAATGAGATCTATGAATTGTAGTTTAAGTAGGTAGATATTATTTTTATGCACGAAAAGACTTAATAACACTTTACTCTTTACACTCTTTTCATTACTCGATTTTTTTTATGTTTGAAAGAACAAATGACATGATTAGAAGATCTGTATGACTGACGAAATTATAACGATTGACGAACAAAAAGCTAGATACTTTACAAGAGCGTAATCAATCCTATTTCCTATCCTATCTTTCTAATGTTATAAACGTGAAAGTTTGTGAGGATTAGAGATGTATGCGGCTCAGAGTATGAACTGGCCCTGAAGAGAACTTCTACCCTAGAGAAGGAACTCTGTGATGCCCACCATCAAATCACAGAGCTACAAGAGGCCGCTCAATGCTCTGTTGCACTGAAAACCCAAAGTTTATTCGACGAGTTAGTGTCAGCTGGTAGGGAAAATGGCCCTGATGCATGCTGTGATACCCCGACTGTAATGATAGATTTGACAAATGATGACTCAGTGAGAGTTGCAGCATGCACCAGAAGTAAGCTTAGTAAAAATAAACTAAAAAAATATGTAAAGATTAATAAATTTATAAGTAAAACAAAAAGGCAATTAAAAAAACAAAAAAATATTGTATCTCATATTAGGACTAAGAAAGAAAAAATTGATTTAATAGATAAGCTGCAAATGTGTACATTACAGCTAGAAAATACAAAACTAGGTCATGATTCTGAAATACAGCAGCTTCAATGTGAACTTGCCAGTGTAGAAGAATCATTAAAATCAATTTCTAACAGATATGAAAAGTCTCAGGAAGTGATACGGGAGTACTCATTGGCCATGGATGAACTACTCAGGCTGTCAAATAATAATCAACAGCGTTTTGACTCCCTTGTGGCTAACCACTCATGCCACTGTCAGCCTCCTGTGAGTCCGGGGCCAGTGAGTGCTGCCTCATCAACTTCTCAGCTGTGTGCCGAGCTGAACAAAAATAAAATTACAAATAAAACTATAATGTTCTGCGATGAAATTGGAAAAACTATGGGCCAGTTACTAAACACTAGAATGGGACACCCAGTCATAAATAATTGTTTGCCTTATGCTGACCTGCATGAAATCATGCAAAATATAAGTAAATGTAATCTTAACCAGGGCTCTAATTTAGTGATTTGGCTTGGAAATAGGGGTAATATAAACAAATTAGATCTCATAAAATATTTTGAAAGGCTTTTAACTTTACAAGTGAATAGAATTGTAATTACATTCCCCTACAGCAACAGCTTGCCACAAGCAGAAAATGACCTTAGATATAAGCTGAATCAGACTTTGCATACATTATCATGCAATAATAATTTCCATTTGATGGACATAAATTGTATTATTGACAAAAATTACTATCAGACCAAAGGTAAATACTACCTTCCCAATTATTATAAAAGACAGGTAGCTGTGTCGCTATCTTATTATTTTAATATATCAGCCAAAAACTTGGCTACTAACTATGCTTCTATTGAGCATATTGACATGACTCTGGAAATTACTCCAAGTCATTTAAATTAAATGCAGAGACAATAGAGGAAATCTCTAGCACTAAATATTCAAAAAAAAGTCAATTAAACAATAAATCATGTAAAAATAAGTGTAAGTTTACTAACTTGGTGCATCAAAATATTCAAGGACTTAGCAAAAAAGAATTAGAATTAGACCTGTACATGAACTCAAACAAAATTGACATAATCTGCCTAACAGAACACTGGCTGCGAAGCCATGAGCTCATGTTCAATTTCCAGAATCACCAAGTTGGTAGTTCTTTCTGCAGAGTAAATTCTATAAGAGGCGGATCATTAATTTTAATAAATAGACAAATTAAGTTCAAAGAACGCAAAGACATTGTAGCCCACTCTGTAGAAAGACATATTGAGATATCCTGTGTGGAGTTGGAGCAGTTCATTGTTATAAGCACTTATAGCCCACCAACCGCTTCATTTGATATTTTTGAAAGAAATATGGAGGAAATTTTGAATAATATTATATCAAAATCAAATAAACAAATCATAGTATGCGGTGATTTCAATGTAAACTTACTAGAGAAAAACGGTTTAAGTACCAGAATGATTAGTTTGTTTAAATCATTTAATCTTGAACCCTTATTTATGGAACCAACTAGAATAACTGCTACTTCAGCCAATTGTATAGATAATATTTTTACGAATATAAAAGAAATAAGGAAAAATTTAATTAGCAATATTCAATCAGATCATCTTGGTCAATTAGTCACTATAGAAACAATAGTCAAAATAAACACTAAAAAAAAAATAACTTACATACCAGTTACCACAAATCGTTTGGAAAAAATGAAATTGAACCTTGCTACAACCTTACCTCGCTTATTATATAATGATGACAATCCAAATGATTTATATAATAATTTTTTCAATGAGTTTAATCAAACGTTCAATGAAATTTTTAAATCCAAAACGGTTGTGGTCTCTAGCAGTACTAAATTTTGTGAGTGGGCAACAGCAGGTATTCATAAAAGCAGGCGCACTTTGTATGAACTATACAGCGAAAAACAGTATAATTTTAGTGAAGAGTTTAAAACTAGAGTTAAAAATTATTCAAAAATTTTTAAGAATGTTTGTAGAGTTGCAAAATCACAACATATAAGTTCTAAAATTAAAACCAGTCAGGATAAAATTAAGGCTACTTGGAAAATAATTAATAGTGAGACTGGAAAAATCAAAACTCAAAGTAATGTATTAAATTTAAACATTAACAATAAAATAATTAACCAAGATACTGATGTAGCACAGGCATTTGAAACATTCTTTACTGATATTCCAGTCTCTACTACTAAATCTTTAAAATCTTCACCTGTAATAGCTCAATCTATATTAAAAGATAGTTTACCGGAATGTGATGTAACATTTCATTTTGACTATGTGAACAATAACGACATCATTAAAGCATTTAAACAGATTAATGTAAAAAAAACCACTGACCTCTGGGGCATTTCTGTTAGCGTTGTAAAATCATTGATTGAAATTATTGCACCTGACTTAGCTTTCATATTTAACAAATGTATTGACAGTGGTGTCTTTCCTAACTTAATGAAACATAGCAAGATTACACCTCTGTTCAAATCTGGTAGTCATTCAGATCCTTGTAATTTTCGACCAATATCAGTGTTACCTACACTTAGTAAAATATTTGAAAAACTTATTCTTCATCAATTACAAAAACACTTTAACAGTAATAATATACTTGATAAAAAACAATTCGGATTTACAAAGGGCCGCTCAACAACTGATGCCGGTGTTGAGTTGGTATCACATATCTTCGATAACTGGGAGGAATCTCTCGATACCTTAGGTATTTTTTGTGATCTGTCTAAAGCATTTGATTGTGTTCACCATGAAACATTAATCATGAAACTCCATCACTATGGTGTAAGGGGAGTTGCACTTAATCTTTTAAAATCTTACCTCAGTGACAGACTTCAACGAGTTGACGTAAATGGGAAACGTTCTCCGGGGTCAGTGGTAACAATGGGTGTACCACAAGGATCCATATTAGGACCATTTTTGTTTTTAATATATATAAACGATCTACCCAAACTTGTCAGGGATGATCAGGAGATTGTACTGTTTGCTGATGACACGTCACTTTTATTTAAACAAAAGCGGCGTATGACTAATTTTGACGAAGTGAATAATGCAATCTCTAAAATTGTAAAATGGTTTAATGTAAACAACTTATTACTAAATGAAAAGAAAACGAAATGTGTTCGTTTTGTACTACCAAATGTTCGACATTTAGATACCAATATAAAAATAAATAACGAAAATATAGATCTTGTAGACACCACAGTATTCTTGGGCATAACTTTAGATAATAAGCTTCAATGGGGCCCGCACATTGATAAATTGTCGAAGAGACTTAGCTCTGCAGCATATGCAGTTAAAAAGATCCGTCATTTCACCGACGTAGAAACTGCTAGACTTGTATATTTCAGCTACTTTCATAGCATTATGTCTTACGGCATTTTGTTATGGGGGAGTGCTGCAGATATTAATACTATATTTGTGTTGCAGAAGAGGGCTGTTCGTGCAATTTATAACATGGGTCCTAGAGAATCTCTTAGAGATAAGTTTAAAGAAATAAACGTCATGACAATGCCATGTCAGTATATATATGAAAATTTGATGTATGTTCACAAAAACATTAATTTATTTAGGAAAAATAGTGATAATCATAATGTTAATACTAGACTTAAAAATAAACTCGCTGTTCCCACGGTTAGGCTCACTAAAGTAAGTAAATCCTTTAAAGGGCAATGTGTACGCTTCTATAACAAGATCCCAAGTGACATGCTTGATTTATCAATTGGAAAATTCAAAAATGTAATTAAACAGAAACTGTCTAGAAAAGCTTATTATAAAATATCAGAGTATTTAGATGATAAAAAAGCTTGGGATGAATCAGCTCCAACTCTGCTAGGTATTCCTTACAAAATTAACAAGGATCATACAAAAAAAGCGCTAGGGCCCAGCGAGTTTCTTGCCAGTTCTTCTCGCACTGGGGATAGGACTGGAACTGGCACTTAGACTCACCTAGTATGTAAGACGTTTCAAAGTGATCCCTGTGATTCTATTGAAAATAAACATATTTTGATTTGATTTGATTTGATATGGATGTTTTTACTCAACCACGCTGAAACGGCTGAACGGATTTGGACGAAACACGGAACAAGCGTAGTTTATGAAGTGAGGTTTTTTTTAACCGGGTATGTACCACGTGAGCGGTTGCTTGTAGGCTATAATTAAACAACGAAGCCGCTGGCGGAAGCTAGTACATTATAAGAGCCTGCAGGCTTTGGTCTTTGTGTCGTAAGTTCGTATTTAACTCTATTCATGAAGCTGAAGTTCGTACACTCAATCTGTAATGTACTCGTCCGGACAATGGTAGGTACCTACGCCTCTATTACTTGAACGAAATTCTGAGCGAATTCACAATAACAAAAGCTGAAGTTAGCACAATGGCAAAAACTTTGCTCGACTGCATGTGCATCTATTATTTAACCAGCCTTTGTGAGATTCCTTTTAGATTTTTAATACAGTTTTACTGCAATTTCCTTTGTAAAGCGAGTACCCTAATGATGCATGGACGCAAGCCTCGAGGGAGGCTGTGTGATAGACTCATTAGTGTTCCGCCTCGGGAAGGACGTCAAGAGTTTAAAAATAACTCAAGTGCAGGCACTGAAGTGAAGTTTAAAAGTTTAAAAATAGCGCAAAAAACTAGTAAAAGTGAGTAAGTCATCAAACGGACTCATTAATTTAGATTTTACAGCCATTAGAACTCGGCTGAACATTTGTTTAGAGAAACATTAAGTAGCTATCTAGTAATGGTTGCTTTACGCTGCAAAAAAACTCCTGATGGGCACTTTAATCTTTTCACAATACTGGTTTAAAATATTAATGACACGATAGAAAGAAGAATGCCACAAGGCAAAACAAATATTAAACTACATATTATGATCGAAGGAGTAAATAATAAATATTAGTGAACACACCGCCATCTAGCTTTAAACCAACAAAGCTTGTATTATGGGAACCGATTATTATAGTAATTACATCCACCGTTCGATCGATTCCAAAAAAACGAAAATCATAAATCGATGTCAAGTAAAAGACAATCACTTATTACTCGTATCGGCCGTTTGGCGATCTCGTGCATTTGGGTCAAACAATTTACTCACAATAGCTCTATTTATACCAAGAATTCTAAAATAGCGTTCACTAGTATTCCTGTACGCACGGACTAAAATAAACATCGGTTATAACTAGTGCTGCCCGCGTCTTTCGTCAGCGTTTTTGTATTTCACTTCGCTTCCACTCCGTAAAGTAGTAAAAAAACTTAGTAAAAAAGATTAAAGCAGTTTGTTTAAGTTTTCTTTAATTTTTGAACCCTGGATTGAACTATCATGGAATCTGTGGGAGCGATGCATGAAGTGACACACATTTGCTACGTTTTGTGTTATTTCAGTAGCAATAAGGTCTTAATTAACCCGAAGCACCATCAATATATAATCGACTAGCTGTTCCGCCCGCGACTTCGTTCACATAAAATATCTAAACTGAGTTTTAAACACATCAAGCAACTCATAAAAATCCCATACTACTTTGACACCCCATTTTACCCCTTTTTGAAGGTTATATTGAAAAATCCTGAAACACGTGTCCATTCGTTTTGTATTTACAGTACACAAACAAAGTTTCAGGCCAATAGCACCACCCTTTAATAAGTTCCCATACAAAAACATTGACCTCCTTTTGATGGTTATTTAGAATAATCCTGAAACACGTGTCCATTTATTTTTCATTTACAGTACACAAACAAAGTTTCAAATCAATCTCACCACCCTTTAAAAAATGCTCATACAAACATTGACCCCCCATTTGACCCCTTTTTGAAGGTTATATTGAAAAATACTGAAATACGTGTCTATTCATTTTGCATTTACAATACACAAACAAAGTTTCAAACCAATCGCACCACCCATCAAAAAGTTCCCATACAAACATTGACCCAACATTTGACCCCTTTTTGAAGATTATATTGAAAAATCCTGAAACAAGTGTCCATTTATTTTGCATTTACAGTACACAAAGTTTCAAACCAATTGCACCACCCGTTAAAAAGTTTCCATACAAACATTGACCCCACATTTGACCCATTTTTTAAGATTATATTGAAAAATCCTGAAACAGGTGTCCATTTATTTTGCATTTACAGTACACAAACAAAGTTTCAAACCAATTGCACAACCCGTTAAAAAAATTCCATACAAACATTGACTCCCCATTTGACCCCTTTTTAAGAGTTATATTGAAAAATCCTGAAACAGGTGTCCATTCATTTTACATTTACAGCACACAAACAAAGTTTCAGACCAATCGCACTACCCGTTAAAAAGTTCTCATACTAACGTTGACACCCCATTTTACCCCTTTTTAAAGGTTATATTGAAAAATCCTGAAACACGTATTCATTTATTTTGCATTTAAAGTACACAAACAAAATTTCAGACCAATCGCACCACCCGTTAAAAAGTTCCCATACAAACATTGACCCCACATTTGACCCCTTTTTGAACATTATATTGAAAAATCCTGAAACACGTGTTCATTCATTTTGTATTTACAGTGCACAAACAAAGTTTCATGAAAATCGCTCCACGCGTTAAAAAGTTTCATACTAACGTTTTCACCCTTTTTCACCCTCTTAGAGGTGGAATTTCCAAAAATCCCGCCTTAGTGGGTGCTTTTGTTATAAAAGGAAGCCACTTTCCAAATTTCAGCTTTCTATCTTCAGCGGTTTCGGCTCGGCGATGATCAATCAGTCAGTCAGTCAGTCAGTCAGTCAGTCAGTCAGGTTAAGCTCTTATATAGATATAGATTCCACTGACGAATTTTACGGCTCGTTCACACATAGATTTTTGACGAATCGTTATTAATTTTAAGAATAAATTTTCATTTTTAGGACGTATTCACAGAGTGCTGGTATAGCGCACTTAACATAACAGTTAGACATAAAAATTCGTGCCAAATGAGGGCATGTGCCAAATATAATGTTTGGACGTGCCTCTGACTATACTTTTACTAGACTATACTCTGACTAGACTTTAGATATCCTCAAAGATTTAAACAACTAGAGATCTGAGGAGACATATACCGAGCCTGGAAATTACAGCTGTCAACATGTTTGTTATCAAATGAAATAAAAATGATATTCACGCACTTAAATGATGGCCATTGAGGCTTTACGGGGCGAGCTCGTGGTACCTCTTGCCTATTCTGTGGGGGGTGCATGCCCTGACCTGGAACGTAACTGTGTCAACGATGACGTCAGGGGCTTCTATGAACCGATTGATACCACCCATTCATCTTGCTAGCATACAAGGATATTGAGTACCTGGTTTTGACGACTTTAGACGTTTATTTTTGTATTCTGAAAATTGTTATACCTTTAAACGAGCAATAATTTGAATCTCGGCAACGGCTCAATCATTTTCATGAAATTTAGTATGCAGGAGGTTTTGGGGGCGATAAATCGATCTAGCTAGGTTTAAATTTTCCAAAAAACACAATTTATCAAAAAAAAAACGGAGCAAAGCTCGATCATCCAGGTAGGTACTAGGTTTAAAAAGGGATTTTAATATCTAGAATTCTTTCTTAGAAGTGACAAAGTTCTGTTTAAAAATACTTCTTGTTTTACAATCGTTTGCAAACAGATTGCTCGTTTGTGGATATTTAATGACAGGCTGAAATTTATTTAGCTTTAAAAATTTAGAAGGAATATCTTTTTCGTTTATATTGATTGATCGTGTCTCACTCAACAGCAAGAGTTACCCTACTTTTGGGAATTCCTTCGGTGGATTTAATTCTTTCACAGCTCAGTTGATAGTAGCTCTGCCTTCTGCGCTGCAAGTGATGGGTTCGATCCCCACGCAAGGCAAACATTTTTGTGATGACACAGATGTTTGTTTTTGTGTCTGGGTGTTACAATGTAATCTAATGTTAAAATTGTATCTATTCTATGAAAGTATTTACAAAAAAAATATATTATTATTCATTCAGTTATCTAGTTCCTATAGTACAAGCTTTAGTTTGCTTATTATTTGGGGGTAGATTAAATGTTTTGAAAATTTTGGACTTAGTTTAAAAAAGTATTGAAGATGGTTCTTCTCATGTTATTTTTGTCGTTATTTTAAAAACTATTTAAACATTGATTTTAGAGCTCGTCTTTCAAGCTGATACCATGAAACAATGAAAGATTGATTCATATTAAGTTATTTTTCGATAATATAAAATTAACGAATATTTTACGAGATAAACAAAATTGTTTGTTGCGAACAATGACCAATAGTGAGAATAATGATGAAACCATTGAGGAGAATCGCCTATTATAGACCCCCTTTCTCGGAGCCACCCTATACTTGTTAGGCGGGGAATAGTAAGTGTTTAGTGAACTGTGACGGGTGCATGCCCTGTGTAGAAAACTATGTCAACGGTGACGTGGGCAGACGTGCAGCTTACATGGGGCGCCGTGTGACTGATCGAAATCATCTTTTTGATCTAGCGGCTAGAATCTAGCCTGTGGCATCCCACCTAAGTTAGAGATATGTATACACTTATGTAAATAAGTATCTGATCTAAGTGTATACGCTACTAGTAGTTGATCTTGATTGTTATTGAGCTTAGATAGCTTAACAGTCTCACATGTATTTTATAAATGGTGTGTATAAAGATTTGTCTATATAAATATACGTATTATAATAAAGCAGTAGGACCAGGTGTGTTTTAATATTGAAGAAAAGTTATAAAAAAGATAGTGACACATAGTGACTGAAGGGTAAGGTAAGGTAATCACAAATCAGCGATTTTTGTAATTATTTTCTTTCTGTCTGTTTGCTTGTTTTCGTATATCTCTACAAACTGAACGGCGTTTTATGAAGTTTTGTATGAAAAGATACTATTCGAAAGAAGTTTTCGTAAACTATCAAAAACTCATACTAGGGGTACAGTACAGACACCATAATTTAATGTTTACAACAAGGCAGGTGTCATCTAGTTCCGGATCACTATGCGCCGACGCCGACGCTCGTTAATACGTAAACTACATTCTACTATTTCTGCTTTTGTCTATAATTATCTATAGTTTGCGCGTTGCTTACGTCATCACGTCGCCGTCACTGTTTTACGATACATTTATCGACTGATGTTAATCACCCGTTCTAACATTGAGATCATTACTTTTAAAAGTTTCTTCTTGATGAAGGCACTTACTAAACGATTGAACTGTTACTGGTTTTTGGAACGAAGTTCCTTATCGCGCGTTGTGAAAGGGGGCTAGACGGAAAAAATTCTCACGAAAAGTTGTAACGACACTTTTTGCTATAGTTGTAAGCCGTGCGGTGTGCGCATGTTTCTCTGTCTGTCTCTCTCTCTCTCACAAATTAATCGAAAGGAACTTCGTTCCATCCGGGCGTCCCTTGACAACTCTCAATTTTTTTTTGATTGTGATATTTGGGTTTTTTTGGAAAAAATGTAGCAAGGGCTACGCAGTAGCTACTACGGCGTAGCAGATGTGATGTCCTCACTACGATCGAGTTTTTAGATGATTTGTCATTGTAATCGTGATCATATTAAATTATGTTAGTGTTATTGTTCGTGTTACAAAGATTTTTTTTGCAAAAAAAAACAAACTTACATTTGAGAGACATAGACGCGTTTATCGATCTCTTCGGTTTTGCAAGACAATATTAACTACATACAGAATAATGCCTCGTCAGTCAATGTTAACAATTTTCCCGTTTCTAAATTTTACAAGCCATAGCCGTATCTCGACACTGCTGATCAAAGCTCTACACTAAAACTAGCTTGATTATAATTATTAGTGGGCAAGTCTACATGGATTTTCGTTCCCTGACTAATCATTATCGCTGAAAGTGCAAAGGCAGCGGTATACACAGGCTCTGCGCTCCCAAATACTCCCAATGGGATAGAGGAAGCCGCCGGAGCGAGCCTGCCCGCGATTGGCCCGCGCCAGTGACGTCAATGTCGACCTACCGCCGCGCCCGCCCGCACCCCGCAACCCCCGCCGAAGGCCGAACCGCTCTCTGAAAAATAATCACGATTTTCGGTCGGTTTTTTTCTTCTATCTCGACTATCCTACTAATATTATAAACGCGAAAGTTTGTGAGAATGTCTGGATGTTTCTTACTCTTTCACGCTAAAACGGCTGAACGGATCTGTATGGAATTTGGCACAGATATAGATTATGGTCTGGAATAACACATAGGCTACTTTTTATCTCGAAAAAATGTATGGTTCCCGCGGGATAGATTTGTTTTTGTTTTTCAAGGTACCACGCAGCAAAGCCGCGGGCGGGGAGGCTAGAACAAAATATAGATATATTCAAACTAGGTATTACACAATTATTATAAGTATGTGCAATAATGTATATGTGAAGCACGTGCTCCGTGTAACATGAGATACGAAATCATTGCTGATGCTGTGACTCACGCGTGATGCTGACATCAATTCGATAAATTACTCGGGTTCGATGTGGGTTCGATCCACGTGCTAACTTGGTTCACTGTGGAATTTTGGAAAGTCCAAAGTCTTCATGGATTTTTATATTTGATCCATTGTGTATCCAGTATCCAATATACCGTAGGTACTATAGTTGTAGATGACTGTGGTGTGTTGGCCGCAGTTAGTTTTCTTTAATGAGTTTTGTTATTTAATTTTGTTGTTAAGTACCAAGTTTGTGCCTAAAGAAGGACTGGTAAGAATGCATGGTATTCATCAAGCCGCTTGTTATCCACAAAGATCTAAGTAACTAGAGATCTGAGGAGATATCTACCAAGCCTGATGATTACATCGTGGTCATGCTTATTTGTTTTGTTTTTTTGCGTATTCTCTCTCATATAAAATGTATTTGAAATCTTGCCTTCCTTATTAACCGACTTCAAAAAAAGAGAAGGATCTCAATTCGACTAGTTATATATTTTTATTTGTATTTTTATTTTTATAATAACTCTGTCTTTATGAGCCGATTTGAAATTTTCTGTTTTGCCGATTGGTCCCATAGAAATTTCATAAAAATCGGTTCAGTAGTTTGGTTTTTAAAATGTAGGTACAACATTGAAGACAGTTTTCTTTTTAGTTTTTAACACGTTTTATCTACAATCGAATACGAATTTATTACTACAAAACCTAACAATTACCATAACTTTACAATAAACCATCACTGGGTACTTAATATTGGGGTTAAACCCTCCATTTACTGTGTAGGTCTTGAGGCATTGAATATTATAAAGATCAAACTAGCAAGTGGCAGGTTTACACGCGACGCAAGTTGGACACTTGGGTAAAAGTCAAAGGCGAAAATATAAAAGCAAAAGTACTGGTAGGTACTTCTTCTTTTTGTTTGTTTATGGCATCTGTCTTTTTTGAGATCAATTTTGGTACCACGTGGGTAAGCCGCGTGCGGAAGCTAGTAGATTGTATATTATTTATTAATCTATCAGCTCTCTGGTTCCCAATTAGCTTTGCTTAGTTTAGAGCTAGATGGCGTTGTGCAAAATGTTGTGTTTTCTCATATTTTTTCAAATTCATAAATCTAGAAAACAACAAAAGATAAAACAACAAAAGTTGACTAGCCTCAGTCCAAACACCTCAACTATTATAAGTGATATGACACATCTATTCAGCCCTTGGTAGGACATTAAATATTAAAGATCAGAAAGCAGGCCGAGCTTTAGTCACAGCACGCGATGGCAACAGGTGAGCTGACCATACGGCGATGTAATTAGGTACTACTGTGTGGAAACAGAACATTATTTTTAGACTCACTATAAATGTCTGAATTGGATCGGATATTTTAAAACCGGAAACAACAAAGTAGTTATAAACAACGGTGATAATGGCCATTAATCTGTTCACGAAATATCGTGTATGGTTGATTCCCGTGTCGTCGCGAATTAGCTATGATAATCATTCCTACGACGGGACGGTAACGATACTGTCAAACTGAAAACTGGTGAAATTGAAAATATATCAACTTTTGATGTTAATTGTAGGTAAAAGCTAATTATAATGTTTATTGCGACTACTAAAAAGCATAGCCAATCTAACATACCGCTTAGGCGGGAGTAGGTATGTTAAATTTCATACAAATCTGGGATTTTTAGTATTTTTACAGCTCAAATAAACGTTAATTATTTATAAAATTAGTATAGGTACATAGATAAAGATTTTGTGTAATCATACACAACAAAACGAATGAAAATTCTTACCCTATCTTAGACTTAAGTGGACGAAAGGAGCACTCTAAATGTTTCACTACACTGGGAGCACATTAAAAAAAATATAAAATTTAGAAGTTATTTTCATCTCTGGAGATCTAGAAGATAAACTATAATTTCATCATCATTCTCCTGCCCTTATCACACGCTAAGTGGGGTCGGCACAAAATGTTTTCTTCTTCCACTGATTCTATCATTCGTAAACTCTACTATAGAGTCTACGCCTCTTACATTCATATCATCTTTCACACAATCAAAACACTTTTTCTTCGGTCTTCCTCTACTTGCGTACCCAGATACACTCATACCTATAACTTTTTTGGAGACATGGTTTCATCTCTCCGTGTCCATACCATGCTAATCTAAAACTCAAGTTAATTCTAACATAGTAAACGGCATAGTTTCTATGTAAAAGGCTACAACAGCGAACCGTTACATAAACATTGAACTTCATAGATGACGACCAAAAGTAGGCTATTGCCCTCAAACTATTTCTGTGCCTATCTGCTCGTTGTTTACTTTGGCAGTCACCATTGGCGGCCGACCACGACCCAACTTTAAAGAAAATGATGCTTTTCATATCTCAACCAATGTAATGAAAGGATATAAGTAATAACTTTATTTGGTTCATCAATTGAAAAAGTACAGTATGGTTTTATATTACCCATAGTTAATTAGAAAGTAAAGTAGTACCTATATTTATTTTATTATATGGGCACCAAATTCGCGCACGCGACATTTCTTCGAACTTTTTAGGTTTTACGATATGCCGGTTCTTCACGATGTTTTCCTTCACCGTTTGAGAGTATAGCGCACATTATAGTGATAGTAATTTTTACTGAGAAATTCATGATTATGGAAAATATCGTTTCAGAAATCATGCGTTTGATACACATTGAGTTTATGTGTGATTCATCTTCCGTAACGATTTTACTTCAAATATTTAGTAAAGGCTTCCTTGCCATCAATTATATAGCACAGTGTAGAGTATTGCGCAATGTTTTTTTAAGTCTTGAATAATAGTGAAGATCGAGTTATTTCCTCGATGGTACGAGTATCTTGGTTTCTGGACAGGATATCGAACCCACAACTCATACTACCGACTCAAGTGTCTAGGCAAATAGTTAATTTTTAATAGTTAAGCGGTTATGTTGTGTCGGTGCCGTGCTGGCTACGGCTCCGCCTGCCGCTAGTTAAATATAGAATGACGTAGGTACGCACACCACATTTCCTTGATCTGCATCCGGTTCTGTGCCCTTCTGAAGATCCCATGGGTTATTGACGGGTTTTATACACAAAAAATCCATGCCGTTCTTTTTTTGGAACGAAGTTCCTTATCGCGCGTTGCGAAAGGGGGCTAGACGGAAAAAATTAAGACCAAAAGTTGTAACGACACTTTTTACTATAGTTATAAGCCGTGCGGCGTGCGCGTGTTTCTCTGTCTGTCTCGCTCCCTCTCTCATAGAAAGCAAGGAAAAGAACTTCGTTCCATCCGGGTGTCCCTTGACACCTCTCAAGTTTTTTTTTCTTATTATCGTGTTTTTTTGAACCAGTGTGGTGAAAGGATTAAAGTGCACCTCAGAGGCTTCTTTCGTGCACTTGACACATGTCATGTCTTCAAATGTCTTGTTCTGCACATTGTAGAACCTAAAAAGTTGTAGAATCTAAAACATGCCGCGGTTTGCTCACGATGTTTGCATTCACCGTTTGTGAATACTAAGCGCATGTAAATTTTTCGAACAGATAAAAATCATTGATGCACGACTAGATACGAACCCATGATCTTAGGATCGGAAATCTAAGGGTTACTACCACTAGACCACCAGAGCTGTATGAGTTGCCAAAGAGAGTACAAATTTTATCTAAATACATCAAGCCGTTTCAGCGGACTGAACAACATATCTTTTACGTAGAAAGATGATGATACATTTTCCAAAACCGTGTTTTCAATACTGAGGTAATCAAGTGCCCCAGGGGCTTCACCACAAGCTTTTCGGGCAATATCAAAGTAATATAACTTTGATATTCCTTACTATGAACATAAAAATTGTATTGAAGTAGTGTTATTCAAGCTTGAAATGTGACGTAAGAAGACTGATACAAGGCAGATCAAAGTCGTACGGGAAAAACAATGTAATGGAATAAAATGTGATCCAATGTAGCCCCCCTCCCCCCCTCCTCGCCCCTGAGTACAGCCCTGGAGAGGCACTGGTCGCTCTCCTTGATCTCCATCCGCCTGCGTGCCCTTCTGAAAAAGTAGTTTATTGACAAGCGCGGGTAAAAATAGCCCCATTTGTTTTGCTGACGTTTATTGAGAGTGCGAATCGGTGGAAGGTCTTCGTTCGGTTAGTTATAGCGTTTATATCATGTGGCTATTATGCGAAAAGTATTGATTTGGTCATTTTGTTTACTTGACTCTGTTACTTAGGTCGTTCGACTCAATTACTTTTGCTATCTATAAAGATGCAAGCACATGAGTTAGTTTATTTACGTATACATAATCATACGATTAGTAACTACTTGACTATTATAAACATAAAAAAATTGATTGACAATTAAACATTTTAGTTTTGAGCAAAAACGTAGTGATTATATTCTCTTTGGTTTTGAGGTCGTCTACGCGGCACTACGCACGTAGGCCCGTAGCTGTAGTGCTACGGCGTAGCAGGGAGAGTATTTTTTTTCTATGGTGAATGATAACTATGTAACTGGCTACTAAATCAAACAAATGTAGCATTTTATAACTGCGGACTGAATGTATTATTCGTGTGAGTTTTGAAAACGGTTTGCCAACACTAAGCAGGTGTGAAATAATGATGTTTGAGTGTAATTAATCTTCTGTTTTCATTGTAATCTATTATTCAAATAGAAATATATTTTATTCCAATGAAAAACATAAAGAGACTAAGATTATTTGAATTTTTTTAGCACTGCGCTATCAAACTCAAACTCAAAATAGTTATATCACAGGGATCATTTTGAATCATCTTACATACTAAGTAATTCTAGGTGCCAATACCAGCCCTATCCTCAGTCCGAGAAGAACTGACAAGAAATTCGCTGGGCCCTAGCGCTCTTTTTGTATGATCCTTGTTAATTTTGTTAGGGACACCTTGCAGAGTTGGAGCTGAATTGTTCCAAGCTTTTTTGTCATACAAGTATCTGTAGAACAAAAAAATTTCAACACCAATTATTGTGCTAATAATGTCGAACAAATGTGGCA
The DNA here is from genome assembly GCA_963675405.1 of Cosmorhoe ocellata. Lineage (NCBI taxonomy): Eukaryota > Metazoa > Arthropoda > Insecta > Lepidoptera > Geometridae > Cosmorhoe > Cosmorhoe ocellata. The sequence continues at coordinate 9,721,884 of OY776253.1, read as the reverse complement.
CTTACCATCGAGTATCGAAAACTAGATAGAAGCTCAGAATGTAAGTGAACGATTTAACGGAGAGAGAGAGAAAGAGGAAGAAAGAGAAAGAAACGATTGTATCAACAGCGTCATAGAAAGTAACCCAGTTTTATCGGCAAGTCCAGGGATGTCCAGAGTCCTCGCCGCCGGCATGCGCGCGGCTATCGATCGCAGGCTCCCGAGATGCGCCCCCCCTCTCCCCCCCACCCCGTGCCGCTCTCCCCGCACCGCCAGTTTCACTATCATACACAACGTAACTTGTAAGCTGATAAATATGCTGAATGGTCAAACCTTTCGCTTTCTATTTATCGCTCATGACCTGTCAAAGAGGCAATGCATCAGTGGAATCTTAATAATATAAAAAAAGGGTTTGTTCTAACACTTAGCTCTAGGACCGATTTTCATGGTTTTTTTGTATTTGTCTCCGTCCCAAATAGTAAAATAACTATTTAAAACATTAGGTAATGAACGAAAAAATCAAATAAAAGAAAATACTTTTTCCTTGATACAAAATTTTCATGGGTTCCGCGATAACTGATATTCACTCAGACGAAGTAGCGGGCTACAGCTAGTTACAAATAAATACTGCACCAACTCGTAAGATAGAAATAAAATAGTAATAAAAAAAGCCATATATTTCCTTATTTCGTACATGAATACGATATTTTATAAATTTGTTCTTAGTTTGTTGGTTGCGAACTAAGGACCCCTCTTTGGATAAAGACCTCTTCCAGCTTCTTCTATTCTTCCCTAAATACATCCTTTCCTTCCCTGCGACTTGGATAATATCATCAGCTCATCGTCTGATTGATCGGCCAACGTTTATTTTCCCTGGTGGAACTTTCCATCTTTTAGTTTTTATTGTCCACCTATTGTCAGTCATAAGCTAGTAAATCGATATACCACTTAATAGCTATCTATAGCGTCAAATGAGTAAGTTATGTTAAACTTGGATGTTAAGACTCTGAATGCTAAACAAAACGCGGCGTATTGATCTCGCGGGATGAATGCTCCGACTCGGGACCAAGAGTACCACCTACTTACCTATACATTGACGTTCGTAAGCTAAAGTGAACATCATGGAACTTGGAGCTTTATCGTCTTCGGATAAGTCCCAAAGTTCACCAACATAGTTTTATTATGCAACTAGCAACCGCGCGCGGTTTTGCTCCCGTGGTATATATCCGGATAAAAAGTAGCCTATGTGTTATTCCAGGTCATAAACTGTTTGTTTCAAGTTTCATCCAGATCTGTGAAGTAGTTTTAACGGGATTAAGTAACAAACATCCATTTCTCTATCGTAGAATAGTAGTTTAGGATTAGTAGGATTTTAGTAAAAGCATTTAGCAAAAATTTAACAAGAAAATGTTGATGGCTTAAATATGTAGAACTCCATAATTGGAAGACTGAATACCACCCCCGAACACGCAAGCCAAAGTAATTGCCATTGAATCACGAACTAAGTAAATCGCAATCTCAAAAATTACCTAATAATGAGGCTCTGGAAAGATTCCTCCACGCAAACTATGACGCCCAAAACACATTTAAAAACCACCGTAGAATAACCGGTTAAGAAACGGTTTCAAATCATTTCAAAATTAATTGAAAACCCCATAAAATAACATAATTATCAATAAATGTTAAGTATAAAAAGTAAGTATACCAAACCTAGGGATTACTCATGGCTTTTTTGGTTGTTTTTTTTCTTATAGTGTAACAGGTTTTTCTAACCAGTGTGGTGAAAGGATTAATGCGCCTCAGGGGCTCAGTGAACTCAGATCGGGGCTCCGCTTTTAACAATAAACGATGACTACAAAACCGCGACCTTTATATCCAAAATGGAGGGTAGTAAAATACCAACTATTAACCCTGTGGCTAAATCCCATAGGGCACTTATAGTAAGGCCATCGGTCTGAATGTAATTATGCAATTACATAGATAGCCCCCTGCGATTAGCGTGAACTTGGTCGCATGTCGCGTGGAATGCCGAATGAAGCTAACTTTAGATCACAACTTCACTAGTGCCGGTGGAAATGTATGAATAAATTATACAATAGGGGAGCCTACGGAACGTAGCTTTGTTTATTTTTCTTTGTTTATAAGCACAAATTGAGGTCAAATGAAAGTCTTTCTGAATAATACGTAGCGGACGGGTCAAGCCCAGCCATCTTGCTTTTGAAGGAACACCGTAATACCTTGGAGTCAAGATCTTATCCTTTAGTGAAGTAGAAAATATTTCAATTATGGGAAACTCAGAACAAACTACAGATGTTTACGGATTGTGTTTCTACAGCGGAACTAACAGCAGTTAACCCATGATTCAACACATAGGTATTCTTATTCTTCTTCCTACTCTTTTCCCACGCTATGTGGGGTCGGCACAACACGTTTTCTTCTTCCATTTCCCTCTATCATCTAATCTATCTATCTCTATCCTCTATCATTTTACATAGGTAATATGGAATGAAAAATCTACAATATCTCCTAGATATTTTAGAACAATACGTTATTTCATCTAATAACTATTGTGTCGTGGTCAACCAATAGAGATCAGTAACATAACTCTTACAAAAGTGTGTCATTGCCCACCATCGTTTGGGCAAGGTGGGCAACGGGAATAATCGTAGAATTATAACAGTTGACTCTTACTTTACAATATATTTTTAATAGTACTTAATATCGTGTAAATCAAAAACAGTATTTTTCAAGTAAACATATAGGTATTTTGTTTCAGTGTGCAACTTCATAGTGCACGAGAGATGCGTGGGGCAAGTGGTAACGCCGTGCTGTGGGGTGGCGCCGAGCCTTATCAAGGTAAACTACACCTTATTTCAACACACATATGGCTAATTTAACCTGCTTCAACATGGTACTTTGAACTTTGACGACCTGGTAGACCGTGAGCAATTTAATATGACAATAGTATGGTGAGGCACGAAGCTTTAATGAAAGGCCATGGAATAATTTATCAGATGAGTCGACACGTTGAAAACATTATCAAATATTTAACTGACGAGGGGTTCGAGTGATATTTTCTATAGAATGTTTTAAGTATGTTAGTTTTTTAAGGTTTGCGACAATATTAACTGATGATGTTTTCTATTGCGCAGAACCCAGTGGCTCACTGCTGGTCGGAGCCGACACATCACAAACGGAAGTTCTGTACGGTGTGTCGGAAACGACTGGATGAACTGCCGGCCTTACATTGCATGAGTAAGTTATTACCAACAGTATTTATATTAAGATTTTTAGGGCTGTTAATATATACCTTAGACTGTTTATGGACGGATGACTATATAATCATCAGCTTTGAATGACAGAAACTCAGTACTACAGTTGGCTAAACTCATAAAATGGTACTTTCAGAAGCAGATTTTTTCTACCAATATACATAAGTTTGATTTGATTACATACTTATTTGTTATCTGAACAGAAAACGATAGCCGTGGACGAGTCAACGAACAGTGCAACGTAACGTTTTTACTTTAATTGTGTGAGATTGAAAAGTGCTAATAAGTTTTATCCACAGAAACAATAACAGCCCGAAGTGTAAATTGCTAGTTTGTGTGTACCTATAACTATCCACTATCTGTGTGTCAGAACATTTACATTGTTAGCTAGCTAGTAAGGCATCCACAGAACACTCCAAACACACTAGCGACACAGTTCTATTGCCAGATCGCAAATTACATTCATGATTATAACACAACTTGTAACTCCACACAACCACCAACCAAAGAGTCACGAGAATAAGGACGAGGACAGAATATAGTATATAGAATATAGAAAATAGTCCTGTCAAACCCCTAAACTAAACTTAGGAAAAATATTTGAAGATATGGCAAACGCAAACATATTATGCCCCGCACAACATCTCGGTAGTCAAGTCACAGGCTACATCTGTTGCAGTATGCGAATACTTTGTCCACGGAGAATGTGTGGACTTCGCGGCGGCCGACTGCAGGGAGAACGCGACCTACAGCGTCGGCAGCGAGCCGCGCCACGTGCACCACTGGCGCGAGGGCAACCTGCCGGCCAACTCCAAGTGCGCCGCCTGTCGCCGCGCCTGCTGGTCCACCGAGTGCCTCACCGGCTACCGCTGCGAGTGGTGTGGCAGCACGGTAAGCTCACAACACAAATCGTCTTATGAGTCATCTTACGACAGCTGTACCAGGGTCGGTACAACTGGAGCCAGCGCTCTGTGCCAATAATGTAAAAATGTTTGTTTTCCTAGTGCCATGCCGGCTGCCGGTCGTTGATACCAGAAGAATGCAACTTCGGGATGGTGCAACCGATCTTCCTTCCTCCTTCTTCTGTTTCTATTCCGCGCACGGAAGTGCCTATGGAAGCCATCATCGGGGTGCACGTTCGCCCTCCGCCATCGCAGCGCGACTTCGGCTGCCGTAAGTGTTTGCTTTACAGCATTTAGCGGAAGCCTCGCCCGCGCCGCACTGCTTTCGGCCCTGATGTGCCTCGTAATTCATAGCTTCGATAGTACCTATAGGCGTCGCTTGCACCGTAGCCTCTCGACTCAGCTCCCAGTGAAGCAACCACGATCAGTTCGAAATCCTTTCAACTCATTGCCCAAACTTCGTGATGCTATTTGCATATGGAAACCGTTCATTTCCGTTGTGAAAAGTCACATCTCACGCACAGATTTCACAAGATCGTGTTTACTCCAATTTTCTTGGCATCGAATCTCCCATTCTTGCTGAACTTCCGACCATAAAGTAGAGAGTGAATCGCGGGGCACATGCGTTGGTAGAAGCGTGCGCGTGCGGTGCGTGAGCGTGTGTTTGGGGCAGCGCGTGCGCGGCGCGGGAGGCTCGCAGGCGCCTGGAGCCCGGCGCGGCTCGCCACGCTGGCGCGCCGGCTGCTGCCCGCCGCCTGCAGCCCGCACGCGGGCGCCTCGCCCCCTTACTCGAGAGGTATCCTTCCACCTATCTCACCCCGCACACCCTTGCATGTCTCTCTGTATGATGCCGTTGCACCAAATATCAGCTGGAGATTTGATACTAGGCATTTCTATTTTGCTAAAATATTCCGATTTGATGCCATTGAAATACCGTGTTTCTTCTCTGTTTTCTACTAGCAAAAGTATTCGGTGCAATAGCCAGTTCATCACTGTACTGAAACCACCTCTTATCAAGCTTTATAGTGAAAGTTGAAATCGAATGGTGCTTCTCTCATTAGGTCTGTGGTTAAGTAAAGTTCCACACTCTGCTTTCGCTGTGTGCTTCTTACTATGTTCCAGTCCTCGCGTTGAATATAACATAACTAATATGAATCTTCAGAGTATCACAACTTCTCCACCGCACAAATAACCACACAGTCGACAGACATACATAAAATTGAAAATGTATTCGCACTTAAAACTTGAAAAGAGCACTTTTTGGTGCAATTCTTCGCAATCATAAAACTACATGTTACGATACTCTAAATTAAGTAAGTACCAACCTACGTACATAATTGTATTTATCGATGCCAACAAAACCATAGTAGGTACTTACCATAGTCAAGTCCAATTAATTTTAATAAAACTTTTTAAAAGCAAGAATGACAATCTATGTTAAATAATGGTAAAAAAACTTTGACTACTATTAATAAATAAGTAAATAAAATATACTGTGATATAATTTTATACAATGAAATTTCAATTTGAATGATGTTTGTGATGTTGAATTGATGTCAACTTTCAGTAAAACAACAAAATATGTTTTTGCATTACTTATTGATAGTTGGAAGTGGTGTGAATAAATTTAAAATAATGATTATGATAATTATGGTTCTATCGCCATATAGTTTTATGATTACAACTAAAATCCACATTAAAATTCTTTCTTTTATCACTTCCCATCCCATTTCCGAGACTAACAGAAATCCGGCCAGCCAAGAATACTCGTGCGCAGTATTCCAACGGCCCAGGTAACGCTATGTACCTAAGAATATTTGTGTATTATGACTGTGTATGCAACTATATGCTGCTGCTAGCCAAGCAGGTTGTCCCATATATCCAGGTGTGAGGAATTATCACTAATACGATAACTAATTTTAAATATACCTAAGTTGTGTTTAACCTACGGCTAGGTAGAATGAAGTTATAATATATTATTTTAACAGGTACCTACTACGTGGTTATTGGGACTACACTTGACGTATTTTGACACATTGTGCAAGTTTGGATTGTGGAAATTCGCCAAGTGCGTTCCAAGACAATTTTTTGGGACATTCTAAGAGCTGGTACACATTAGGCGTTTTGAAGCGCGCGCTTTGGTAACGCGCGTATTGAGAACCAGTAGATCTTATCTAGGTGTACACATGCAAGCGCGCGTTTCTGATCAAACGCCGTGCTAAGCGCGCTGTATTTACGCTACCAACGCGCGCCTAACGCAACGCCAAGCGCCTAATGTGTACGTGGTCTTAGTTATAGAATGTCAAAGCGGTAGCGTCTGTGTGGGGTATAGGTGTTAAAAGTGCTAGAAATAGCTGTGTGTAGTTCTATTGATGTTAATGTTGCTAAAATGTGTTCCATACAACAGGAATGTTTTAAGATACCTAATGCTAGTTGAATACATACAACCTACAATTAAGCAAGGAATACTGGTCCATGCTAAAAATAAATATCAGAAAAATATAAAGCAGTTTCTTGAGGTGTGGAATAACATTGAAATGCTTCTAATAAACTAGATATTTACATCTAAAAACACAATAAATAGATGTAACCAGCTTCAATAATTAAAACCAATTAAAAAAATGGGCATGTTATCACTGCCGAATCAGAAATTAAGCATGAGATAATTAAGTCCCTTTCCCGAAATGAAAACAAAACTAATGTTTCCGAGAGTGTCCATGCATTGTCGGGGTGTGGGTATGAGCATTATGGGTTTTACAGCTCGCAGCGTGAGCGAGGAGTTCAGCTCGGGCTGCGAGGGCCGCTCGGGCTCCGGCGGCGGCTCCACCGGCGCGCCGGCCGACCAGGACCACCGCCCTGACCACGGGAAGCAACATCGGGACAAGACCCCCGACGACCGGGATGAAGGTAACTACTTCACAACTTTGGTATACTATAGGTAGTCACCGTGAGGACATCCCTTGGTTCAGTGGACCTACCTCATCATCATCATGATCAGCCTATAGCAGTCCACTGCTGGACATAGGATTCCCCCAATGAGCGCCATTGCGCCCTGTCTTCAGCTCGACGCATCCAGCCTCCACCAGCAGCCTTTTGCAAATCGTCACTCCTCCTGGTCGGAGGGACCTACCTACATCAATAAAATTGGTACTGAAGTAGAAAAAAAGCAAAGCTAATGAAGCTTTTAAAATTGCTTATGAAAGAAAGTCGATTAGGCCATCGAAAGTGATAGTAATAGTTTATCTCTCGACAACCTAGTTTGATCTTTTGAAGGAAGATAAAAACAGTAATGTTTCTAAAAAATTACAGATTTTTTTCGATAAAAGCTTTAGATGCTGGGAACGAAACAAAACTAAAAGAAGCAATCATTATCTACCTGTCCATTTCTGCGTTATCATCGCCTGTCTGTCCTGTTCCCTGGGGGGCACAGGAAAAATATAGATATCACTCACCAAAAGCTTCGCGCTCCGCAGAGGTGGTGAAGGTTTACGATGGAGAGGCGGCGTGGACGCGGCGGCTGTACCGGCCCGTGGTGGTGGGCCGCAACTGGAACGAGCGCGAGCTGGTCTCCGCCGCGCTGAAGGCGTACCACGTGGCGCGCGAGCCACACGAGTTCGAGCTGACGGACGCGCTGGCCGGAGACGAGCCTCCGCTGCTGGACCCCACGCCGCTCGCGCGCGTCACTCGCCTGCCGAACAAACGCCCAGCACTCTTTCTTCGTTTCAAGTGAGTGGTTGGGAAATATACATACGTTTATTTGCAGCACCTAGCGGAAACTTTGAAGAACTAAAATCTGTGGCAGTGCAAGAAAATGTAAGGAAATGAAACGAAAAAAGTTCCGTAAACTATCAAAAACCGTACTAAGCCCCCAGTATTCTAAAGATGTTCAATAACTCCTTTTTGACAAGAACCATTCGCGGTTCGTTGATAAGTATATTTCATCCAACGGATCTAGGCATTCGTGAAGTTAGCCACAGGTGCGCATGTACAGTTCCTTCCCCCCCTCCTCATACCTCCAACTGCTCCCGAAAAACGATACTGCGCAGCTCTCGCGGCTAACTTCACGAATTAGCCTAGATTCGTTGAGCCAACTATACTCGTACTCTCGTGTATTTATGAGAAACATTAGAATTTGCAATACACAAACCACCTTACTTTCTGCATAATTGTTGACTTGAACAAAACTCTATTTCGGTATGTTCAGGGAAGGGGAGTCTGGCGGAGGCTCGGTGCGGGTGTACCCGGGGAGGGTGGCGGGGGCCGGGGAGACCTTCGTGACGGTGCCCATTGTCGGCGAGCACTCGGTGGCCGACCTCATGGCCCTCGCGCTGGAGCGGTTCGGCCTCGACCCTGCCACCGCCGTCTCCGACTACCGCTGTTCAGAGATCCTACTCGACCGCGGAGGTAATTTAACACCTTAAGAGCCTCTTCGAAGCGCCTTTCATTTCCCACCAGTACCTTTTCAGGGCATTCACATCTTCTGAAATGCATATCGCTACGCTATGATTTCTATTACCTTTTTTGTTAATTCAATATTTTGATTCTCTGACACAAGAGATCTTGGTTTGAGACGACACGAGCCCCTTCTTATCTTGTCACTAGTTCTTTCAACCAGTGCAGTGAAAAGATTAAAGTAAGCCTCCTTTGTACGAGCTGAACAAGATTTAATGGTAAAAAAAAACTTTTTAATAACAGCTTTTCAGCAAGCTCTTTCATTTGATACCCATTTGTGGTAGTGTGTAAAAAATAACTAGTCCACCATCATGGATGATCCGCCATATTGGAATTAGAATTACGTCACATAATTCATCCAAAATAAACGTGAAGGTATACCAAATTTCAGCTCAATCGGTTAAAGATAACTGATTTAAAATTCAGTTGCAATATTCCACCCAGTAATGTACATTACAAGTGAAATAAAAGCTTGTAAAAACTAAAGTTCCACTACCGAAGTTGGAGCTATAAAAATGTATTGCAGTGTCTGAGCGCGTGCTGGAAGACGACGAGCGGCCGTGGCGGATCGTGGTGCGGCTGGCTCGCGAGTCGGTGCGCCGCATGGAGCTCGCGCGGTTCTACCTGCAGCCGCGCCGGGACCCGCACGGGCCCACGCTCGCGCTCTTCGTCGCCTCACTGCCTCCCGGCCTCTCCGAGCGCAATTATGAAAACATACTCGTCGAGTTCTTGGGCACCGGTCAGTACCGCAACCAAAAGCATTAAACTTATCTTCAGTAAAGCTGTAGCAAACCGTATGTCGAATACATACGTAGTATCTAGTACCTACCGAGTAACGGGACTTTACACACGAATGAATCGCGTTACTCGCGCATCTTTTGTAGTATCGGAATTTAGTATCACAGGTTGTCAGACAAAGCATTTGTCCAGTCCGAAAAAAAAAAGGTTCAAAATAAGGAAAAGTTTAAAATGCACCTTACGCAGTTTGGCATGTTTTCTACATCATCCAGATACATTCCAGATCATAAGAAAACTGGCAAGCTCTAGAACCAAAAATTCTTAAGTGTGTGTCACAGGTTAGTATTCTTATAAACGGCGATGGGCTTACCTGTCACCTACGGAATACTACTTCGCAAAATGTGGACATATGCCAAATGAAACGTTTGGACCACCTCAAAGATCTGTACCCCTAGTATGAGTTTTTGATAGTTTACGAAAACTTTTTTCGAATAGTATCCTTTCATACATTTACCTCCATCGGAAATTTTAAGGTACTAAAATAAAGTCGATATCGTGAAAACTTGATTTAAAAATCATTGCTGGGACTGCCGATTACATAATATTTTCGATATTATCGACCTTATTTTAGTTCCTTAACATTTCCGATGGAGGTAAATGTATGAAAGGATACTATTCGAAAAAAGTTTTCGTAAATCAAAAACTCATACTAGGGGTACTGGAGGAGATTTCTACAAAGCCTTCTGATTTGTCGTGATCATGTTCATTTTTGTTCTTTCTCTTTCTACTTTTTTACGCTCTAGGATCTTTATGTTCTGCATTGGACCTAGATTTTGTTTCCACAGAGAACAAGTTCAACGCGATCGGTCCCATATACTACGAGTACGGGTCGATGGTCATTACTTACGAAGATGCAGCTAAGGCTGTGCGCGCGCTCTATGCACTCAGAGAGGCCAAATATGAAGATAAGCATTTATTAGGTAAGTTCACTGTTTCTTTGAACAATAAGATTACCCAATCAGGAAAATTCGACAAACAATATGACCTGAGGACGCACAGTACCTAAGGTAACAAGTATATATAGAAATATCAAAAAAACCCGCCTGAAAGTAATTGAAAATAGCTTTTAACAGCTGCCATATTGTTTTATTTGACATTTTACATAACCTAGTAACTTTCGTGATCCAGATGAACATGACATCTCATTTGTCAGGGGCCTTTAAGCTCAAGCAAGGGGACACAAACTCTTCGGGCAATATCAAAGTAATATAACTTTGATATTTCGTACTATGTATTAAATATAATGAAGTAGTGTTACTTCAAGTTTGAAACTTTGACGATTCATGATGGTTTGTAAGTGTTGTAGTAAGGCCCCAGACAGATCACGCTACAGCAACAGCCATAGGAACTCGCATACATACACATATATCCTGTTTCATCTAATTTGGGTAAAATATATATGTATTTCTTCCTCAGTTATGCTCCTACCCAGCATCGAGCCGACCATGGTGCCAGCCGGTGTGAAGCCACTACTTGTGTTCGTGAACGTCAAGTCGGGCGGATGCCAGGGCCTCGAGCTCATTTCCTCCTTCAGAAAACTCCTCAATCCCTACCAGGTGTTCGATCTTGAAAATGGGGGTCCGTTGCCTGGGTGAGTCACTTCTTCAATTACTTAATAAATTCTGCGTGTTATTCGACTATAATAAACTTGACTTGACTGATAACGACTTTTTCAATGGAAATTGCAAATCCTTGAACTTTACTGATACGTCGGAACCTGGCGGAACACATCTTATACCTTTAAACGAGCAATTCTGGTAATCTCGGAAACGGCTTAACGATTTTCATGAAATTTAGTATGCAAGGGATTTCGGGGCGATAAATCGATCAAGCTAGGTCTCATTTTTAGAAAACACGAATAATTACCAAAAAAAAAACCGAGTAAAGCTCGTTCATTAAGGAACTAAACCTTAAAAACACACACAGAAGATTATGTGTTAATGCATGTTTCTAAAGTCTCGTGTTTCCAACTTTACTAATACGTCGGAACACATAAACCTTAAAAACACACACAAAAGATTATCTGTTAATGCATGTTTCTGATGATGTGGTTTTGTTGGCAGGTTGTACGTGTTTCGTCTCATTCCCAACTACAAGATCCTGGTGTGCGGCGGCGACGGCACTATTGGCTGGGTGCTGCAGTGCCTCGACAATGTCGGCCAGGACTCGCAGTGCTCCAACCCGCCCTGTGCCATAGTCCCTCTTGGGACTGGTAAGTTGGACAGCAATTTTAACAACAAAAAGCAGATTGGGATGACCGCCTACATTTCAAATGATTATTTGACTATGCCAAAGCCTCTTTCAATATGTACTTTATGGATTTATTTTACCAGTGTGGTGGAAGGATTAATGTGAGCTTCAGAAGCTGCTATCATGCACTAAAGGCATGAAAAGTCTGGCATTTATTATCGCATCGATCACAACAAGATCCCTTTTAGATAGATCGATAACCAAGTAAGGCTTAACGAGACAGTTGTCTCCAGGAAATGACTTGGCGCGAGTCCTTCGCTGGGGCTCGGGGTACACGGGTACCGAGGACCCGCTGTCGTTGCTGCGTGACGTCATCGACGCCGAGGAGATCCGCCTGGACCGCTGGACGGTTGTCTTCCACCCCGAGGATAAGCAGGACGAGCCCAAGGAGCAGTTGTCCAAGCAGCTACCCGGTTAGTGGATGCCATACCGATCATCATAACAGCCTTAAATTCAGCATGCTGTAAAGCCTATAATTGCTTGATAACCTTGTTCTTTATACAGTAAATTTGAAAAAATAATCATCAGTTATCCTCTTCCAATGTAACATGCCTGTGAACTTTCTACAAACTTGCTTACATCTGAGAGGCTATTGAGGGCCTTAAGTACCACGTCTTAAAATCCTTAAATCTTCCATCACCGCTTCTTGAGTCACGTCACGTTACATATACTGTAAGCTCACCACCACAAGTGACCAGACCGATCAGCGCCTCGACACCACTATCACCCACCGTGTGCGACTGATACTTCACATTGCAGCGTCTGTGACGACAGGGTCGCAGAGCGAGGACAACTCCCAGATCCTAGTGATGAACAACTATTTCGGGATCGGCATCGACGCGGACCTCTGCCTGGACTTCCATAACGCTAGAGAGGAGAATCCTAATAAGTTTAATAGCAGGTGAGGACTCTCACCATATTTTCTTAATAGCAGTAAAAAAGCTAAGAATACTCTCGATATAATCACCATTCAAACAATGAAATCAAATCGGTTCATCTATTTGGGAATTATGATGCCGCAAACAGATACACACGCTGAAATTTTAGCATGTTTGCGTCAACTATAAAAACATCGTCATTGAAATTAGTAATACAGCAAAACTTGCAGAACCAAGACAAGACGAATCAGGACCTTGGATTGCTAGCACTGGCTTCTGATGATTTTGAAACTCCTATAAGTACATAAAAATAAAGTTTCATCTATACTAATATTATAAAGTGGAAAGATTTGATTGCTTGTATTTTTGCATTGAATAGACCGATTTCAAAAATTCTTTCACCAATGTGTAGAATGAACTTTCAGGATGAACATAGGCTATATTTTAGGTACTTCGCGGGCGACGCCATGGGCGGAAGCTAGTGAGGTATGATTAAAATTGTAAAATTTAGCAACAAAACTTTCCGTGCTTGATTTCAGATTGCGGAACAAAGGAGTGTACGTTAAGATGGGGCTCCGCAAGATGGTGGGCCGCAAGATGTGCAAGGACCTGCACAGGGCGGTGCGGCTCGAGGTGGACGGCAAGCACGTGGAGCTTCCCGCAGTGGAGGGCATCATCATACTCAATATACTCAGGTAAAAACAGATAGATGAGATAGATAAAAACTTTATTACCTAGTTACTTCAGACACACACATACCGACTTCAGCTGTTATACAAAACACTAGTAAAAAAAACAATAAAATACAGTGGACAAAAAGAAACAGACAATTATATAAGAAATCTAAGTAGAATGTCTGTGTGCTGCAGTATGTCAAAAAGGTGCTGGCTCAGCGTGATATTTGCTGAGAAAGCAAAAACACTGATTTTCAGCCAAACACCTTGATACATTGAGATATGAACGATAAACCCGTGAAATTAAAAAAATAAATTTGAAAATTAAAACCCTTGATGATCAAAGCGTAGAACATGTTCGACCAAGTGACCTTTGAAACAAAAATCTTTATTGCAGCGCTCCTAAAATTACCATCGATTATAAATGGCAGCATTCGAGTGCACACACAATCACTCATCTTAGCAAAAGGTTGCAAACAAACTTTGTTCTGAAACTGCTTGAATGAAGTTTTTGCAATGTCCTTTCAAAAGTCTTACAAAACCCTCGATATATAAATGGTAGTGGAACAATAAATGTTGTAGGTACTATTGTGATCTTCACGTGGAAAAACCGCCTCTTATTCCCTACGTAATTATTGAAGTTATATAAACAAAACCAACCTGGTTTCCAGCTGGGGCTCAGGAGCGAACCCGTGGGGCCCGGAAAAGGACGACCAGTTCAGCAAGCCGAACCACTGGGACGGCAACCTGGAGGTGGTGGGGGTCACCGGCGTCGTCCACCTCGGGCAGATCCAGTCGGGCCTGCGCGGCGCGATGCGGATAGCACAGGTACCTGCAACCATCATTATAATTCAACAAAAATAAGTTTAAAAACTATATAGATTAAAAGACTCTTGAACTGGGGCCTTACAAGCTCTTCGGGCAATATCAAAGTAATATAACTAATCTTTCGTACCATGACCATTACTTTGTATTGAAGTAGTGTTACTTCAAGCTTGACACTGACGTTTCTGAAACATGATGGTTTAAAAGCTTGTGTTAAGGCCCGAGGTTCAAAAATTACTATGTCAAAAGTTGCTAAAACCTTTTCCACCGTCCACCAGCACTTCTATAGAAATACCTCTATGTTTCCAGGGTGGACACATCAAGATCAACCTCCGCAGTGAGATCCCCGTGCAGGTGGACGGCGAGCCGTGGGTGGCTGCGCCGAGCGAGGTCGTCGTACTGAAGTCTGCTCTCAAGGTACAACCTTCTATCCATTATCATACTCAATGGGAAGCGAGTGTGTATACGGGCGAATGGAAGTGCATATAGTTTATCTTATACATTTAAACGAGCAATTCTTGTGTATATATAATCTGAATCTCGGAAACGGCTCCAATATTCATCAAATTTAGCAGGTATGCAGGGGGTTTCGGGGGCGATAAATCGATCTAGCTAGGTTTCATTTTAAGAAAACGTCGTTTACCAAAAGACCGAGCAAAGCTTGGTCATCCAGGTACTATAAATTTAATACGGGGGGTATTACTACTCTTATTAAAACTCTAGGAGTTTTTACTCCTTCATCTTCTTCTTGTATCACTAGTTCTTTCAACTGAAAGATGCGCTATAGTCTGATTAAAAAAAGTAACAGAAATTGTAAGTTTTTAAATTGATGAAAGTTTAACGCCACTTCCATTTGTTTGCGTTTTGTGATTTAAAAAGTCATAAAGATAACTATCATTCAAGATAATATATAAAAGAACAGCCAAATTAAATGAAATAGAGAATAAAAGATACATTGCTTGAAAATTGGTCCAATCCAAATTTTGTCCAAGCTCTCACTAACGATTAAAGTTTGCACTTGCTCGCTTGTCTTACCGGAGGGGTCCGAAATTTAACTATTGTAAATATGTTACTAATTATGTACCTAATGCAATGGCGTTTCGCTTGATCTTCTGAGTGCAGCAGATTGTCATACACTTCTGCTTTAGTATTCAACAAATTCAAAGATTGCACAATAATATTCTGCTTTGTCAAAGATCAAGCGAATCCATTTGAATCTGAATTCCCGAGTCACTTTACGCCCGAGCACTCAAACTCCACTCAGCACCACCAGATAACTCCATTAGTTCACGCGGGCCGCGTCTCCTTGTCTCTCTCGAGTCATTGCATCGCTCCGTCTCGCTCGGGGCAAGGGACGCGGGCCGCCGGCCCACGCCGCGCCACTCCACGCCTGATGCGGACCGACTCTCGGGGGTTTCACAGTTTGCTTTGAATTACCGCTTTGAGCCAGAGCCGTGCGTTCCAGGAGACGATGTCGCTCTCCCGGGACGGACGTTAGTCATTCCCTCCGATCATTACGATAAGAGTGTAGCCCTCCGAGGCGGTCCGAGAGGGTGGCGTGGGGCGCGCGGGCTCGGGTGCGCGGGTCTCGGGCTGACGGAGTGTCTGTGCAGGCGACCATGCTGAAGAAAATCAAGCGCGGCTCTCTCGGCGCGGCGTCCGGCGCCGGCGCCGTGTGACGCCCCCCCCGCGCCCCCGCCGCCCGAGCCCCCGCGCCCCCTGCCACGCCCCGCTGCCTGCAGGCCACCATGCTGAAGAAGCGCGGCAAGGTGCGGCGCCGCAACACGGAGCCGAGCATGCCGCGCTCGCCGCCGCCCCCCGCGCCCCCGCCGCCGCCGCCCGCGCCCCCGCCCCCCCCCGACGACTCCTGAATCTGGCTGAGCGAGCGCCTGATCTAGCGCGTCCTTGGGGCTCAAAGGACGTCGCCGACGGCGCTCGCTGCGCAGGCGAGGCGCCTCCGCTTTCTTCGGTAGAAAACTTTAATGTAAATAAATTAAAATTCAAAACCAAATATAAACTTATAATAAAAATAAATTTATAGTCATTAGTTGTTGTTTTATTTATAGTTTCAGTGTAAAAAATAAATAATGGATATGTATGTTTGACTTTTTATTTGCTTTCAATCTCTCCCTACTTACGAGAGAGGTGCCTATCTTAAAAATAGTCAATTATGAGCCAGCCGGCAGTAAAACTCCATTTTTTCTCAATATTTATTCAACATCTCAAGATAGACTAGTTTTCAAAGCAGTGTTTGACCATTACATTAGCAGACCACTGCATTAGACCATTATAATTAAGACCTTAACTTAAAACAACCATTGTCTTCTAACTCAATTAAAACAAACAGTATGAAAAACATCTTGATTGGTTTTATTCAAAATGGCGACAGTAGATAGTGCTGCCACCGTGCTGCCAAATGATGAAACTATACAAACGCTATTCAAAAGTTAGCTTGAGTTTAGTTGACTCTCTCTTTTTTATAATGAAAGACAAAGAAAAAAAGACAGTAAGCGAAACTAAACCAGACGCTTGACTTTTGAATAAGAGAGAGAGCAAACAAACAATTCGGTTGAAACGGATCGACCGAGGCAGAATTACAAAACCAATATTAGACTTTATTTCTCACTGTACAAAATAGAATTTAGAAAAACAGCATTTACAATTCCGTTATCAATGGATGTACCTTACTTATTAAAGCAGTCTTTAAGACTACACAAATCACAATCAAATGACTGATACTAAATTCATTAAATCTACAAAACAAAACCCTTTCAGACTTCAGAATCTAGACACCCAAGGGATAAACGCAGTGACAAATCTAGCATTTAAATCATATAATTATTGCGATCACTCAATAATTTCGTAACGATCGAAATCTGTATTTTTTTAAATATAATTTCACTCCAATGGAAACGATTAGCATAGATTACAGTAATATTCTACCCACCGAAAGCATTGCGATGTGGCAACAATTTAAAAATTACAAGTAACGCCATCTATTATTTTATATTAAAACTACAGTCACGTTGACATTTTTAAACAACCAATCAAAGCGAACTGCAAGTGTCTGAGAATACGTCAACATTAATTTTCCTACGGAAATGGTAGAATGAACTTTAAACTTTTAAACTTTTTGTAACTAGTACAATTCACTGTGTGAAAGATGACATGGGTTAGAAAAGAGTGAGTAATGAGATGACAAGTGACAGAGGGAAATAATAATAATTATTATAATGCTGGACAATCCACACAGCATCATCTAGCCGCTAGCCCCAAAGTAAGCTATTCAAAGCTTGTGTTATGGGTACTAGATAACTGATATATTTAATACATTATATACATAAATAGATATTTTTTTTATTATACATAGAAAACACCCAGACCAACGGAACAAATTTCTGCAGATCGTACACAAATTTGTTCCGCGGCGGGAATCGAACCCGCAACCTCTGAAATGTTCGCAAAATGGAAGAAGATCACATGTTGTGCCGACCCCACGTAACGTGGGATAAGGGCAGGAAGATGATGATGATGATGACAATTCACTGGAATGAAACCACCCGCTTTACGGTAAGACCGCTGTATTATGCGGTTACCATCATTGATATGGTAATACCAGGGGTTATAAATCACGGCTGGCAAGACTGTAGCTTATATGTCATCTAGCAATGATTTAGAGCAGTGGTTCCCAAAGTGGTCCAGGTGGACCCCCAAGGGTCCACGGGAAACTCGACGGGGGTCTACGTTGGACGTGCCAAAAAATGGGGGTCTACAATCGTAAGCAGGGATGCATGAAAGTTTATTTGGTTTCAATAGTGAAGAACTAAAATGTTAGCTTGTTATTTCAAACAATATGATACTTAACTAAATTAAACCTTCTCAATAAGACAATTTATAAATAAATTGACAAAAAAGTGGTAATTTGGAAATGGAAAAGATTTTTTTTTCGAAATCTGTTAATCTTCGTTGATAAAGATAGATCTAATCTTCACTTTTTTTTTCAAGATTTAGAAATTGGTAGTAATGTAGCAGGGGGTCCACCGGATCCAGCAAAATTTTGAAAATGGTCTATGAAACAAAAGAGTTTGGGAACCACTGATTTAGAGTTTCATATGCCTGTAATTTACCCTACGACCATTTCAACTATTTGTGGTATACTACTCGTACCACAAGGTATTACAACCATAGTAATTTTTCGGTACATTAACATTAGATTACTTACACTTATTGCATTATATTTTACTATATTTTAAGTAGGCTTGAGTTGCTGAGATAATGCATGTTGAAAAATACATTTAAAAATATAGTTTGTGTTTTTCTTAGCCTAATACCTTTTTTTAAAGCTTTACCACAAGATCTTCGAGCAATATCAAAGTAATATAACTTTGATATTTCGTACCATGACTTATAAAAATTGTATTGAAGTAGAGTTACTACGAGTTTGAAATGAAACTTTTCAGAAACAATGGTTTGCAAGAACTTGTGGTAAGGCCCTAGATTTAATTTAGTCCATTATGAGCTAATTAATTACAGATTAAAAATATTAAAAAAATAAGTTTGATATAATTTACCATTTTTGCTGGAGCACAATTTATAATGAAATAGCAGTAGCCCACGACTTTGTCCGCATTTAGTTCATTTTCAAATATTTCAATAGTTATTCTGCTAGTTATTCGGGGTAGAGAAAAACCTAACAAATCAAAAATCATGAAAATCGGTCCAGCCGTTCTCGAGTTAAGGTATAGATATAGATAGATTCTCAAATGACAATCTAAAATGGTGGACATAGACATAGAGTAGGCGAATGTTGCGAAGATGGTGAAACCATCGAAAATAATGTCAATCTTAAAAATATATATACAACCTCCTTCTTTACCACTTTTTTAGAGGTTGAATTTTTAGAATTTCTTCTTTATTCACTTCTAGACCTAGAAAGAAAACTACCCCCCAAATAAGACTATAGTTTAAGCTGTGCGTCAGTTGATCTGTCAATCAGTCAGTCAATCAGTACCTCTACCATGAGTTGTCACATTTAGATCGGCTGACGTTACTACAGTAGTAATAGACTAATAGTACGTTACTATGACATCTGTCAAAATTGTTACTCATGGTACCAAATTCTAAGCAAATTAATGAAGAGCAAACTACAGTCGCTGTAGTACGCTGTGACGTCGGATAGTTAACTACGTGACGTTTTAGTATCCAACTATCCGCTAGAGGCGCTGTACAAGTTTTCATAATTTTTTTGACTACAGTCGCTAGCGAGTGTGCATTGTGAAAACTCATGGTAGACCTACTGTCACGTCTGTAACCGATAGTGTTTAGTGCAAACAAGCATAGTAATACGCATATAACATACAAAGATATTTGCTGTACAAAGGTATATGTAACTTCACTGCAGTGAGTTGAAAGCTCCACATAGAGGCACGCTAGCGAGCGGCGCGACGGCTTCCCTGGTGTAGTGGCGCACGCGGCTGAAGGAGAACGCCGGGAACTTGCCGGGGCACAGTTCGAAGTCCGTCCACTGATCGCGCCTCGTACAAACGGAGTAGCCCTTCCAAGCGAGCCGCATGTTGCGACGCCCGGCCGGCGATGACAGCTGCAGCTCCTGTTATTAATTTCTAATAGTACACCCAAGAGGGGATTGCGGGATTTACTAAAGCGCAGCAGATTAATCTACAGAGGGAACCTTGTACCCGGTTAAGTACCTCCACCAAATATGAGCCCCATATACGAGTACCTACACCGTGAAATTTTAATGGTTGTTTTCCCGCGGCAGAACAACTTGCCATAAGGAGTACTTTCGAAAAATAGATAAAAAGTAAAAAATAAAGATGTTTTTGTTTTGACAACAAGTCTTAGGACATAAAGATGAACCATACAAATCTTAATCTGACGCGCTGAGTATTTCAAAGTGGGGATTTTTTTGCACATTCTAATAATGGCCGCGTTTGCGTCACATCCAAATCGTACGATTATTGAATGAGAGCTTTTTTTAGGTTCACTTAACATCCACTTGGAAAATCTGACGCGCTCGATAATTATTTTTTTTTTTCATTTTTGAAAGTCTGTAGTCGATCCCCCCACCGATGAAAACGTATACATTATATTTTTATCATATAAGCTTTGTAACCCAATAGGTCTCTATATTGCTCGAGAAAATCCCCATTTAGCATAGTGGGCTTCCCTACTATAATTAGACATTCTTTAAAATGATTAGATGATTCTAGATATGTATGAGCGAGACAGGAATATTGTGCGAACCAATCAATAGGTCGAGAGCTCACTACAACATTTGCGCTAATAATTATTTTGACCAATCACAATGCTTCTTGTATATTACTTTTAAATGTGGCTATATACCCAATTTATACAGAGTAATATACCCCATACCAATACCAAAAACTCATTGGTGCACGATAATAATGTAAGTCTATATAAATATAATATGAGCACTGATGGTTTAGTGGTAGCACCACTGCCTCACGATATAAAGGTTGTGGGTTCAAACCTGGTCATGCACCAATGAGTAGATTACTCTAGTTACCCAACAGTGGAACTTTACAAGTTGGTAGACTCACAATGTGGAACGTCTGCTCCCTCTCCTGTTGCTCGGGCTCCCTGCGCCGCGATCGAAAGCGTGTGTTGACAGTCTGTGTAGATTTCTTCTCGGCATTGCTTTTCTTCATTACAATCACAACCTGCCAATAAACTTAATTATAAGTTAACTAGCTTCCGCCCGCGGCTTCGCTCGCGTGTTACCTTGAAAAAAAAATCTATCAAACACGAACCGTATATTATTTCCGGGATTAAAAGTAGCCTATTTCTGCTATTCATTTAAGCTATTCCAGACTTAAATTTCATCCAGATTTATTCAGCTGTTTCTGCGTGAAAGAGTAAAAAACATGCATCCATACATAGATAGAAACTTTTAGGTTTATAATATTAGTAGGATGGCCACTTGCCAAATTAAAACTTTAGTTTATTAGTGTCATTTGTCTGACCAAATAAATATTTAAATCTTATTGTATCAACCATTGATAATACATCAATCAGTGATCTGAGGTACGATTATGGAACTCGGATACAATCAACACTTGTCAAAACTGGCTCAAATTGATTGAATAAACACTCTTATGTCATACCAAATCTCTTGATTACAATGAAAACGTATTGACATTGATTGTAAGCAAAGATACATAATCGGCCCACTGTTATCTTATCTTATACCTTTAAACGAGCAATTCTTGTATATATATATATATATATATATAATCTGAATCTCGGAAGCGGCTCCAAAGATTTTCATGAAATTTGGTATGCAAAGGGTTTCGGGGGCGATAAATCGATCTAGCTAGGTTTCATTTTTAGAAAACGTCGTCTACCCCAGAAAAAAACGAGCAAAGCTCGGTCACCCAGGTACTAGTTACTAAAGTAACTAATATTTTCTCTATGACATCAATAGTGTCATCCCATTCTTAGGTAATCAGGATTGGAAGATGGGGCCACTACCAACAGACCACCAGTCACCAGGGGCCTTACCACGAAGTCTTCCAGAACCATTCCGTAACGATTCCATTATAGAAATGTCACTACTTCCATACAATATGCATAGGTCATGGTACGAAATAACAATGTAATACTAATTCGGTAATGTATTATGAATTCGTGGTAAGGCCCCAGTACTCTAAATAAATTTATTATGGAGTCCATTTTTGGTCTGACTACTAACTGTCATTTTTTTAACTACGGAAGTGAAGATAAAAAATATAGTTAACAATTTTCAGTTAACTTACGTTCGATAGTGAAAAAAAAGTCTTTCTATTTTCCTCTAGCAAATAATTACATGGCGCAGGCGGTTGGATGAAAATCTTTATTCATCGGGTTTTTTGTATCCTAGCAAGTTGAAATTCATACATCTAAGTAATATTTTTTTTAATTTGTGGTATTTTTATCAATTTATGTTGGCCGTACCTTGTCGTCTCTTAACCGATAATGGCCGGTCATAACTCCTTGTCCCGGCTTCATGTTCCGGTTTTTGAGCAATCCCACGGACGTGCCTGGCTCGTCGGGGGTAGTCAGCATCATGACTAAGCCTTCAGGGAAGAATCTGTAATATTTAATGCATTTCAAATACAGACCTAGTGCATCAATAACTTTATTCTCATTTAATTATCCCTATTTTGTCTGTTTTAGTTTTATATTGTATCATGATCAACCTTCTGTTCCCACTGCTGGGATATTGGTACCTTAGCAACATATAAATATCAATATTTGTTCTTGAACATACTTTCCTCACAATGTTTACATTCTTAAGGCCCAGAATACTCGTCACACTATTCCTTACGTAAAATTTACAAAAAAAAGTGACATAGGGCCGTATAGCAACGCGGATCTCCGCGGAATCAGACAAAGCACGAAGCGTAATACCCAAATGACAAGTAATTAGAGTGCGGTATGATAATATGGCTGCTCTGAATTATATAACGAAAGTGACAATTTATAAAAAACAAATATGTTCAAGTAAATAGCTTATTTCAAAAAAAGGGCTGGGTTGATTTGTTTCAAATTAACTGATTTATATTCATGTGAAATAGAAATTCAAAATACCTTACTGTTCTGGATAAATTAGGGAATTTCTGAATATTCAGAGGTGTTTTTGATATGATTTTTAACCAAGGTTTTCTAACTAATTCGTGTTTTAGCTCCGGTTGATTTATCACTTCTATCCTTGAGTATCGTGTAGTTCAATTTCAATATAATCTATTAAGCGGTAATAGAATGATTAGGCTTGCAAAACTTGCAATTTTCAAAATGCTGGGCCTTAATAAAGAGGAAAGTTTTGTATTTTTGTTTGTAACGAATAAACTCAAAAACTACAAGTCCGATTTCAAAAACTCTTTCACCGTTAGAATGCTACGTTATCCCTGAGTAACATAGGCTATATTTTATGTAGGTACCACGCGAGCAAAGCCGCGAGAGAAAACTAGTATATTATGAATTCGTGGTGAGGTCCCAGGTACTAGTTATTAACCTGAGGTATCTGTAGTACTGCACGAGGAACCAGGGCCGGTAGAACTGGTCCTGGAAGCCGGTCTCGCCGTGGCGCAGGTAGCTGGTCTTGCTGATGTAGCAGCCGTGCAGCAGCAGCCGCGGCCGCGCCAGGTACATGTGCCGCCAGGAGGCGCAGCCGTGCGCGCGCGGGGACCCGCACTCCACCCCCCACGTCCTGGGACCAGAGGAACACATATTATTATCAGCTTCCTGTCGTGTCAATAGTTCTTTAAGGTACAGGGGGGCGATTATGGATCTTTTCTTACAATCAATGTCAATACGTTTTCATTGTAATCAAGTGATTTGGTATGACATAAGAGTGTTTATTCAATAAATTTGAGCCAGTTTTGACAAGTGTCGGTTGTATCAGAGTTCCGTAATCGCACTACAGGTCATCCAACGGATCTAGGCATTCGTGAAGTTAGCCACAGGAGCTAGTTTGCGCATGTACAGTTCCTTCCCCCCCTCCTCATACCTCCAATTTCTCCCGAAAAACGATACTGCGCAGCTCTTGTGGCTAACTTCACGAATGCTTAGATTCGTTGAGACAACTAATACACAATGCGCATTGTAAGAATGTATGGATGTATGGACGTATCCTTGTTATTCTTTCACGCTGAAACGGCTGAACGGATCTGGATGAAATTTGGCACAGATATAGATTATAGTCTGGAATAGCACATAGCTACTTTTTATACCGGATAGGTTGGTTTTTGCTTTTCAAGGTACCACGCGGGCGAAGCCGTGGGAAGAAGCTAGTAAACAATATTTTATACACCGAGAAATTTTAATGGTTGTTTTCCCGCAGCAAAATGGTTTTGTCTTGGTAATAAAATCGTTGTATAAACAAATTAAATATTAGAAGCAAAAAATACAGATACTTATACCATTGTCAAAATTTAATTCGAAAGCGACCACGAACCAATAGTAATTCATCCCGATACCTACGCGAAGGCGGCCGGTCGCGCGTGCGATTCGAATAGTACCTACAAGTTAGGTACGTCTAATGTTACTATAGTTCCTCCTTTTTCGAGTTGATGAATATTTTTTAAATTATTTTAAAACAAAAACATCTTTATTTTTTTACTTTTACTCTATGTTTCGAAAGTACTCCTTATGGCAAGTTGAAATTTCACGGTGTATAGGTACCTACCTCGCGGGCGGAAGCTAGTATCAGTATAACATATTTTAATCTGAGGTTATAATCAATGCTGTCTTTTTTTTCCGCAAAGATTTTTGTTCACGTGTGTACATAAATTTCAAATAATACATACCTTTTTGTTTTATTTTGACAGCGGGATGAGTTGACCGATTCAAAAATGCATTAGGTCAACTCATCCCGCGGAATAAGTTGACAGCGGCCTCAGTTGACTAAAGAGCCTTAAAGGCTCCCATCGTGCATTTGACACATGTCTTCGAACGGATCTACGATATGCCGGTTTCCTCACGATGTTTTCCTTCACCGTTTGAGAGTACTGTTATAGCGCACATACAGGTAGTCAGCCCCTCCTCCCTCTCCCCACCCCTGAGAGTCTTTAAAAAGATCTGATTAACTAGGAATCTGAAATGTTTATCCGAAGCCTGTTATTACAATGAAGAATGTTAACTAATTTTAAATATTAGCTCTCCATATTCTCGGTCAAAAAAAAAATACAAGTGGAAGAATTACTTCGATACGTCAATTAGTTTCCGATTTATAGAAGTAAGCGTGCGATGCGGACTCGTACTCGATGCGTGTACGGTGTGACGTCATCGCACAACACAACTCCTAAGCGGAGCATTGCAAATCGACGTCACATGCGGTCACGTGACTGTTAGCGGGACTCGATATTTATCTTATACCTTTAAACGAGCAATTCTTGTATATATATATATAATCGGAATCTCGGAAACGGCTCCAGCGATTTACATGAAATTGCAGGGGCTTTCGGGGGCGAAAAATCGATCTAGCTAGGTTTCATTTTCAAAAAACACAATTTACTAACAAAAAAACCCGAGCAAAGCTCGGTCATCCAGGTACTCGAAGTTTAAATGCCTGTAAAATCAAAACTTATAGGTTTTTTTTACTACAGCAAATCTAATGTATTTGTATACATACAAGCTTTACCGTAACAAACTTTCAACCGATTTGGCATACCTACATAGTAACATTCTCCATTATGAGCCTATTTATTATCAGAGCATTTTGAACTACCTTGTTACCTGATGCATATATTACGCCATATGTCCTGATCCCTGGCGACCAGGTACAGACCGCGGCAGGTGGCTCCGAGCCGCTCTAGGGACACGGTGTCCAACTCAGAGCTCACCACCCAGCGGGTTATCAGTAGTACCACCTCATAAGGTAACCAGGAGATATGCATGCCCTGAAATATTCACGGTTTACACTATACAAGTGAGCTGATAGATAGATAGATAGATAAAAACTTTATTGGTTACTTCAGACACACACATACAGACTTCAGCAGTTATACAAACACTAGTAAAAAAAAAAAAAACAATAATAAAATACAGTGGACAAAAAGAAACAGAAACTTAGATAAAAAATCTAAGTAGAATGTCTGTGTGTGCTGCAGTAAGCCCAAAAGGTGCTGGCTCAGCGTGATATTTGCTAAGAAAGCAAAAACACTGATTTTCAGCCATAACCCATTGGGAGTGAGCAGAACGAGTTTCAAGTGTAATGTGTACCTAGCTACTAGATGTTTGTGTAATCATAATGATGAACTAAAATAGGCGTTTCCTACATTCTTAGTAGTGACATACCTACACAACCAGAGTGCAAACAGATGGTAGTTTTATTTTTGGCATACGAAGCGCTTAGGAATACCGTCAATCTGTTTCCGTAACAAAAACTTTTTAAAATGTATTTTAAATGTGTACTTAGTTTTAACATTACGGATTGGGGGAGGAATATTGTTCCAGCACTTCGTTGCCGAGTATCTAAAACTTCCTCTGAAAGCTGCGGTCTTGTGATCGTGATAGAACAGTGCAGATCTGACTGAGCGTAACGTCCTTTTATCAGATACGAAATTAAGTTTCGATTTTAGATACTCAGGCTTTCCAAACTTTACAATATCAAAGACTAGTCCTCCCAGGTGTAGAAGCCGACGTGAATCCATGTTTAACAGGGACATGTTGTTCAAGAACGGAGTTATATGGCTACGAGGCGGAATATTGAAGCAAAAGCGGCAACAAGCATTCTGCACTCTTTGTACAGTTCGCTGCGTTCTTTCAAGTAGCCGAGGTCCAAAACTAATGTCCCCATAATTTAATTTTGCGATAATAAGCGATTCGCAAAGGACGATACGAGATGCTTCAGATAATTGATTCCTAATTTTGTACAGTACCTTCAGACGATAAAAACAAGTTTTTACTAAATTAAGAACATGATTCTCAAATCTCAGATGGCTGTCGATAATAATTCCAAGATTCCTTGCTTCTTCCACCCTGTTCACTTTAGCATCATTGATCATTACATCAGGATCACCGTTAAGCTTGTTAATTTGGGATTTGGTACCCAAGACCATATACTGTGACTTTGTTGGGTTTAACACGAGAGCATTGCGCGAGGACCAATCTGCAATGGCGTTCAGATCGGCGTTTAGCCTTTGGACAGCGTGTGTTAATCGATCTGGTGTCTCTGATATATATATCTGAACATCATATGCATAGCAGTGGTGGTTAGAATTAGAGATAACTTTAGGCAAATCCGCACAATAAATAATAAAAAGAAGAGGCCCAAGTATAGAGCCTTGCGGGACACCACGAACAATAGGCATAGGTTGCGACAGTAAAGTTGAGCTGGTACGAGCTAGTGCTGTCATCCGAGTGCGCCAGTGTTGCCAGATACACTGTAATTACAGCAGATCTACTGTATTTTCACACGATCCACTGTACACTGTAATACTAAAAAAAATTACAGTGTATGGGAACACTGTAATTTTTGAACGGGCAAAAATCAATACACTGAATTTTTTTTTACTTTTACTGTAATTTTGAGCACCAAACACTGTAATATAATTTGTCTCATCTGGCAACACTGGAGCGCGCTCAAATTACCAGTTGCCATAATACAAGTTATGTCTGTGTAGGTATCCAAGTTTGACTAATTTACTCTATGAATTGTGAAAGCAATCAGATTTATATCCTACTAATATTATAAACGCAAAGTTTGTTTGGGTGTCTGGATGTAACTCTTTCATGCTGAAACGGCTGAACGGATCAAGATGAAATTTGGCACATATATAGATTATAGTCTGGAATAACACATAGGCTACATTTTATCCCCGAAAAATGTACAGTTCCCGTGGGATAATTTTTGTTTGTTTGTGATGGTACCACGAGGGTGAAGCCGTGGGCGAAAGCTAGTATGTACATAATATGATCACCTCTCTAAAGACCGCACTGATCATCGCTTAAATTAGTTTGTCCATTTGGGACTTTGTAATATCAATGGCAGGGTGTACTACAAGCAGACATTACAATCTAATGCTGACCATTTTACTTAGCACAATCTTTGTGATCTTATGACTCCTATAGGTGTGACAAGCTTCTATAACAAGCTCCCAAGTGACATGCTTGATTTATCAATTAAAAAATTCAAAAATGTAATTAAACAGAAACTGTCTAGAAAAGCTTATTATAAAATATCAGAGTACTTAGATGATAAAAAAGCTTGGGACGAATCAGCTCCAACTCTGCTAGGTATTTCTTACAAAATTAACAAGGATCATACAAAAAAGTGCTAGGTCCCAGCGAGTTTCTTGTCAGTTCTTCTCGGACTTGGGACAGGACTGGAATTGGCACCTAGACTCACCTAGTATGCAAGACGTTTCAAAATGATCCCTGGGATTTTATTGAAAATAAATATATTTTGATTGATATGATGCCCCCTTACCGAAAGAGGAGTAGCCTGCTCACACAGCACGCCTTTACGAGCGTGAATCCTCTGGATTCGTGCCAGGAGCTCTTCCCCTTCCACCATTTCCTCTTCATCATCTGGCTCATTGACTGTCCTAACGTCAGGAACCTCTTTTTCTTCAGCTACTTCTGTAGACAAGTTTTGATAAAAATTATGTTGATTGTAAAAACAGTCTCATGTATATTTTAACAAATGTATAAACTAATTTGGAACGCTGCCAGAGAGCCATGGAGAGAAGCATGACAGGAACAAAGAAACAAGATAAAGTGAGAAGTAGCAAAATTAGAGAAAAGACTAAAGTAGCCGATATACTCACTCGAATAGATCAACAAAAATGGAGATGGACCGGTCATATGATCCGAGACACACATAACAAGTGGAACACAACTGTCTCTGACTGGTACCCCAGAGATGGCAAACGCAACAGAGGACGCCAAAAACTCAGGTGGGAAGATGATCTTAAACTAACGGCTGGAGATCATTGGAGAAGGGTAGCAAGAGACAGAACTCAATGGAAACAGTTAGAGGAGGCCTATGCCAAGAGGCACACTGAGTTACGAGATATTTTATAATATATGTAATTTGTACTATGTAAATAACCTGTGTAACTCAGAATAAAGGGCTATATTATTATTATTATTATTATTATAAACTAATTTGGTTTTGAGACATCATTATGCCAGATATTATTAAATTGGGGATGTTTTAAAGAAAGGCCAGGTCTAGAATACCCTAAACCGATGCGCATGTATGAAGTAATGAGAGTGAATGAAACAAAAGAAGTATGTCAGGATTGTAGCAAGTAGAGATCTGTGGTCTCTGCCTATTCCATCGGGAAAAAGGCGTGATTTTATGTATGTATGTATGCTAGACTAGATAGGTAATTATATGATGTTTGTACCAGTAGTATTTAAATATGAGATGACTATAGACAGAACATACCTTCGACTTTGTCCAGTATACCTTCCTGGTACAACAGTAGTTCAATATTGGGGTTTATTGCCAGAGCTCGCTTGTAGTTCTGAATAGACTCATACCAGCACCCAGCTCTTTCTAACTCGGCCGCGAGCAAGAAGAATGATCTTGCCTGCACGAAAATATTGATTGCAATTTTATGTTTATGTAGAAAAAGAATTATCTTATAAACAATACCCTACCTACAAACCTCCACATCCAAGTCTCTTCTAAATGTTATTTATATTTATATACAGGATGTTACCAGACTACTTCCGAAAACTTCAGGGGGTTAATGTACCCATCAATATACAACTTTTTCTAAGAACAATGTGAGCGTGAAATAAATACACCTGTTCCTTGCAAAAGTTCATTACCTACTTGGCTAAAATGTGTGTATTTTTGAGTTAAACTGAAAACTCACCTTTTCAAAATCACTGCAATCTTTTTTTGGTGTTCCATTTTGGGAGGCAACATCATCTGAGGCAAAGTCAACTGTCACTTTATTCTCTTTCGTTGGAGTTCCATTCTGCGGTGGAGTTGTTTCCAACTCTCTCTGCCATTGCTGCCGAAAAGTTGATAGCTCATCAACTTCCTCATTTTGAATATTCAGGTTGGCAACCGCATCCCTCAGCTCTTCATCTGCTTGCAGGGAGGAGGAGGGGTCCTCCTGCTCCTCCCCCTCACAATCACTTCCAGTGCCGGCAGTATTTGCACCAGTATCCTGAATAAAATTATTTTAGATTACTTCTAATTCCTTTTTGTAGTCATTTATAGTTATGCTCAAACGTAGTTAGATAGGTAGATGTTTTACATTTCATTTAATGTAGATTTTATATTCAGAAAAGTTTGATGAAAGGCAAGTTGAAGAGCACAAGTTTCCACATTCCCGGCAAATATAACAATGTCAAAAACAGCCTTTACAATGCCTTTTTAATTATGACTTTGACCAGTAAATGGCGTGCAATGAATCAAACAGTAATTTACCATTTTTCAGCACACAGGTACTTATGTAGTCTTTAAATAGCTTGCCGATAGTATAGCAAAGATAAACAGAACCATAAAATGTAACTTACCATTTTGAGGTATATTTGCGAATGAACTTCTTAAACTGGGAAATCACTCACAATAATTAGTACTTATAACTCTTTATGTAGGTACCTGCACACTAGCTTATCTTCTTTTTATAGATATCATAATGAAATTAATGTTTTGATTTAGAACTATAAAATTATATAAACACCTCAATGTATCCAAATCCAAACCAAACAAACACAGCCAGCAGCACGCAATAAAAGTTAATGAAATTGAAATTGACATCTGTCTGACTGTGACAACTGACAAGTTATGAGACATACATATATAAAAAAAAATACCTCTAATATGTTCGAACGTTTCGTGAATCAAAACAATCTATAATCTATAACTAGCTTGATTCGATACAGGTAGCCCCAAAAATTGGTGACCCAGTCATTGAATGAAAGCTCCACGTTCTGCGATTTTCGTCGATTTCGAGTGAGTATTAGTAGCATACTCACTTTTTAAGACTGAACTACGTAGGTATTTCTAAAATTTCGGTAGAGCATAGGTTGATGAGATAGGTACAATAGGCTTTGGGAGTCGCGTCACTCGCCTCAAATAGACACTGATGTAAAATTTTAATCTATGATGAGCCCCAGTTCCCCACAGACCTTCTACGTTATATTTTATAGTTTTTCTGTTTTACTGATATGTACGCAGGTAGTTTCCTACACATAAAATACCTAGGATCAAATGCTCGTAAAAATAATATACCTACTTTAAGTACAAAATATAAATATTATGTATTATTGTATATTCACGGGTTCCATTCGTCGTTAAATTATTGTTATTTGTATATTCACTATATTTGATTCTGCTTCTACATAAGTAAATAGACTATGCACAATTAACCAAAAATAAACCAATACAAAAATGTATAAAATCGACACTAGTAGAAACGCTATCCCAAAAGTGAAATTATCGCTTCTTAAGCTTTCAATACTAATAACAACAGAAACGCTAAAACTGCCAATTATATAAACAATCATTGACCAAAGATACCCTGATAAAAATTTCCTTATGTTTAACAGAACAGCCATCAACAGAATCACATGACATGAAAATACAATCAAACCTAAAACACCATAAACGTACGATATTGCAGGAGCTTCAAAAGACGGCAAGCCTTTCTCTTGCATTAATTTGCTACCAGCCGGTGTAGCAAAATATAAGCAAACGAAGGTAGGTAGAGTGCCATGAGCCGCAATCAAAGAAAGTCCCAATTTCAGAGGCAAACAAAAACAGAAGTAATCGAATAAAAGACATTTAGATTCTATGAAACCATTATTTCCACTTTTTAGGGTTTTTGCATTTCTTTTATTAGTTTTCATTTTAAAAAATCAAAACCAATGCATGCTGTTTGGCGTATGTTTAGACATAGATAAGATAGGAATCGTACGTCAATGGTACGTCAGTTACGCGTAAAAAAAGTGCTACACGTTACTTATTTTCCTACATAAAGGAAATATTAAAACACTTTTTATAAAACTTGCATGAATCAAAATATTACAATGAGATAAAAAAATTAGGGAAACAATACAATTTTATCACACACTGTATGATGTTTTAATATCTGTAATTAAACCTTCTTCTTCTTCTTCAATTATGGCATCTGTCTCCTAAAGAACAATTTTGCCAGTGTCAAGTGTATTTATTTATAAGTATTGTCAACGTCACAGAGTCATAGTCAAGTTGTCAAGTCAATTTTAAACAAAAGATGGCTGTTTTGTTGAAAATTCTCGGGATTTTCTCCGATGGAATTTGAAGAGAACTAATCACTCTAATTCACATACTTTACACTCGCGTCAAGAACCCGGGCTTTATTGGCAAATAACCACCAAAATTACGCAATAAAACTCGAAATAACACAAGAAAACATATAAAAACCAGAGCGACGTAGTTGTCAGGCAAATACACCGCAGAAAATCCTTGTAGTATCTCAGAGGGTATTATCAAAATTATTAACTTTGACAGATAATGGTAAGATGTCATAAGTTTGTTGTTTGTTAAATTATTCGCTCATTTGAGCAGGCTTATAGTCCTAGACTAGTCTTGCGTAAATTAATTTCTTCCGTTTTCTATAATCTAACTTAATCTAACCTAACCTAACCGCCATTTTTTCTAAGATGTCATGAATAAAATTATGTCAGAATGTCACTGACTGATGTAGATTTGTTGGACAAAGTGTCCTGTGCTTTGTGCTTTGCCTCCTCCCATGCCATGCCATTAGGGGTGTCCATTTAGAAAATACATCGATGTTTTTTTCGATGTAATACATCGCGAGTATGCATCGATGCTTTTCGATACATCGATGTTTTCCTAACATCGAGTACATTTTCTAACATTAGGTAAAAGTACAATCACGTCTAATAGATATGAATACATTATCCTATTCATACATTTCTCAACATTAAATCAGTATTTATTTATTTATTTTATTTGGGTTCACAAACATGAATACACTGGAATTATTTAGTAAAACAATTAATAAAACGTAGAAAATTATATTCATCAACAACCACATAAACCACTGATTACTAACCAATTGGGCAATATAAGTACAAAAGTTTACATTCATATCATATCAATAGATATATATTAATAATATCAACATAATTAGATTTTTATACTATTCATTAACGAATTTACTTAATTCTAGTTAACATGAGAATAAAAAAGATAATAATGTAACCTAACCTTACTTTATTACATTACTTACTTGTCCAATCAATAGATAATGAGCAGTTATTATATCCAAAAATCCTCTTCTGATCTGCAAGGTATGCAAATTGCTAATTTACGACACAAATAAATACAAATATAATTAAATGTTTTCACATAATATAATCAGACCGCTAACTAGCGCCACCAATATGTTTTTTGTCGTCTAAAATAGAGCAATTGAATCATTAAAATGCAAGTTAGCTAGTAGCTAGTTAGTTACGATTTATTCGATGTTTCATGAAATATATCGATACATCGAAGAAATCAACAGCTTTTCAAAACATCGGATCAATTCGATGTATCGTAATGTAAACATCGAGTTAATTCGATGCATCGATGTATATCGAATATCCCTACATGCCATGCCATGTCTTGTCAGCATTTTCTGAAATAATCAAATCGAATGTTATTTTTTTCCAAAAAATGTGAAGAATACCCT
The DNA here is from genome assembly GCA_963675405.1 of Cosmorhoe ocellata. Taxonomy (NCBI): domain Eukaryota; kingdom Metazoa; phylum Arthropoda; class Insecta; order Lepidoptera; family Geometridae; genus Cosmorhoe; species Cosmorhoe ocellata. The sequence goes on along the minus strand of OY776253.1, from coordinate 9,688,682 downwards.
ATCGTGACGTGAAGGGTGTTTATTTTTACGAGCTAAAGTTAAAAAACTACATACAATACAGTCAGAATTCCATTTACATACTGATAAAAAGTCTTTATTTCGTAAAACACTACAAAAATGGTAAGCAAAACCCCACCCATACATTGACTGTTCCTATCACTGTTCCTATCATCCTGTGCTATTTTTGCAGAATTTTTACCGAATGAACTTCTATTTCAGATGCAATTCATGTTACTCTTTAGCCGACAAGGCAAGCTGAGGCTTCAGAAATGGTACGTAGCTCATCCTGATAAGCTGAAGAAGAAAATTACTCGAGAGCTAATCACTACAGTACTTGCCAGGAAACCCAAGATGTGCTCATTCTTGGAATGGAAAGATGTCAAAATTGTCTACAAAAGGTGAGCAGAGAGCACAGCGACTAGTTAGGTACTTTGTATGTGCCTTGTTGTTCATATCCTACTAATATAAGTATTATTATAAAATAATATTCTTTCACGAAAAACTACTGAATGAATGTTGATGAAATTTGGCAATGAGATAGACAACATACCATGTGGGCAGAAGCTAGTACCGAATACATTTTAAGTCTGACCGAATGACTATAAACATTGTGTAAGGGGGAGAGGGGTGGAACGTTCATATAAAAAAAACAACATTAAACAAAGTTGTGAGGAGTAAATACATGTAATTGTTTATATATATTTTTTTAGATACGCCTCACTCTACTTTTGCTGTGCAATGGAGCAGGAAGACAATGAGCTTCTCACCTTGGAGTTGATCCATCGTTATGTGGAACTGCTCGATAAATACTTTGGAAGTGTGAGTATTTACTTTTGATTTATTAAATAGTGGACTACCCTATTTATATATCTTCAAAGATAAGTAACAAGAGATCTGAAGTGCTTATCATGCTTAGGTATTACAGTTGTGTTTACATAAAATTTTTGTTTAAATAGTGGAATTGAAGGTTAATTAAAATAAAGTTTTGAAGAGTTTGGAAGGCATAAACATAGCATTAGGTGTTGACTTTTCCCTGCAAGTGCAATTTCATCTTAAATATATTTCCAGGTGTGCGAGTTGGACATAATATTCAACTTTGAGAAGGCTTACTTCATCCTGGATGAGTTGGTCCTCGGCGGAGAACTCCAAGAGACCAGCAAGAAGAATGTGCTGAAAGCTATCGCTGCCCAGGACCTGCTGCAGGAGGTCAGTAGCCAGGACAATGAGCTTGTCTAAATGTGATAAAGGTTCAGAGAACTAGGATAGCCATACTCTATCTATATTGGAAACGGCCCTGTAACTTAACTATAGCCAGCAGGAAGGCATCAAATGATTGCCGCATTGTTTAGGTTGAAATGTATGCCTTACTTTACCCAACTGTCAAAACATAGTTGATTATGGCTGTCTTGAGTTGTGTAAAAAGTTCCTAAGTTCAATCAAGTTGGTTTTGGTATGACCACAATTGGTTCAAGTCTTGCGTGCACAGTTCCCTATTTGGGCTGTGTATCAGGGCTGAACTAAGGCAGGTTAAGTGGGGTGGTTAATAAGAGTGAGTACTTCATGCTTTTGTGAATGTAATGTTTTTTTATTTGGATCTGTCTTTTACAGTCCATGTGGTTTTGGTAATTTGGTGATACTCATAAGTTTTGTGAAGGAATGTATGACGCATTCTTGTTCTATTTAGTAGTTCTAAATGATTCATTTGTTTCCAAAATACATCAGAGTATCACTTTTACAGGTCCCATTGTCTGTAAATTAAATTTTAATGATTATGTATATAATCTAGATCAAATTAGATTTTACCTAAACATAAAAATTTTAGCTATCGTTGGATTTTTTTAAACTTAGTTTGCTTATTTCAGAAAATATTAGAAGATTTGCCATAAGTATTAAGTCGTATCTTACGTCTTTATAGTTAGAATAAAGTATATCTGTATTAAATAAATAACCTAAAGTGGACCAGATTATTAGGACAGTGGCCTCTGTAGTGCCTTTTCACTGTGTATTAGATATTATATTATTAAATAAATAATACTTTATGCTATTAGGTGCAGCAAAAACCTACTTAAGATAATAACTGCAAATAATTTACTTTATGAGTATTAAAAATAAGTAAAACACTAACATTAAACTCAGACCAAAACAATTCTCGACATATCAGTTAAAATCTATCTGGTCAGAAACGCTCTATTAAAGATTCTTTACTGGTTTTTAGCCAAAACTGTTAGTAAATAAAATTAATTAATGTTAAGCTTTACTAGTGCCTAAAAACGTATGAAAATATGAAAAGTTTTTTGCAATAAATGAGTATGATATTCTTATGTAAATAAGTACATTAATATTTACACAGATTTTTGATGTAACACCTACACTTGCTCGGGGCTAGTTGGTGTAAAACTTTCTAGAATAACTGATGTAGTTCACTTCCCTTCAAACCCTTTCGCACTCAGCTAATTGTTCCTCTGTTTTGGTGTGGTATGCATGCACTGATGACGTCAGGACCTGAACGATGGATTGTTGCACTGATGCCTTGCACGACCCTGGATCCTCAAGAAATAACGCTATAAGTCTTAACTGTATAAAGTAGATGCTTTCGCTTGCAATTTACCTCTTACTCTTGCATGCTTTTCACTGCGCTAAACTTCTTTACATGTTTCCTTGAAGCCAAAATTGAATATCTAAACAAAAGTTATATCACTCGTGGTGGTTTTGTTGTGTTTGCCGAAAACTATAACAGGTTTAGGCAGACGATAGCAGACGCCTTCGGCAGTGTACGTAGTTTATGTAATCGATCCCTATCAAATGCCACCACGCCACGTTGCATGCCTATAGTACTATATACTTGTAGAATAGTTGTAAAATACAACTTCGAAACAACTTAGAAAATCATTAAACGACATTAAAATTCATTATTTATAACAAAATATTTCTATAGACATAAATTACATTTTTAATGAACCTACTGGTGTATAAGGTCGTCACTTCAGTTTTGTAGCTACAGATACTATAATTATTCGCATTGGATATAATTTATATTATAATTATTCGTAATGGATATTGTTTAATTTCCTCATGTTGTTTTGTAATGAAAAACTGAAAGGTAAACTATGAAAATGGTATAGCTGGCATTTTTATTAGAACATCGTTAATTATTATGAGTGACCCTTTAAAGCAGTGTCTATATTTGTGGTAATGGTTTGGCTGTTCATGCATTTACTGTGTTGGGTTGTCGAAATACATTTGTTTAAAATATAAATCTGTTTTCTTGCATGTTCCCGTTCCTTCGCTTCCGTAGCATGAGTATATTTTTATTAATCGTTATAATATGAATAAAATTACACCATAGATTTTTTTAAATCGTAATATGTAGCCGTTTTTAACAGCTAAATCGAATTTGCCCCTTTTTGGAATCTTTTTCTTTAGTTTCAACTCATGCTACGGATTTCCCTAAAAATAAGGAATAAAATCGTTTTCATCGAAATAATTACAGTGCTTCATTTGGTGTGGTTCTCCATTAACAGCATGCTAACGATACATTGTTCCGTGCCTGCCTTATGTGTTCTTAAAAGCGCAGAACTAAAATTCCTAGCATTTATCAGCAAAGATTTCATTTTACTAAATCAATAATAATCATGCTAATTAACAAGGCAATGTACTGCAAATGTAGGATACTATAAACCTTATTAAAGGTTAGATTTTTTTGTGAATCTGCACAAGTTTCACAAAAAAACGTGCTTATGGGTGGTGGATTTGTATTAGGACGAGACAGTGGACGCAGCGCTGCGAGAGGTGGGCCTTCTCTGATGCCCCCGGCGCCGCCTGACTCCGCCCCTGCACTCCGCAGCGAACTCTTACTTCCGAGTGAACATTCCAATATTATATTAACTGTTGTATGAAAAGTGATGGTTATTTTTTAGTGTTTCCATATCTTTGGTATGATATTCACGGGAAACTTATTGACATATTGAAATTAAATTAACGTCTTTTTGAAAATTAACAGGTAAGGCATTGACACAAGTAGTGTCAATGCCTGTTTCTATTTTGGATTTAAATATTTAGTAGTTAAGTAAGTCGTAGGTCTTGTTTAAGTATAGGTACTTAACTTGAAAATTAACTAAATGCACTTAATTGCTAAGGTACTTACATGTAAAGTAGGTACATTCAAAGCAAATATGGATTTAGAAATATACCAAAGTGGACCAAGTATTATAAACATGTTTTCAAAAGTAGGTGTTTCCTTCTATTTTGCTACCTACTGTTCTATTCTTGTACTTTACCTAAAAATGTCCTGTATTTGTTATTTTTTAAAAGTTTATTTGTAGTTAGTAGGTAGGTCTTAGGCTGGTGACAGTGCTTCACTGACCGTCGGTGCGTATGTCGGTCGCGCTTGTCATTAATATGAAAATCCATAAAATCGTACAGTGCTGGACCTACCGTACGCACGCGTATATTGCTACGCACTGCGTACGAGGACCGTCGGTCGAGCGCGTCCGCATGCGTCCGTCGGTTGGCCGACGCGCTATGGGTACGAATGAACGCGTTCAGTGCTGCACCGATCGTTGGACCGACCGTACGAACCTACGACGGATGTCTGTATCATTTTTCATCTGGTCAGTTTGTTGGTCAGGAGAGCACTGAATGATACAAACCGACGGTCGGTCCGTGTGTATCGTCAGGACCGACCGTGCGCACCGACGGTCAGTGAAGCACTGTAACCCGCCTTACTATCCGAATTTTTGTTTTTAACTGTTTTTTTTATTCTTGGTTGACATTACCTATACATTCCTAATGCATTTGGAGATAAATACTTGGTAGGTATTATTAAGTTAAGACTAGGGAAAAACTCTCTTAAAATGCCTGTATCGGGCGAAATTAAATGTTAATTGTATTAACTATTTTACTACTTAGTAGGTGATTGGTTTTTTTGCGCAATATTATTGTTAAGTACATATTTTATCGAAATTGCCATTCTTTAACTTTAAATCAATTTTAATAAATTATTTTATGTTACCAATGTTTTATTCTAGTCAGGCGTCTAACTCCAGTTTATTTAGAATGGTGTTTAAATTATCAGACAGTAAACATCTTAAATTAAAAAAAAAAAACATATTTTAAACATACATACCTATCTTAAACAGTCGGATATTGTTGCTAACATAATGAATAATTTTTAACAATAAATAAGGCCGTCGTAGGTATGTACCTAAGTAGGATTATGGTTTTTGTTTAGACAAAACGATTTCAAAAGATCCTTGGGATTTTTAATCGATCGAGTTTGATACGTTGATTTTTCAAAGCTTATCTACAAGTTAAATGAGTACCTACCTACTTTAGGTATTTATATGGAATTTTATCGTGTCACTAGTCTTTGGTTCTTACTTATGAAATTGACGGCTCACGTTCGAGCCTAGTTCTGTGTTATAGAACTTACTAGGTCTCATTAGGCTCTCTAGTAATCTAAAGTCATTATGCACATTTTCACGTTAGTTAATTTGTATTATCTAACGTGTAACTTGCTTAAAAACCGGCAAACGTACATTCCTGTATGTCGGCCATTCTACTCAATTTGATATTTTACCGTTATTTTAAAATCTTTTATAAACTTGATTTTAGAGCTCGTCTTTCAAGCTGATAGCATGAAGATGGAGCAATAAAATATTGATTGTTAATAAGTTATTTCACGAAGGGTACATTTAAAATTAACTAATATTTTACTAAATAACCAAAATTGTTTGTTGCCAACAATGACGAAAGTGAGAGCAATAATTAAACCGTTGAGTAGAATGGTCCATGTAAGAACAAGCATTGTACGAAACCCAGAGATAGACAAATGTCAGGCTTTAATATTTAACTTTTTCAGGGATGTTTAATATTTAGATGCTGACTTTTGGCATCGCTAAAGGATCAACTAACTGATCAGGGGCCTTACCACGAAGTCTTCCAGAACGATTTCGTTTTAGAAACGTCACATTTGAAGCTTGAAGTCAATACAGTTTGCTTAGGTCATGGTACGAAATAACAATGTGATATTAATTCGGTAATAATTATTATGAACTAGCTTCCGCCCTTTCTTAGCGGATGCTTACGTTATAACATCTACCTGAATGCCAAATTTCAGCCCGATCCGTTCAGTGGTTTGGGCTGTGCGTTGATATGATCACTATGTCAGTCAGTCAGTCACCTTTGAGTTATATTTGGTCTGAGGACGCGGACGTAGACAGTGGTATGTTTTCGCCGAAAAGCGATAGCTCGGTCTAACACGGCCACGAGCGACTCTAGCTCAGTGATGACCTTGTTGCAGGAGGAGACTCCGCAGGGCTTCTTCGAGGACCACGGTCTGGGCTAAGCCGACGCCAGCGCCATCTATCGCCCGGATCACAACTGTTGCAATGTCGATAGCTTCTCTTATCCTTAAGTTTAGGTGTTCAAAAATTACCTGTGTAATTAACAAGATTATAACGCGAAGTACAATAATTATTAGTTAAGTATATACTTTTTTATGCAACAATGTCCGATTTCGAATAAGAAAGATCTGACTTTAATTTTATTTACACCTAATGAGGATATACTATTTACATAATGTATCCCTAATCTACATCTATTTACATGCTATAGCACTTTGTATGAAACTATCGACATTGCAACATCATATAAATACTTTAGTGTAAAATTATTTTAAGCATTGCGCAGTATTCCAAAAGAAATGTTACGAGCAAATATAGATAATGCTCGTTGTATTTAGTTGTTAGTTTTTAGCACAAATATTTCCTTAATTGCAGCTGATTATGTATGATGAAATAAACATATTTTGATTGATTTGTACTAGTTGAATTACTATTAGTGTAAGTAAATACACAGGGTGGGGTAAAAGTGAAACCTATACTGTCATGAAAGTTAAAGTTTTGAGTTATTCACAAGAAAATATTATTCATATTTTCTTTGCCTATGCACTTGTGTTTATAGGATAGAGTTCAGGTTATATTATTACATCCACCCTGTAGATATTTAAATATGAAATGTATTTTATCTTGAGCAATATTCAGGCACAGAAACTTAGTCGTGCCAAAATATGCATGTTAATATTTTCAGAGCTGTTATAATATGTAGCTTTCTACTCGATTTATAATCCTCAATGTAATAAATATTAGTAGGTAATATATTTGTCAAAATCTACTTTCTGATTAAATATTTTACTGCAATTTTATCAATGTTATGCAGCAGTTCATAATCATATCAAACTCATATCTTTGTGTATGATGGATGACTTGGTAACTTCAGGCCTATTATACAGACATGTTTATCACTAGTTTATACGCTTCTAGATATAAATAATCGTTTATGGATTAATAAAAGCATGAATAATATTGATGATTATATTTTATTTCAATATACTCTGCTATAAAAATGATCAAATACAATAAAATGCATAAATACATCGAAACTCAAGACTCATCGGGCAGTCTTATAAAAGCTTATTATCAAATACAATTTCTTATCAAATACACCTATTAACTAGAGCCATAACAATGTAGATAAAGTTAAATATTTTCATTGTGGCTTTGCTATTATATAAAACCAAACAGATTACTCGGGTTTAGAATTTCCCACAGATTTAGATTCAGGGGTAGATTTCACCTTTTTGGTGGTGGTAGGGGAGGATTGCTGAGGGTTGGCAGGGACTTTAGGGGAGGGAGGGGCGGTGTGGACGACGACGTTATTCGTTGTCTGTTTTTCCTGTTTTTCCTCTTCTTCTTTCTCCCTCTGTTGCTCCTGGCTGGTGACCTTAGCGAGGTGCAAGGCCGCGAGCAGGGCAGTGATGTACCGACGGACGTCTAGTTCAATTCCTGGAGCCAAAGATACAAAAAGGAACTTTAGATTTTGATTCATCTAGCTTTAATCTCCATACTGTAGGATGTAGTGGATTATACCAGCACATGGTACAGCCCAATGTCGTATGAATTACATTCCCAAATGAAGCTGTTGCATACGCTGGGATCAGTCTGTCCTTAGCTTAATTCTAATTCAATGCAGAAGACGTATAAACCACTAACGGAATTTGACTGCCGAATAATAGTATCTACAGGTTAGTATATACCATAGCATACCCTAATAAAGACTCTGCACTACAATCGAAAGCATTAAAATGTACCTTCTTATCAGATTACTAGATAAATCATGTGATTAAAAACAACTCCCGATGGTAACGGGCTTTGGAAACAATACGTAAGCAATTTATATCAACTGCGCAATACTTTAATTTTTTAAAAGATTATAATTTGTATCTTATCAATCGATAACAAATTATTTATGCATTATGCTTATAAATTTTGATAACAGTCGGCTTAAAATTAATGTCTGCATTATGCATGCATCATATTATGATAGACCTGGATCATTTGTTTTTGAAAGTTGTTATTATGCGACTGATGATTTCATAGAGATTTCAACGCAAAGCATAATAAATAATACAAATTCCAATTGCATGAACAGCACTTTCTAAACATACAAACTATTCATACATAAACCAACGACCATACGAGTGTCGCAAGACTATGTTTTCACTATTCAACCTAGGGAACGCAGGAAATATTAAAAACCGCAATTATTTGAATATCAAACCCAAGCGTGACGAATCGTAGGAAACATTATTAATTCTTTGCAAATATTATAATCGCGAAAGTTCTTAAGAATGTATGGATGTATAATTGTTAATCTTTCACGCTGAAAGGGCAGAATGGATCTGGATGAATTTTGGCACAGATATAGATTATAGTCTGGAATAGCACATAGGCTACTTTTTATCCCGGAAAAGTGTACGGTTCCCGTGGGATAGACTTGTCTTTGTTTTACATGGTACTACGCGGGCGAAGCCTTGGGCGGAAGCAAGTTCGTAAATTTAAACGTTTCGCATCGAAAAAGCATCGAGACTAACTATAATGTTCGTCTTTGTTAGTGTTAGGCCTTAGGCGTACCTACCAAACTGTGACTGAGACAAGGGAGTGCTCGACACCAAACCCAAAACATATGGTCATAGTGGGAAACTGATCGCAAATCAAACTTAAAACAAAAAAATATTCAAGAAAGTAATAAGAATACGTATTTTTAATTTAGACCCGCAGGTCGTACATGGGCGAGATTGGCGCATTTGATAGAGCGAAAAGAGGCCTATGCCTAGGAGTGGGATGAAAAGGGCTGATGATGATGATGATGATTTTTAACTCACCAGAGTTCCTGAGCTCGTTGATCTTGTACGCCAGGTTGGCCCAGACGCGGCGCGCGGCCACCGCGCTCAGGCGGCCGACCGTCTGCACCGTGTGGAGGGCGGGGTCGGTGCTCGCCGGAGTCACTTCAGCTGAAACAATATCAATATGTTATTATTGGCTAGGGATCACAGCGGATGGCGCAGACAGGCAGGCCGAGGTAAATGCTACATTTTGTCGCGCATTTGTTTATTTGAACGAGAAAGAGCAAGACAAAATCCTACTAATAATATAAACGCGAAAGTTTGTAAAAATGTATAGATGTATGTTTGTTAATCTTTCACGCTGAAACAGCTGAACGGATCTGAATGAAATTTGGCACGGATATAGATTATAGTCCGGAATAGCACATAGCTAGTAGTCGATAAAATTTTGCCGTGACGCATATGTTAACTCGGCTGTACCCAGCGTTAGATAAATAAATAAATAATGCTGGACAATCCACACAGCATCATCTAGCCCCAAAGTAAGCTACTCGAAGCTTGTGTTATGGGTACTAGATAACTGATATATTTAATACATTACATTACATACATAGATAGATATTTTTTATTATACATAGATTATACATAGATGCTGCCCTCTTTGGATGATGAAAACAACCTTTTAGTGATTTGTAACCTTATGTGGAACCAGTAAGATGCCTTCTACGGTCGATCGTTAATTCAAAACGAATATTAGTTTTTTTAGTTCAGTACAAAGCTTAAGGGAATTGTGTTTATGGCGCCATTATAATTACTAATTTTTTTTTTCTCGACATCTAATGGCACAATAAAGTTACAAGTGTCTTTTGTATGAGACTTAGGCATTGCCTGATTGTACTCTCCACAGAGTCCACTTCGGTGACGATACACCTTTATCATAAATAAATAATAGTTTAAAAAAACTAAAAAACACGCTTTTTATAGAAACCGAACTAAAAAATAGAAAATAAATTAAAAAAAAATATTTTAAAAAAAGTGTGGGGTGCATGGTATCAATAGTTATAAATATTTTATTGACAGCTATGAGTAGAGTGATTATCATTTCGATAATATCTTAAAAAGCACCCCACGCTTTTTTTAAAATATTTTTTTTTAATTTATTTTCTATTTTTTAGTTCGGTTTCTATAAAAAGCGTGTTTTTTAGTTTTTTTAAACTATTATTTATTTTATATTTTTTAGTTTGGTTTATTTATAATAGCGTGTTTTTTATTTTAAACTATTGCACGACTCACGATGCGAAGCATCAGAGAGTGCTTTACGATCAAAAATTTTTTTTTCAAATTGATAAAATGGATTTTTTTTATCAAAATAGTGTATTGTCATCGGTCCTCGATAAATCTACAAAGTTTGAACGAAATCTGGCCGTTTAAAGTGGGTCAAAATCGCGCCCAAAGAAGTCGGTTACAAACAAACATACAAACATACAGGTGAAGCTAATAAAAAGCGTGTAAAAAAAGACAAAACCAAAGTTTAAAGTACTCACTGCTAGTTTCCTCGGGTGCTCCGACAGGGGGCAGGTAGTGGTCCAAGAGTTGCATGGCGTAGGTGGCGCCACTGTCGATGTTGTGCATCGCCTTCTGCCCGTAAGCGGTGGAGAGCAGAGCGTTGGCCTTGGCCCAGGAGAGTTCCTTCAGGGACTTGACCTTTTGCTCTGCGTTTGCGCGTGCTCCAATTACCTGTGAGACAATACGTTATAGAAATCAGCATCATATAGTTCACAACTCTATATAATATCTTCTACATCTTGATGCATCATATTATGTTAGGGGAAGAGTCAAAGTCAAAAAATTCTTTAGGTTTCATCTTAAGAGGGTTTCATCTTCTTATATTATATGCAGGGACAAACTGAATACCTAGATTTTATACCTTTTGACTTTTGTTTAAGATACCTGTGCTAGGTTAATTTGTTTTGTTTTCAACCATTGCTTTTTTTTTCTTTTGTTTTTTAGTAAATAGATAAGTTTGTACATTTATGATATTATAATCAAGCACACTCATACTAAAATATAAATTTAAGTAGATACTTATATATAAGTACAAGTTTTGTTTTCTCTTATAAGTGAACTGTATTTATGTTCTTTGAGAAAAATAAAGAATCTTTAAACCGAAGAGGCTTGTGCGATGACATAACGATTCAAGATTGAAAGAAAAAGCATGATCACGACTCTAACCCCCAGGCTCGTTAGATAATGTCCTCAGACCTTTAGTGACCCTCTACAGATATCCTCTTAGATCTTTGAGGATATCTGTAGAGGGTCAGAGGCATGTCCGAACATGACATTGAGCACATGCCCACATTTTGCACAGTAGTTAGTACTCCGTACGTCGCGTTGTTTACAACAGCTTGCAAGTCCATCGCTGCTTAAAATAATAGCCTATGACACACACCTTCGAATTTTTGATTGTAGGGTGTGCCGATTTCCTCACGATGTTTTCCTTCACCGTTTAAGAGCGCTGGTATTGCGCATATAAATTTTTCTAATAAAAAACTCATTTGTGCACGACAAGATTTGAGTCCACGACTTTCGGATCGTGCGGCAGGGGTGCTACCACTACACCACCAGCGCTCAAAATTGAATAGTTCACACTCCGAATTACCTACTGCGTATTTAGATTTGTTGATGAATAATTGTAGCTAATAATCAAAGCAAATCTAGGCCGTGACACGAATATTTTTCAATAAGTTAGCAGTTTTTTTTTTGTTTTGTTAGCTGAAGCACGAGAGCGGATGATGAATTATTCATTTTTAGTTATTTACATTAAAAGGACACTGATAATTTACTAAGGTCGTGTTGATAATGGGATTGTTTTGTTGTATGGTGCCACAAAGTCAATAGGGATTATGAATGTACTTATCTATACTAATGTTATAAAGAGGAAAGATTTGATTGTTTGTTTGTTTGTTTGCATTGAATAGACTGAAACTTCTGGATCGATTTCAACAATTTTTCAACAGTGTAGAATGAACTTTTTGGATGAACATAGGTTATTTTTTATGTAGGTACTTCGCGGGGGACGCCGCGGGCGGAAGCTAGCATATAATACTTTTACGTTATGAGAGCGCTGGTGGTGTAGTGGTAGCACCCCTGCCTCACGATCCGAAGGTCGTGGGTTCAAACCTGGTCGTGCACCAATGAGTTTTTCCATTCTAAAAATTTATGTGCGCAATGCCAGTGCTCTTAAACGGTGAAGGAAAACATCGTGAGGAAACCGGCTTACCCTAGAACCAAAAATTCGAAGGTATGTGTCATAGGTTAGTATTCTTATAAGCGGCGATGGGCTTGCAACCTGTCACGTACGGAATACTAACTACTGTGCAAAATGTGGGCATGTACCAAATGTCATGTTTGGACTTGCCTCTGACTACCCCCTTTAGATATCCTCAAAGATCTAAGTAACTAAAGATCTGAGGAGATATCTACCGAGCCTGGGGATTATCTTACATGCTAATTCCAGTCCTGGTAGTCTTGAGTAGAAATGACAAGAAACTCGCTGGGCCTTAGTACTTTTTTGTATGATGTTTGTTATGATACTTTTATATTAAGTTAGATTTATATGCTGGTTTTTTATAGTGCGCCGACCTAACTCATCAAGATTGGGTTTGCTGATCGAAAAGGCCTCTCAGCATTACGCCCTCCCTTTTTTCATTTTGTTGACTAAACAAATCAATGCGGTCAGCGGGACCACGGAACATAACTCTATCCGCAGTCTCAAACACACTTGGTTATTTCAGTACTGTAATGACTTGACTAACGGTAACGAGGTCACAGTCATAACATTGCATTGTTATTAGTTTCATAGTTGTTTCTTAGGAATTTAATTATAGAGAATCAATTGACTTAGAAGCTATTATTTTTTATATGCTAAACGTTGCGCAGATAAAAATTGTTTTAACCAAATGGGGCCCGCTTCTTCGCACAGATAAAACTCAGCCTTCCTAGCATATGCAGCGTTTTCTCTATAGAAGAAATGACTAAGTAATTTGACGAAAGTGTCATTTTTGTTGGGTCTAATCCTACTAATATTATAAACGCGAAAGTTTGTAAGAATGTATGGATGTATGTTGTTACTCTTTCACGCTGAAACGGCTGAAAGGACCTGGATGAAATGTGGCACACAAACAGATTATAGTTTGAAATAGCGCATAGGCTACTTTTTATCCCGGAAAAATTAACGGTTCACATGAGATAGATATGTTTTTGTTTTTCAAGGTACCACGCGGGCGAAGCCGCTGGCGGAAGCTAGTCACAATCTGTGCCTCTTCCGTACAGAAAAACACTATCTGGGTTCATAAGTTTCGACTGACTCCTTAATAGTCGGAAGACGGAACTATTAAGAGGCCGCGTCATCATATACGTAACAGTGCAAAGTATCACATTACGTGGAGTCCAAGAGTCCAACGGTCAACATCAGACAGTGAACAAATGTTAGGTGACTCATAAATATTGGAATAGGTATTTAATTTGATTGCACAACTTTTAATTATTTTATATCATTTTAAATTATCGCAAAATTTCCTGTCTTTTGTTAGTTTTTAATTTTGTTGCATCAGCACACAAAATAATACCATGTTTGTTAGTTTGATGCTAGAGCTATTTTTCCTTACTGATGAGTTTGTCATCGCAATATTTTCCATTCATGATTTTAACATTTCATAATGTAACCGATATTGATAGTTACAACGTTGTGAGTGATATCGGACCACAGCATCCGTGATCTCGGACCCCGGAGACTGTTAGTATGGCCTTATCAATATATTATCATGAAGTAAAAGGGTGCAGAGGTCAGACAACTTTTAGCGATTAAACATTTCCGGCTGAATCCACGTTCCAACACTTTTTGATAAGTTTTTATAAATAGCTTTTTGAATTAGACTTTTTTATGGCCATGAAACCTTCTTACAAGGATGATTTAGCCATTTCAGAGAAAAAAGATCTTGCTCGACTTTTCAATACGCAGACGGCAGACGGCCTACAAAGAGTCATAAAAAACCATATCAATAGTAACTGGTCCCAGGATATTGAATAATGGAGCTTCGTCCAGTCAGAGGATGCAAATTATAAATTTTAAAATAGACTTGATATACCGGTATGTTCGTTTCTAGTTTGCTGTGGTGTTGAAAGTTGAAATTGCACTACTAAATGTGTGTGTATTACTAAGTTACCTACTGAATAATGCATTTAAAAGACTGAGAAAAAACGAATGGAGCTATGAATTGCTTTTAAGGAAGTTATTAGATAAGTACCAGGAAATGTTTAACTCTTATTACTGAGTGTGTATCAATTCACAGCTGAAATTAATATAAAGTGAATTTAACAAACTGAGAGTCAAAAAGCCTCAGATTATTCGAGATCATGTTTAAAAAAATACGTAAACGAACTTAAAGACACAAACCAACCGGGTTAACATAGGTACCACGACAAAATTTTGTCGACTGTTTTATATCGCTCTTTCTCTTGCGAATAAGAGACGAAATGCTCGACAAAATGTTGTCGACTGTTTTATATCGCTCTTTCTCTTGCGAATAAGAGACGAAATGCTCGACAAAATGTTGTCGACTGTTTTATCTCGCTCTTTCTCTTGCGAATAAGAGACGAAATGCTCGACAAAATGTTGTCGACTGTTTTATCTCGCTCTTTCTCTTGCGAATAAGAGACGAAATGCTCGACAAAATGTTGTCGACTGTTTTATCTCGCTCTTTCTCTTGCGAATAAGAGACGAAATGCTCGACAAAATGTTGTCGACTGTTTTATCTCGCTCTTTCTCTTGCGAATAAGAGACGAAATGCTCGACAAAATGTTGTCGACTGTTTTATCTCGCTCTTTCTCTTGCGAATAAGAGACGAAATGCTCGACAAAATGTTGTCGACTGTTTTATCTCGCTCTTTCTCTTGCGAATAAGAGACGAAATGCTCGACAAAATGCTGTCGACTGTTTTATCTCGCTCTTTCTCTTGCGAATAAGAGACGAAATGCTCGACAAAATGCTGTCGACTGTTTTATCTCGCTCTTTCTCTTGCGAATAAGAGACGAAATGCTCGACAAAATGTTGTCGACTGTTTTATCTCGCTCTTTCTCTTGCGAATAAGAGACGAAATGCTCGACAAAATGTTGTCGACTGTTTTATCTCGCTCTTTCTCTTGCGAATAAGAGACGAAATGCTCGACAAAATGCTGTCGACTGTTTTATCTCGCTCTTTCTCTTGCGAATAAGAGACGAAATGCTCGACAAAATGCTGTCGACTGTTTTATCTCGCTCTTTCTCTTGCGAATAAGAGACGAAATGCTCGATAAAATGCTGTCGACTGTTTTATCTCGCTCTTTCTCTTGCGAATACGTGATAAAATAGACGACAAAATGTTGTCGTGGCTGTTATGTTAGCCTGGCAGCTTCAGAATTATGATGAAACTTTTGTCACTCTTTTAATCAACACAAATAAATCCTAGTAGGTAGGTACTTTATCAAATTAATTAAGCCGTTAAGGCCACGGGAGCTACGAATAGATTATACGAGTACATGAGTACATACTCGACGACCTCTGTGGCGCAGCGGGCGAGAGTCCGCCTGCGACGCAAGAGGTTGCGGGTTCGATTCCCGCCGCGGAACAAATTTGTGTACGATCTGCAGAAATTTGTTCCGTTGGTCTGGGTGTTTTCTATGTATAATAAAAAAATATCTATCTATGTATATAATATGTATTAAATATATCAGTTATCTAGTACCCATAACCAGGGCTTGGAACCGGTTAACAATTTACCAGAAAAAAACCGGTATTAACCGGTATTTCGATAATAGCGTTCGGAGCGCAACCTCTTTCGAAACCTTAACTATGAACTTAAACTAACCGGTTAAAGCGAGCGCAAACGCAACGAACGCATTTCGAATACCGGCGCTGTAAACTAATACGGAAAGAACGAAATAATTTCTTTCTAACCGGTTAATTGAGCGAAACCCTTTTGAATTTATCGTTCTCGACTAACCGTTTTAATAGAGGTTACGGTAGAACGTAACCGAAAAGAAAAGGTTGCAGGTATTTAGAGCGATACCGGTTTGAAAATTTTTCGGGTTTCTAAGCCCTGCCCATAACACAAGCTTTGAGTAGCTTAATTTGGGACTAGATGATGCTGTGTGGATTGTCCAGCATTATTTATTTATTTATTTATACATAAAAACATAGGTATACCAACTAAGTAAGTATGTACATATACTACATAGATAGCATAGCAGGTACTCTCGTCAGTGGGATAAAAAAAAAGCGTAGTCCCTAAAAGTTTTCTGATAATACTAACAGGAAATAAGGGTGAGGTGAAGTATAAAATAAACAGGTTATCAGTACAGATGCATAAAATTCTGTACATATTGCAGTTGAGTAAAAAAGATATTTATGGAATGTATCCCTCGACAGATGAGTTTATACTCGCCTGTTACGGCATCGGCTAATTTTAGAAATTGGTACCAAATGTAAATATAGATATACATATTAATAGATATACAATGTTCGATTCAAAGTACATCTCAAGGTTAAACAACTTGTTTTATACCTACACCTTTGTTGTAAATAAGAAATTACCTGACAAACAATATCTAATTACGTGACTTTAGGTATACAGATACTTGCAGATGTGAAAACCGTGGGCATATGATAAACATCATGTTTGGACGAGCCTCTGACTACTCTCTTTAGATTTCCTCAATGATCTGAGGAGATATGTATCAAGGCTGGAGATTACAATCATGTTCATGTTTGTTTGTTTGTTTGTTTGTTTGTTTGTTTAGTTTTACTTTCAGATAGAGTAGAGATACATAATTAATTATCTTATAAGGAGCTTTAGAAAGAACATAATATTATCCTACTATTCTACTAATATTATAAATGGGAAAGTTTGTATTTATGGATGTATGAATGTTTGTTACTCTTTCACATTGAAATGGCTAAACGGATCTGGATGAAATTTAGATAGATTAGTCTGGAAAAGCACAAAGCCTTTTTATTCTGGAAAAATGTTCGATTTGGGATAGATTTTTGTTTTCTTTTTCAAGGTTATCTTGCAGACGGGGTCAGCGGGTGGATGCTAGTACTTTCATAAAACAGAAACTCACCTTGTTCACATGTGGCGAGATCCTAGACATGACTGCTTGTTTTGTAGTCTCCACAATGACCTTGGGTTGCTCGCTGACGATGGGTACTCTCTGCTCAAGGCTGTCGATCACTGCGGCTACTTTGGCATCCCCAACTGCTAGAGGATGAGACACGTAGGGAGCTGCTGTGGTGGCTGCAAGGACGACTCCGGCCTCTGCTGTGGAGAGAGCCCATTCTAACAGGGAGTGGGCACCTGTAGCAAATTAAGGGTGATTAAACAAGCTGCTAAACTATTAGTGAAAAAAGTGTTGAAAATTGAGAAGGGTTTAAGTTTGAGCACATCGAAAGGATGGATGAAAAGAGATTGATGAAGCAGGTGCATGAGGAGAGTGTGAATGGGACAGTTAGAAGACCTCAGCGTACAAATCTTGATCAAACTGGGGATGTTTTAGAGAAAGGCCAGGTCAAGAGTACCCTAAACTGATGTGCATGTATGAAGAATGTAATCTTATACCCTTAAACGAGCAATTCTTGTATATATTATATAATCGGAATCTCGGAAACGGCTCAAGGGATTTACATGAAATTTAGTATGCAGGGGGTTTCGGGGACGATAAATCGATCTAGCTAGGTTTCATTTTCCGAAAAAACAAAATTTACCAAAAAAAACCAAGCAAAGCTCGGTCAACCAGGTAATGAGAGTGAATTAAGCAAAAGGGGTATGTCAGGATCGTAGCAAGTGGAGATCCATGGTCTCCGCCTACCCCATCGCGAAACAGGCGTGATTTTATGTATATATGTATGTATGTAAACTAGAATATCAATATTTTACATGAAACAAAAGTGTATACTTTTAAACATTTGCGATCTGAACACATTATTATTATTATTATTAGTATTAAACGGGTATTTATCGCGTTCTAATTACCTATTTATTTTCCCAACGTGGTCACGGGTAGAAGTCTACCCGTGACCACGACAGCCTAAAACTGTCCACCTGACCATGACAGCGTGTAAACTAAAAATAAAACAAAAGTGTATCAAGAACTTACCCTTTACTTTGGTGTACAGTGCTCCGACCTGCCCAACTGCAGCACCCACAGTGGGGATTGCCATTGCCTTCTGCACAGACTGCAGCTGAGGCATGGAAGGTGCAGCGCTAACTTCAGTGGCCATCTAGACAATGATGAATAAATTTACCATTATTATAATTAATTAAATTATCTAGAAACCCGTCATTTAATCGTCAACTAATTGTGGGTAGTTAAATAAAATAATATGAAACTTGAATATCATTCCAGAGAAACATTAGTTTTTTAATGATTATTAATATAAATTAATAATTATATAAAGTAAGGTTTAATTTTTTTTGGAATAAATAGAACATTTAAATTAAAATGTAAGTATATCACAAGAATTTCTATCAAATAGGTAGGTACCTACCCTCAAGCAAAATATAACATTCTAGAACTTTCTAATTTTCTTTTTTCTACTATGTGTAGGTAGGTACCTCAGATTATACAAAAAAGGCTATATAGCACTGAAATTACCAAA
Organism: Cosmorhoe ocellata; assembly: GCA_963675405.1. Taxonomy (NCBI): domain Eukaryota; kingdom Metazoa; phylum Arthropoda; class Insecta; order Lepidoptera; family Geometridae; genus Cosmorhoe; species Cosmorhoe ocellata. The sequence goes on along the minus strand of OY776253.1, from coordinate 9,669,806 downwards.
AATATAATCAGAAAAGAAACAACAAGTTAATAATACCTAACTTTGTTATTTGATTGGATAATTATATAAAATGCCTTAACAAAAGCCAACTCACCTTATTGCTTGTAGGTAATATTGCAGTAGGTATGCTGAATAAATGTAAGTTTTATAAAAATGCTACAAAGCTATAGATTTTAAAATTTACTTAGCGTTGTGTAGACGTAGGTAACAACTTTACAAGTGCACTGATATTTCAAGAATGTCACTCAAGTTCAACAAGTGGGGAACTAGGCAACGGCTCGGCGTACTGGCGCGACTGGAAGGAATGGAGGTGGAAGCGTAGATAAGTGATTCATCAGTCAGTTCAGAGATAAAATGTACAGTAAGTAGGTAGGTATACGGACTTTGTTCGATCGAAAGTTGGCCGATGCGATGAAGGTATTTATTTATATTTGAATGACGCAACCAACCGGGCGCAATTCAACAGGCAACAAGGAAACTTGCCTGCGAACAACTTGATTGAAATTCCTACATTACTTTATTTCGATGAATAATTACTAGAATTTACTCACCTTGCAATTTAGATAGGTTCGATTTCGATTATACGTATTTTAACTTTAAGCACAAGTTTTGACCAAGAAAGTTATAAAATCAAATAGAGGTAAAACAGTAAAAAAGTAAAACAAACAAAACAAACAATAGGGACGTTTGATTTTTTATTGATTGATTGATTGACCAATCGATCGATCGACACGACAGACAAGCAATAAACAAATTCAAATTCAGTTTTCTATACTCAAAATCTTTATTCGCTTAACAGATTACTGCTCAAAATAAATTATCAGATTGTTATCCAATGCGTTAAAGTGGAACAGAATAATATTGCAAGGCAAAAGATAACATTAATTATAAGCTCACATACATAGACTACAATAACAGAAACAAACGATTAGGAAAGGAAGGATAAAAAACTAAAATTGATTTTATTTCATGTAGAGTCAATAATCTACACGCTTGCTCGGTCTTTCAAATGCATTGTATCGTATCGATCGCAATTGCATGCGTAGAATATTTGATCTTTTCGTCAAATTGACTCAACTCGAGCCTTGTATTAAAATCTAAGTATTATGTACAACAATCAATAATGTCAATGATACTGTCACATTGTTGTCAAATGTCAATGTCATTCATTCATATGTTGTTTGTTATGATTGTTTTGTGTGTGTGTGATGTGATGATTATTTTTAATGCGAGTAAATATATAATAGTGTCTTGATTGGATGAACAGTGCTAAATAAATTAGTAATTTACTAGATATTTTTCGTAATTTCTTTTGTATTAATTCAACTCAACCGGTTTTTCGTATTTCTCTTATAGCTTAGACACCATTTATTAATATCGACTTACGTATCTACCTCAAAGAAAGAGGGTTGCTTCCTTCTTATTTCAATTAAAACGTAATAGAAAATTATGTACCTCCGGTTCTAGATTTCAGTGTTTTATTGATTGTTGTAAGTTGAAACTTGTTGGGTCATGGCTTGTATGATGAAAGAAAAACGTCGAGGGGTAAGTACCTATGTAATTTTATGAAAATATAAAATAAATCATATTTATATTATTTGAAATATGAAAGTACCTTGGTTCATCTCTTTGTTGATGTATTATTTCTAAACCAATTTAACTTTGAATTGTAGAAAAAAAAATCTAAAGAAAAACGTCCAAGTGAGGGTGAACTGGGCGAACCATTGTCTCCTATTGGTATAGTTCAGAATGAAGAAGACATTCCTGAAAAAGTTGCTTTTGAAAATACATTTACTGTAAAACAGCCAGTCTTTGATGTTACTGAAGATATTGTCTCGGGAAACATGACTAAAGGTCCAGAACAAAGTACCAGTACTGAAATACATGGAACTAAAGAAAATGAAGCTACCATATCCCCAACAGATACAGCTTACTCAATGAAACTAATTGAAGACACATCACAAAAAGCATTCCCAGAAGAAGATAGCTATATAAATTTGAATGCTAGATTAAAAAGAATGGTCATACCAGACCAAAGCATAGAAACAGATGAATTAGAATCGGCTAAACTTGATAAACAAGATATCAGTTTGCAATCCAAGCAAAAGCAAATACTACAGGAATCTCATAACTCGCCTGAGTTTGCTATGTTAGAGAGTATTGTTCCATCTGCACCAATGAGTCAAGAGCAAATTGAGCCGCAAGCCCCTCCCATAGAAGAGTCTATTCCCGAAGTAAAGCCAAAGCCAATAGTTCAATGTATGCCTCTAGATGAAGCCATCAGGCTGTATGGTGGGACAGAGATGGCTGCTGTGAAGGCTATGAGTGAGCGAGAGGAGGCTGAAGTGGAAGCTGGACCTAACTGTGGCCCTGAACATCCACTGGTGGATTTGCTGTCTACATACAGGTAGACTTAGTGTATTGTGCAACAGTAAAATTAACAATCAAATATTTGTCATACTTACATAGAATCATGCTTGTTTCCTGAGAGCATAGTGTCTTCATGAAATTCAACCCCTAAATAAGTTTACTTTTATGATGCCTCTTTGCATTAGAACTCCTTATTTATTTATTATTTTTTTAATTTTGTTTACAAAGCAGTAGTAAATGAACCATGCCAGGATTTTAAGTTGAACTAAGCTAGAGAGCAGTAAGTTAGAGAGTGACAAACAAGTGTAAAATGTCATTAAAGATGTATCCAATTTCAGATCCTCAATAAGAGCAGTGGAGCGTGAGAGATCTAGGCTGGCCAGCAACTTTGATGAAGAAGAAAAACTTAGATCCACTCTATGGAAGGTTGAAAAGCAGAAGATACATCTAACAGAACAATGCAAATGCGGTGTAAGCGTAGACATGAAAGCTACGTATGAACATGCTCAGTTGATGAAAGAAAAGCTGCCCGGAGCCAAGATGAAGTTGCAAGGGCTATTGAGAGATGTCCAGGAGTCTTATTGTCATTATCAACATGCGGCTTTGCTGGCTCATTGTCAGGTAGGTTATGGTTTAGGATGTGTTGGGTTTGCGACTTGGTCACGACTGTAATCCCCGAGCTCGGTAGATATCTCCTCAGATCTCTAGTTACTTGGATCTTTGAGGATATAAAGAGGGTAGTCAGAGTCCGTCCGAACATAACATGTTTCACATGCCCACATGCTGCACAGTAGTTAGTATTCCGTACGTGACAGGTTGCAAGCCCATCGCCACATCAATTTTTCGAATTGAAAAACTCATTGGTGCACGACCAGGTTTGAACCCGCGACCTTCGGATCGTGAGGCAGGGGTACTACCACTACACCACCAGCGCTCTTGCGTTTGCGACTTACTGGAGTTAAAAGCCATTACTGTTTGTAGATTGGGTTCGAAGTCGTGCACCAATAGATTTTTCTGTTCGAAACATTTATTTCCGTTATACGAGTACCAGTATAGTCTCAAACGGTAAAGAAAAACATCGTGAGGTAACCGGCATGTCATAGAATGTAAAAAGTTCGAAGACATGTGTCAAGTGCACGAAAGGAGCCTCTCAGGCGCACTTTAATCCTTTCACCACACTGGTTCCAAAGAACTAGTGACATGATTAAAGTAGAGAAAGTAGATTTTAAACATCTTTCTGCCCTTTTCCGACGTTACGTGGGGTCGGCACAACATGTGATCTTCTTCCATTTCCCTCTATCATTCGTCATCTCAGTACTCACTCCTTTCTTACATCTTCACACAGTCCATCCATCTTTTATTTCGCTTACCTCTACCCCTGTATCCATCCACATTCATACCTAACACTCTCCTCGTCACATGACATTAATCTGTTCTCATAACATGCCATACCACGCTAACCTATTACTCCTCATCTTTTCCGTCACCGGCGCCACTTTCAATCATCCTCCAATATACTCATTCCTCATTATATCCATCCTTGTCACTCCACACATCCATCTCAACATTTTAATCATAAAATCTTTACTGTCATTGGTTTAAGATTGAAGATCATATAGCAGAAATAATTCAAGGCAGCAAGAGTTGCATACGCGAGGCGCTGTCACTGATATTACAATCGTTGCGGGTGAGCGACGGCGCGCCTGAGGCGTTACCCGCCGCGCTGCAGCGGTGGGCGGAGATGCTGGCCAACGCTTTAGTGGATGAACGAGATCTGAGGCAGCTGTTCTTTGTGATGCATCATCTGTTTAGGTAATCCGGCTATCCTATCCTACTTCCTACTAGCCTATCCTATCCTACTTCCTATTATCCTATTCTACTTTCTATTCCTACTATCCTATCTCACTTCCTTCTATCCTATCCTAGTTACTATGAGTATCCTATCCTACTTCCTACTATCCTATCCTACTTCCTTCTATCCTATGCTACTAATATTATAAACGTGAAAGTGTGCGAGGATATTTGGATGTTTGTTACTCTTTCACGCTGAAACGGCCTAACGGATCTGGATAAAACTTGGAATACGCGTAGTTTATAGCTGGGAATAACACATAATGCTACTCTTTATCCGCGCGCGGAAACTAATAAAAAAATAATTTGAAAGTTAACAGTAAGTATATATTTGTACCTCAGTAAAGGGATTTAGATAAAATTAGGCATCATAATTATACCCTGGGTTAACAAACTTATTTATGTCCCGAAATAAAATCCCTTTTTCATTTATTTAATTTATTCTTTGTTCACACAAATTAAAAAGTAATAGCATGTACACAGGCGAGATTAACCCTAAAAAGAGTTCCTTCCAGCAGACCTTGGGATATGGAGATTATTAACTAGTGGTGGGTAATACTGGAGGCTGGATGCGTCGAGCTGAGGACAGGGCGCAATGGCGCTCATTGGGGGAGGCCTATGTCCAGCAGTGGACTGCTATAGGCTGATGATGATGATGATGGTTGTGGGTAATATCCCTACATAAATCTGTATTACAGACAGACCCGTTCAGTGGGCTGGGCGGCGCGTGTGTTGAACACACGGGTGAGCGACAGCGTGTCGGCCGCTCGCACACTCGCCGTGCTCGACACATTGCTGTCCAAACTGCATCTGGAAGCAGCTGTTGAGTGTGTTGAAGGTTTGTTACGGCTAGGATACTGTTGGCTTACGTTGTTGATTATTTACTTTATTTATACCATACTAGCTTACGCCCACGGCTTCGCCCGCGTGATTACTTGAAAAACCAAAACAAATCTATCCCACGAGAACCGTACATTTTTTCGGAATAAAAAGTAGACTATGTGCTATTCCAGACTATAATCTACATTGTGCCAAATTTCATCCAGATCCGTTCAGCAGCTTCAACGTGAAGAAGTAACAAACATACATCCAGACATCCATACATCCACACATTCTTACAAACTTTAGCGTTTATAATATTAGTAGAATACCTTCTAAAATGACTGACAGCTGAATAAATTTCGAACAAATCGCGATCATAATGTATAAGTACCTGGGTGACCGAGCTTTGTTCGGTTTTAAAAAAAATATATACCATTCCCTTCCTCACTTGCTATCCTTCAGAGTCAGGAGAAAATGGCGGTTAGGTTAGGTTAGATTAAGTTAGATTATAGAAAACGGAAGAAATTAATTTACGCAAGACTAGGCAGTAAGGTCTATGACTATAAGCCTGCTTAAATGAGCGAATAATTTAACAAACAAAAAAAATTGCTATCCTTCACTTGCTCGTGACTCATCTATGATGTATCACGAGCAAGTGAAGGATCATGTAATATCTATGTATTTTCTATGTATAATATGTATGTATTTACAAAAAAAAAAGTATATCTATGTAGTTTATCAGTCATGTGGTTCCCATAATACAAGCTCTGCTTAGTTTGGGGCTAGATGATGCTGTGTGATAGTGTCCAGCATTATTTATTTATTTTATTTATTTATCATGTAATCCGTTTAAATCATTAGTTGCATAATATACTTTTTTTTTGTCAGAAACGGGAGAAGCTTGGGAAGAAGTGGATATCAGAGGTGGCGGCGGCGCGGTCAGCTCGGGGACCCTACGAGAGCGTGATTTAATCGCCCTCGTCCGCGCGCTGCCGCTACAGCACCTCATATCCAAACTGGTGCTGTTCCAACAATCTGTAAGTTACAAACACCAATCTATTGTCAGTGGGGGAAAACATCGTTCCTACATACACAGAGTTTATTTATCATCTTAAAGCGAACTCAAGACGTAACGCTATGGACACATCCGTATAAGTGTTACAAGTGTTCAAACAAACCTGACTGTTTTATTAAAACGCGCAGACAAAGTTTCGCGAGAGGCGGCTACTAAGGTATATACGGAAAAAAAAGTTGCTCAGAAATTTAGAAAATATGGGAAAAACAGTACTTTTTGTATGACTTCAAAACCATAGATCGTTGCGGGCGAGAGTCCGCCTGCAACGCAAGAGGTTGCGGGTTCGATTCCCGCCGCGGAACAAATTTGTGTACGATCTGCAGAAATTTGTTACGTCGGTCTGGGTGTTTTCTATGTATGATAAAAAAAAATCTATCTATGTATAATATAATGTATTAAATATATCAGTTATCTAGTACCCATAACACAAGCTTTGAGTAGCTTACTTTGGGGCTAGATGATGCTGTGCGGACATTATTTATTTATTTATTTTTAGATAAGATATAGCCAGATATCTAGAATTGAAAAAATATGGAACAATATTTATTTCAGCATGCAAATACTTACGTAAACTTATAATACACAAAGTTGATGCTGCTAGAATTTTACAATTTTGAGCTTACAGCGGCCTTCACACTAGGCAAGCTTGTACCGTAAAGACCAATTATAATTATATTCCAATTATATTCCATTGATACATAATCTATATACATATATAAAAATGAATTGCTGTTCGTTAGTCTCGCTAAAACTCGAGAACGGCTAAACGGATTTATCTTATCTTAGTCTTGAAATGTTCGTGGAGGTCTAGGGAAGGTTTAAAAGGTAAGAAAAATTCGAATAACTGCCTGGTAAAACCCTAAAAATAGCCCTTTTCTATATCCCATACAAACGTTTTCTAAATAAAATGTAGAGTCAATTTGAACTTTATTACTTACAATTTGAACTTAATTACTATTTAATAAAGTTCATATTAAATTATAATCTCTCGCTGTTGTCTAAGCAATGTTGAAGGCGGTACGAAGTTTGCCGGGACAGCTAGTTTAATATATTTTATTAAATCCAGGACTTTAGGCAAGCATCAGAATATGATTGGGGAGATGCGTCAGGGGGCAATGGACTGCTGAAATCGTGTTGCGGTGTCCACGTGTTACTGTCCATACTGCAACGGGCCGTAACGTTGCACTCCGTGTACGAGCGGCTACATGGCGTGTTGCGGCATGTTGCTTGTAGCGCACTGACGGCACTGGCTTGCTTGTATCGCTCACCAAGGTTAGTCCATTAGTTTAATTACTAGAAAAAGCTTTGCTTACTTTGAGGCTAGATGGGGCTGTGTGAAATGACCACCATAATCTATTTAAGATGCAGCTAATTTGCTTAGTAGTGCCTAGGCTCACACATTGACCGCACGGTCAATATGTTACAGAATTTACTATATTAATAAATAAGAAAAGTAATGATATTCACTGTAATCCTCAAGTGTGGAAGACATATCTTAAGATTTATAATTATTTTGAGAATAATAATTATGTAAACAGGTAGTCAGAGCCACATCCAAATATTACTTTTGTTACAAATCTGCGTTTTGCACATTAGTATACTAACAATTAGATATCTGAAAGATATGTTTTGTCTCTTATCAGTTATCAATTATCATAGACATACATGTTTTTAGTAATTAATAAAATTTATTCACAGAGCACCATATTTAAATGAGCTACAAGATAAGATAACAGCAGAGTTGCACGCGGCGTTCGCGGCTGGCTTCACTCTGTTCGGCTCGCACGAACTTCACACGCTGCCGGCGACGCTGCTCTCAGAGGACGCTGCTAAAGACTACTGCCTCACTTTTATAGTTGGGTTACATGGTAAGTTATAAAGTCTAGTTCAGTTCATGTTGTTATTTATCTAACTAAAACAACTTTTTGGTTAAGTACTGACTTTTTAACTGACAGATAGATTTACGCACAGCCTAAACTATAAGTTCTAAAGAGCGGTGGAATGTAGGTCCTTTTTTGACCTACATGGACATTTTTGGACATACATACATACATACATAAAATCACGCCTGTTTCCCAACGGGGTAGGCAGAGACCACGGATCTCCACTTGCTACGATCCTGACATACTTCTTTTGCTTCATTCACTCTCATTACATTCTTCATACATGCGCGTCGGTTAAGGGTACTCTGGACCTGGCCTTTCTCTAGTACGTCCCCAATTTGATCGAGGTACGTACGCCGTGGTCTTCCCCTTCCAACTGTTCCATTCACACTCTCCTTATACAACAGACATAACTAGACATCCTTTAAGAAATGAATTCCTAAAATTCAATCTACTACAAACACCAATCATTTGTATTGTCTTGGTAAACAGCAACAGTGGGGTAAAACATCGATTCTACATACATGGATATACATGATCATGACTAACTAGGCTCGGTAGATATCTCCTCAGATCTCTAGTTTTAGATCTTTGAGGATATCTAAAGTGGGCAGTCAGGTACGTCCAAACATGGTATTTGGCACATGCCTAATTTTCAAATCTACCAATCTACTAGGAGGTCTACTAGTCCAAAGAAAAGATGGATGGACTGTGTGAAAGATGACATGGGTAAGAAAGGAGTGAGTACTGAGATGACGAATGACAGAGGGAAATGGAAGAAGATCACATGTTGTGCCGACCCCACATAACGTGGGAAAGGGGCAGGAAGATGATATTGAGGTCCACTAGTAGCTTTAATATTGCTTAAAAAGCCATTAGGGTTAGGCTTTCGGGAGGCCTTTAAACTTTGTCTCCAGTAGAACATTAAATAAATAAATATTGGCGGATATTTCACACAACGCCAACGCCATCTAACCACAAACTTAGCAAACCTTGTAGGTACTATGTGAATCAGATATGTAGCTGTTGGAATAATACTAACTCAGATATTTACATTTTAAATTACAGATAAATCTCCTAAAACGATAGAGTCGCTATCGATAGAACCGCCAGTGCTGCCATGCGCCGTGCGCTTGCGCATAATCACTCACGCAGCCGCTGGCAGAGAGCAAGACCACGAATTGGCGCGAATCGTATTAGATTTCTTATTGCAGGTATATTTACAATACTTCTGGAATAAAGTTTTTAGTTAGTACCAAAATTACAAATAGATGTCGCTAGGGCACACAAATACAACGAAATACAAATTTTGTATTTTTGTATATTGTATTTCTTGTTGCAGGTATATTTATTGTGACGAGGAGAGTGTTAGGTATGAATGTGGATGGATCCAGGGGTAGAGGTAGGCCAAAGAAAAGATGGATGGACTGTGTGAAAGATGACATGGGTAAGAAAAGAGTGAGTACTGAGATGACGAATGATAGAGGGAGATGGAAGAAGATCACATGTTATGCCAACCGCATAACGTGGGAAAGGGCAGGAGGATGATGATTTTGCAGGTATATTTACAACATTTCTGGAATAAAGTTTTTAATTAGTACCAAAATTACAACAAGATGTCGCTAGTGCATACAATTAACTACTAGGTTTTTTTACAGACCGGCCTTAAACGTAAGAGTGTGCCATGCAAGGCTGGCTGCGAACCCACAGCGCGGGAGTGCGTGCCGCAACTTCTCACCGCTCATCCATATTTGCGTGGCCTAGCGTTGCATACCGTCGCGGACTTATCTCAAGGTAGTACCTACCCAAAAAACTGCATTATTATGATTATTACTATATTTTTTTTAATTACAGCTAGTTAAAACCGGAATAGATAATTAAATTAACATGTGCCTATTTGTAGGTACATGTAAGCTGATGGCCAATTAAAAGTAACCACTTATAGAAAAAATAGTGTAGTTATAAAAAAAGAAAAGTAATGTGGACGACAGAGAAGTAGGCATTAAAACAAAAAAAATCTGGTAATTTAGTACTTAACTCAAAAAGATAATATTTTAATAAGTATATACTTATCATTATTAACGAAAAGACGATAAACTATTTCTGGATGCAGGCCCCTTTCCACAAAACTTGACCATTATCTAATAATCAGTTACTCCCATTTGTTCCATAGGACTGTGACGTCATAGAACTGTTAATTTTTTTTTATCCTTATATCTTATATCATTTGTTCTATAGAACTAATAATATCTGGTAACTTCCATTTAGTTCTATAGAACTGTTGGTCTATGGAACTTTTAAAACTTTTTTTTGTCCTTTTCTGGTTTTCACCCCAAAGTTCTTGATCACTTTAAACCGACATTTAATCCAAGTTATTAAATGTACTGTTACAGTAGAGAGCCTGGAGCCGAGCGCAGTGAGCGTGTTACAAGTGAGCAAATGGCGGCCAAACGTCGAGGAAATGCAGGCGGTGTTGCACGACTGGTCGCAACGCTGCCCCGCTCTGTTGCAGCAACTGTTGATGCAACTCGACTACACTCCACATACGTTAGTTTATAATAGACACAGCGTACTACAGCGACTTTAGTTTGTTGTTAATTAATTTGCTTAGAATTTGGTACCATGAGTAATAATTTTAACAGATGTCATAGTAACGAACTATTACTACTGTAGTAACGTCAGCCGATCTAAATGTGACAACTCATGGTAGACGTTCTTGGAATTGGCACCTAGACTCACCTAGTATGTAAGACGATTCGAATGTTCCTTGTGATTTTATTGAATAATCGAGGTGATGCCCGCAGCTTCGCCCGCGTGAATGTCGATTATCGCGACTTTTCATAAAACTTTCATCCCCTATTTTATCCCCTTGGGGGTAGAATTAATCAAAATCCTTTCATAGCGGATGCCTACGTGCCAAATTTCAGCCCGATCCGTCCAGTGGTTTGGGCTGTGCGTTGATATCAGTATGTCAGTCAGTCAGTCAGTCAGTCACCTTTGAGTTATATACAGGGTGTCCCAAAAAGTAGTGTCAAGCGAAAGTCCAGAGATAGAACACCCCTTGGGGTACCCAATCACCCCCATGTATGTTCCGCGATTTTCTATAGTTTTCGAGTTATTGATTTTTTTCCGAATTTTTGAAATTTTACGACTTGAACAGCTTAAAACATTCTTAAAAAAAAAGTAAAAAACTTTCTTGAGATTTTTTTATTGCTTTCGAATTGTTATGAGTTGTTCTTTTATGCATAAAATAATCAGCTACGTGACTTTGATGAAAACTATGAAAATGTTGGTGTAAAGTCAAATAATTACATTCGGTGAATTAGGACTAAAATTTTCAACTTCAAATTAAAAATCTTAACAAGTGATTTCATGGTTTCTAAATAAGTCTAAAGAATTCTCCAGACTCTCAGCTTTCATAACCATTAAAAAAGAGTAGTACTTAATAGGCTACTTTTGCTAAAATCGACCTTCAAAGACGGTGAGGTGGAAAATTCTTAAAATTAGCAACCTGATTCAAAAATAGATTTTGGCCATTTTATCATTCCTAAGCTTAATTTGTTTGTTAACTAACCAACTAATCAAGTCGTAAATTTTCAAAAATTCGGAAAAAAAATAAAAACTCGAAATCTATAGAAAATCGCGGAACATACATGGGGGTGATTCGGGTACCCCAAGGGGTGTTCTATCTCTGGACTTTCGCTTGACACTACTTTTTGGGACACCCTGTATATTAATTATTAGATTATTAATTTATCTGTTCTTCTATAACGCATTGGATAAGTATCTGTTATGTTATTTTGAGTTTAATAAACTGAATGCGAATTTGAATTTGAATAAATATATTTTGATTTGATTTGACAAGATTCTGTTTGGCGCTCGTTTTGAATCAGTGGCTGTCCCGTGGTTATGTGACGCCCTCATATGAACTCAAAGACAATATTGTTCCAGGGGAGTGTGCCTGCCCGTTCAGCTTCACATCGGCAACTGGGTGTGCGCGTGGGGGGCGGGCAGCCCCGCGCGCGCGGAGGGGGCGTGGCGCGTGCTGCTGCGCCTGCGCACGCACCGCGCCGGCTGGCGGGGGCCGTGCGCGGCGCCCCCGCCCGAGACAGAACCCTCCGACCTGCTGTCGCTGGCGCACGCCGTGCTGGCCAGCGAGTGGGGCCACTCCGTACCTCTGGTAACTGCATCCTGTCACTTATCTGCATCTTACACCGGTATTCACAAACATGCAAAGTAAGGCATTTCTCGATTCTCATTGGCCGATCGCTAATACTTGAGTGGCGATCGGCCGATGAGAATCGAGAAATGCATCGCATGGTAATGCTAGTTTACTGAGGCAAGTATTGTTTGTGAATACCGGTGTTACTCCTCAATTGTATATATAATAGACTAGCTTTGGCCCCCGGCTTGCCCGCGTGGCACCTTGAAAAAAAAAAACAAATCTATGACACGGGAACCGTACATATTTCCGGCATAAAAAGTAGCCTATGTGCTATTCCAGACTATAATCTATATCTGTGCCAATTTTCATTGTGATCCGTTGAGCTGTTTCAGCGTGAAAGAGTAGCAAACATAGTACATCCATACCTTCTCATAAACTTTCGTTTTTTATAATATTAGTAGGATAGATAGATATCTACCGAGCCTGGGGATTAGTCATGATCATGTTTTTTTTTATCTCATAGATAGCTTCATACAGAGTTTTTTGAAAATGGATGTATTGTATGTCCTCTACTTTATAATGGATTTATTGTATGTCCTCTACTTTATAATGGATGTATTGTATGTCCTCTACTTTATAATGGATGTATTGTATGTCCTCTACTTTATAATCTTCATTTTTCTGCCGCTATAACTTATATCGGCTCGCTTTCCTCATTTTTACAGGACTTAAAAATAGATTAGATGATAAGAGCGCTGGTGGTGTAGTGGTAGCACCCCTGCCTCACGATCCGAAGGTCGTGGGTTCAAACCTGGTCGTGCACCAATGAGTTTTTCCATTCGAAAAATTTATGTGCGCAATGCCAGTGCTCTTAAATGGTGAAGGAAAACATCGTGAGGAAACCGGCATACACTAGAACCAAAAATTCGAAGGTATGTGTCATAGGTTAGTATTCTTATAAGCGGCGATGGGCTTGCAACCTGTCACGTACGGAATACTAACTACTGTGCAAAATGTGGGCATGTACCAAATGTCATGTTTGGACTTGCCTCTGACTACCCCCTTTAGATATCCTCAAAGATCGAAGTAACTAAAGATCTGAGGAGATATCTACTGAGCCTGGGGATTACAGTCGTGATCATATTTTTTTTATTTTTTTATTTTTAGATTAATGTACACGACTGTCCTCACAAATCAGTTGGTAGTAGCTCTGTCTTCTGTGCTGTTAGTTGTGGGTTCGATCCCCACCCAGGACAAACATTTTTGTGATGAACACAGATGTTTGTTCTGTGTCTGGGTGTTATTGTGTATTCTATTACAACAAAAAAGTATATAATTAATTTAACAGCTATCTAGTTCCAATAATACAAGCTTTGCTTAGTTTGGGGCTTTGTGTAAAATGTCCACCAATATTTATATCTTCATTCTTCTACTAGCCGCCACAATTTTTATCGGCTCGCTTCGCTCTTTTTACATGACTTGGAAAATAATTAGATTATTATTTTTGTGTTAAACAGATCTGCTCTCACGGCATTCACGCTATATACACTCTGTGCGCCACGCGGCCGCGGGATGCGGTGCATTGCTTGGCGCCCATCATGCTACTGATGCCGCAGTCGCCAGAGTCCGTCTCGCTCACTCCCAAGTAAGTACAGATATAGACCTCACGTTTACCCTTTCATCTATTCCTTCAACGGTCAATATAGTATTTAGAGTCGTTTCAAAGCACAAGCAAGCTGCAAAAATTGCGCGAAAGTTCAAAGAGCCTCTAAGGTGCACTTTATCCTTTTACCACACTGTTTTGAGAGAATTAGTGAAACTATAAAAAGCTGGAAAAATTTAAATAATCCTATCCATCTCACTTTCCTACTTCACTATCACTACATTAAAACAAAGCCACATTTTGCACAGTAGTTAGTATTCCGTACGTGACAAGTTGCAAGCCCATCGCCGCTTATAAGAACACTAACCCATGACACACACCTTCGAATTTTTAGTTCTAGGGTATGCCAGTTTTCTTACGTTTATCTCTAGGTTTGCAGAAGTGTTCACGGTACTGGTGAGCTGCGGGCCTAGCCTGGTGCAGCGGGCGCTGGGCCTGGGCGGCGCGCCGGGCTCCGAGCTCCTGCTGCGTCTGGTGTTGAGCCAAGTGCAAATTAAACAGTTAGTAAAGTTAAATCAATCCTACTAATATTATAAACGCGAAAGTTTGTAAGAATGTATGGATGTATGTTACTGTTTCACGCTGAACGGATCTGGGGCCTTACCACGAAGTCTTCCAGACCGATTTCGTTTTAGAAACGTGACATTTGAAGCTTGAAGTGAAAACAATTTGCATAGGTCATGGTACGAAATAACAATATAATATTGATTCGGTTGTATAAATTGGAGAGGGTAGTCGCGCGGTCAACACTAGCTCTATAGTAAAAATTAATTTTAAAATAGAAAAAGTTCGTAAAACAGTGCTAAAAGTGTAAAAACGTGTTTATAAACGTGCAATAACTAAGTGGTAATGTTTTCCTGGAACAACTGTGCCTAAATGTTTTGTGTATGTGAAACTCATAGTTTTTATAAATTGTTTCAGTATATAATAAGTAAATAGAAATAAGTAGGTATTATTAATAGGACTATATATTATATTATTTAAGTAATTGTAGATTGTGTAGGTATTTTTATTTATATTAAATAGGTAGGTATATATATGTTTATTATTATAGGTATTTCTTTATATTTATCACGCCTCACCATCATTCAGCACGCCCAGGATGACTGGTAGAGAATGCTTTTAGCATTAAGTTCTCCTAGCATAAATAATTTGTGTGAAAGTGTTAAATAAATAAATAAATAAATATAAGAAAAACATTGATTTGAAAAGTGATTAGCAAACTGAACTAACATTTCTACAAATACCAAAGCCACATTAAAAACAGTGAAGTGAAGGGGACATGAAGAACAACAGGAATACAATAGTACAATGAAACATTAAGGTCAGATAAACCCTTATTTTTGGTTCTGCGAACTAAAAGTGAAATTGTTTTCCTGTATTTGTGTTATTTTTTTCCAAAGACGGTATTAACAAAACAATCACAAACGTCATAATCCTGATTGAGCTGGCTCAATATTTCGACCTCTAATGTAACTGCTCCGTTGGTGGATGCGGTAAAGTTGTTGGATACATGTTATTCTACAAAATGGAATCTGGTTCGAAACCACACAAAGGTAGATGACTTTTTGCGAATAAAATAAAAAGTACTAGATACCAATGTGAAAGAAACTCAACATCTATAATAGATCGAATAACATCAACGCATGGATTAAAAGACCACCGATAGAGGACGCTGCCTATGCTAAGTAAGTTGTGCTGAATGAATGGGATTAAAAAACAAGCTTCCCAAACTAAAAACTGTGGACAGAACTAGTTCTAAAGAAACCCGATAGGTGGCACCAGTAATCACGACCTGAAATAAAACTGCTAAATCACCTTTACTAATTTACTATACGTACCTATCAAGTATGGAGGAAGTTAGAGAAATGTTCTTACAATTACAAACTGACGCGAACGCGACCAAAATGTCTCTCAAAGAAATGGAAACAAATATCACAAACAACATTAACTCCAACATAAAAGAAATGTTCGGAAACATTCAACTGAAGATCCAGAACCTTGAATTCGCAAACGAACTTCAAGAGCGAAGACTTGACACAATCGAGAGGACACAGAGACAAAGAAATATCGTTATATTTGGGCTAGAAGAGGAAGAACAGTCATACAATGATCTTGCTCACAAAACACTGAGCTTCATAAACGAAACCATGCAAGTTAAATGTAATAAGCCAGTTTTTCATACATGAGCGTCCACTGCAAAAAAAATAATGTACTTATGAAAAACTTTGTCAACTATGCGAGCTAAGCTAAACTAACTTAGTTTAGTTGGCGGTGGACGATCGGCTATATGCTAGAAATACAAGCATGTAGACGAATTGGTAGAAGAGGAGAAAAAATAAGACCAGTAATTTTAACACTCACGACTCTAGGAAGAAAAATAGAGATTCAAAAACAATGGAAAGCCTTGAAAAATACAAAATACGCAATATCAGAAGATTTTCCACCCAAGATCTTAGAAATTAGAAAAACCCTCTACGAGCAAGCAAAAATAGAAAAAGAAAAAGGAAATAGAGTAATTATTAAATATGACAAATTAGTGGTGCTGCCTCCTTACCCGAATGAGCAAAGATCACAATCCGTAGTTCGAAACAATAAACGAACACTGCCACAAACACCTCCGCAAGCATACCAAGCGCACAGCCAAAAAGACAATAACGGAGCAAACAAACAAACTAACAAGAAAAATAAAATATCGTCCTACTGGAATACTACCTCTCGCACCTCTATGCTGGCACTGACGTCAGCGGCTGATTTAACCGATAGTCAATAGCAATTAATAAACGAGGAAAATCTCCTTCCTCATCCTCTCCCACCACGGGTGGTCGCCGCGGGGGAAAATGACCACAAAACCACCTCGAACCATCTCGAAAAAATGAGAGCCTATACATCCTTACATACAATGTACGATCTCTTGTGAAAAAAACCAGAATTATACAACTTGAAAACAGCCTTAAAAAGATTAAATGGGACATAATCGGGCTTTCCGAAACAAAAAAGTCAGGACAACAGATAGAAGAAAACAGAGATTACATATTATTAAATAATGGAGAGCAAAGAGGGAGAAACGGCGTTGGTTTTATGGTCAAAAAATACTTAAAAATAAACTTACAAAATTTTACTGCACACTCGGACAGAGTCGCACGACTAGATATGAAATTCGATAAATCTCATTTAACAGCATACGCTCCTACTAAAAAAGCTAAAGATCACGAATTAGAACAGTTTTACAAACATTTGAGAAAGGCTTTGATAGACACAAGGAAAAATACTTTCGTGATGGGCGACTTTAATGCTAAGATTGGTATACCAAAAGAAGATGAAAAATATGTCCTAGGAAAATTCGGCTATGGAACTCGAAATGAAAGAGGCATAAAACTGATCGAATTCTGTTACGAGAACCAGCTTACAGTTACAAACACTAAATTCAACAAACCAACGAGAAAAAAATGGACCTGGCACACTCCGAATGGAAAATATAAAAACGAAATTGACTTTATAACGACAAAAAACTTTCAACTAGTAAAGGATGTTAATGTCCTCGATATTAACTACCCATCAGATCACCGTCCGGTAAGATGTGAAATTAAATTAGAAGGAATACCCAAAAAAATATCACCAGCTTTTGCAAACCGAAGACAAAACTATTCACACCCGTAGAAAAAGAGACATTAATGAGCATGTTTCAAGAAGAAAAGATACAAGGAGATAACCCAGAAGACACATACCAAAATCTAACGACATCTATTCAGAAATGCTTACAAAACCTGCCAAAAAATATAACAAAAATTACTGAAAGAAATGTTATATTTACAGAAGTTATCATGAAACTTATCAAGGAAAGAGAATACCTTAAAAAACTAAACAACAGAACATTTGAACAAAGAAAACGGCTTAGAAACCTGTATACAAAAATCAAAACGAAACTTAAAGAAAACCAAAAAGAACAAAGACTGAAAACTCTACAAGAAGAACTAGAGATATCTGGGTCTAGTAAAAGAGCATTTAAAAAACTAGATACATCAACAAAATGGATTATGGAACTCAAACAAATTAAAAATAACAAATTGATCACATCTAGACAAGAACTAATACAAACCGCTACAGATTTTTACAAAGAACTGTATAAGGAATGCAAAGACACAAAACAAATAACATGCAATCAGATCTCTACAAAAGAAGAAGTACCACCTTTCCTCCAATCAGAAATTCAAGTAGTCATTAACAAAATAAAAGATAATAAAAGCCCAGGTGAAGATAAAATAACTAACGACATCATAAAAGCATTTGGAGAAGCTATGTATCCTATTCTGACAAACCTATACAACCAAGTACTGCTTTATGAATATATACCAACAACGTGGAAAAGCTGCACAATCACACTACTTTATAAAAAAGGCGACCCTAAAAACATAGACAACTACAGGCCTATCAGCTTACTCTCAACCATCTACAAAATATTTACAGCATTGATAGCAAATAGGATCAATAATACAATTGAAGAAAACCAAACACGAGAACAGGCTGGCTTCAGGAAGAGTTTTTCAACCGTGTTGACCACATATTTACCCTGACACAGATACTAGAGAAATACACGGAATACGGGAAAGACATCTACTTGGTGTATATTGACTATAACAAAGCTTTTGATTCTATTAAACATACAGAGCTTTGGAAAACCCTGGATGAACAAGGGATACATAGGAAATATACCAAGATATTAAATAATATATATACGGATTGTGTAGCAAAAGTAAAGCTAGAGAAGCCAGGAGAGTCATTCAGAATAGAGAAGGGCGTTCGTCAAGGCGATACGATCTCACCAATGTTATTTATAGCTCTACTAGAAAAAATATTTAAAAAACTCAACTGGGACCACTACGGCATCAATATAAACGGGGAATACTTGTCAAATTTAAGATTTGCCGATGATATAATTCTAATATCTGAGAGCCATACACAATTACAGGAAATGATATCTAGTTTAGATGAAGAAAGCCAGAAATGTGGATTAAAAATGAACTGCGAAAAGACAAAAGCAATGACAAACGGCCTACCAATACCACTCTACGTTAACAAACAAGTACTGGAATACGTTGAAAACTACAGAATATATGCTTTACAGACAGAACTAAAAAAGAGATAGAACGAAGAACGGCGCTTGCATGGAAAAAATATTGGTCACTAAAAGAAATATTTAAAGGTAGTTTCGCCATTAGTATTAAGAAGAAACTAGCGGACTCTACTGTTTTACCAACCCTGCTGTATGGCTGCCAAACATGGGCACTGACAATGGAAAATAAAATCAAGCTTAGATCTTTCCAAAGAGCGATAGAACGAAGCATGATGGGCCTGAAGCTACGCGATCGCATTAGAAGCTCTAAGATCCGAACTAAAACAAAACTAATTGACGCAGGACGAATGGCAGCAAGGTTAAAATGGAAATGGGCAGGTCACACAGCGAGACTAAATGACAATAGATGGAGTGAAAGAATACTACATTGGTGGCCCCGTGATGGAAAAAGAGAACGCGGTCGGCCTGTCCGCCGCTGGACATATGACATTGTTGCCATAGCAGGGACACATTGGGTACGCGCAGCGCGAAACAGAACCAACTGGCAAGAGATGGAGGAGGCCTTTATCCAGCAATGGATAGCCCTCGAAATAAATAACACACAAAATGTTTAATCTATCATACATAATTACAAAAATAATTATACAATTTCGTAAGTAATGCTAATGAATAGTAATTTAATATATAAAATGAAAAAATAAAGGAACTTAAGATGAAATAAATAGATAAATATATATACATTGAAGAAATACACTGAAAATTTAAGAATGAAAATGGAACTAATGAATGATGTGGAATTAAAAGTTAAATTATTATGATAAAAAATTATTATAATTTGCATGCTATTTAAATATTACCTTAATTATTATGAGGGAAATAAAGGCTATTTTTATTTTATTTTATTTTATTATTGATTCGGTAATCTATTTTGAATTCGTGGTTAGGCCCCTGGTTGAAATTTGGCACAGATATAATTATGGGTATCAGTGTATCTGGGTACGCATGTAGAGGGAGGCCAAAGAAAAAGTGGTTTGATTGTGTGAAAGATATGAATGTAAGAGGAGTGAACTCAGAGTTGACGAATGATAGGAGTGAGTGGAAGAAGAAAACATGTTGTGCCGATCCCACTTAGCGTGGAATTAGGGCAGCAGAATGATGATAGATTATAGTCTGGAATAGTACATATTATGCTAGTTTTTATCCCGGAAAAATGTACGGTTCCCATCGAATAGTTTTAGGTACCAAGCAGGCGAAGCCGTTTGTAGAAGCTAGTAATATAATAACCTTTCAGACCATACGTGTTTCCCGCGTGGCTGCACGCGTTGTGGAAAGTGCCGGCAGCTCTCAGTATACTGGACATCGCTGCACTGGCCGTGCGCGACTGGTATGCGATGGACCATTACGCAGCCTCTCTGATACAGGTGATACTCTTCACATAGAGAGAGATGTCTATAGTAAATAATGTGAAGGACCAAGAATCCAGGCAAAAGTGGCGATGTGGTGGTACCCCTCCCTCACGAAGATCGTGGGTTCATACCTGGTCGTGCATCAATGAGTTTTTCTATACGAAAAAATTATGTGCCAGTACTCTTAAACGGTAAAAGAAAACATCTTGAGGAAACCGGCATACCCTAGAACTAAAAATTCGAAGGCATGTGTCATAAGCGGCGATGAGCTTGCAACTTGTCACGTACGGAATACTTACTACTATGCAAAATGTTAGCATGTGCCAAACATCATCTTTGAGCGTGCCTCTGACTACCCTCTTCTAGATATCCTCAAAGATTTAAGTAACTAGAGAACTGAGGAGATATCTACCGAGCCTGGGGATTACTGTCGTGATCATTAAAAATTCAAGAACACAAATATCATAAAAATTGGTCCAGCCATTCTTTAGTTATAGATGGTGTAACTAGCACGACACTTTATATGCATAGATTTTAATTTATTTTAGGTTTTTCAATACACTACCTAGTGTATTGAAAAGCTGTAGGTCTACCATGAGTTTTCACAATCTACACTCGCTAGCGACTGTAGTTAAAAAAATGTATGAAAACTTGCCTACAGCGCCTCTAGCGGATAGTTGGGTACTAAAACCTCACGTAGCTAACTATCATACGTCACAGCGTACTACAGCGACTGTAGTTTGCGCTCATTAATTTGCTTAGAATTTGGTACCACATGAGTAACAATTTTGACAAATGTCATAGTAACGTACTATTACTACTGTAGTAACGTCAGCGGATCTAAATATGACAACTCATGGTAGACCTACTGGAGCACCTCACGTAATATCGTTGATATCATCATCATCTTCCTGCCCTTTTCCCACGTTACGTGGGGTCGGCACAACTAGTGATCTTCCTCCATTTCCCTCTGTCATTCGTCATCTCTGTACTCACTCCTTTCTTACCCATGTCATCTTTCACACGGTCCATCTATCTTTGGCCTACCTCTACCCTTGTATTTATCCACATTCATATCTAACACTCTCCTCGTCACATAATATATGTATGTACATACATACATACATAAAATCACGCCTGTTTCCCGATGGGGTAGGGAGACCACGGATCTCCACTTGCTACGATCCTGACACACCTCTTTTGCTTCATTCACTCTCATTACATTCTTCATACATGCTCGTCGGTTTAGGGTACTCTTGACCTGGCCTTTCTCTAAAACGTCCCCAATTTGATCGAGATACGTACGCCGAGGTCTTCCCCTTCCAACTGTCCCATTCACACTCGCCTTATGCACCTGTTTCGTCAATCTCCTTTCATCCATCCTTTCTACATGCCCAAACCATCTTAGCATCAACCATCATCTTATACCTTTAAACGAGCAATTCTTGTATATATATATATAATCGGAATCTCGGAAACGGCTCCAGCGATTTACATGAAATTTAGTGTGCAGGGGGTTTCGAGGTCGATAAATCGATCTAGCTAGGTTTCATTTTCCAAAAAACAATATTTACCAGAAAAAAAACCGAGCAAGGCTCGGTCAACCAGGTACTATATATTATGTATGTACACATGTAATATCGTTGATATCACAGGAAGAAAACGCCAAGGAGTACATATCGAATGCGGTTCGCTTCGCTCCCTCGTCCCCGCTGCTGAGCGAGTGCGTGCTGCGCGCGGCGCACTCGCGCGAGCTGAGCGCGGGCCTCTTCCCCGCCGTGGGGGCCGCCCTCTGCCGGCAGCGCGCCGCGCAACAACGCATCCACGTCGACAACGCGCTGCAGGTCAGTGCAAACTGAACCTTATTACTAAGCCAGCTAACAGCAAATCCATCTGCGTTTTTTATTTTATTACTCTACTAGCTCACGGCTTCGCCCGCGTAGTACCTTGAAAAACAAAAATAAATCTATCCCACGGGAACCGTACATTTTTCCGGGATTAAAAGTAGCCTATGTGCTATTCCAGACTATAATCTATATCTGTGCCAAATTTAATCCAGATCCGTTCAGCCGTTTCAGCGTGAAAGAGTAACAAACATACATCTATACATCCACTCATCCATACATTCTTACAACCGATCAAATCTGCGCTCAGTGTGCTATATATGCAGATGTTGTCAGTTTACTTCTTCAGAAAATCAACCCGAACATTTCATCGGAAGAGTTAGTGATCTACCGATGCGCGAGCGCAGCGCTGGCGGCGCCGTTGGAGCACCCCTCCCACCTGGCGCTCTGGAGGCTGTTCTTCCATATGTACCTGCAGAGACCGCACGATCACTCGTGAGTTATTTCATCATTATCTCAATAGCGCTGGTGGTGTAGTAGCACCCCTGCCTCACGATCCGAATGTCGTGGGTTCAAGCCTGGTCGTGCAGCAATGAATTTTTCTATTCGAAAATGTATATGCGCAATGCATCGGTGAAGGAAAACATCGTGAGGAAACCGGCATACCCTAGAACTAAAAATTCGAAGGTTATAATGTTAGTATTTTTATAAGCGGCGATGGGCTTGCAACCTGTATCACGTACAGAATACTAACTACTTTCCAAAATGTGCAAATAAAAACTTTGCAAATATCATGTTTGGCCGTGTCTCTGATTACCCTCTTTAGATATCCTCAAAAGATCTGAGGAGATATCTACCAAGCTTGGAGATTACAGTCGAGATAATTTTTTTTTATCTCTTTGTCTTTGGGCTCGCGTATAACCAAAGCCAAAACACATTCGTAAACGCTACGTTATGTGCATTCTGTATGCTATCTGTTGCTGAGTTCCGTAATCGCACTACGCTCCCATAGTACAAGCTTTGCTTAGTTAAAACTAGATGGCGTTGTGTGAAATGTTTACCAATATTTATTACTAGCTTCCGCCAACGGCTTCGCCCGCGTGGTACCTTGAAAAACAAAATCAAACTTTCATTTTTATTTTATCCCCTTGGGGGTAGAATTAATCAAAATCCTTTCTTAGCGGATGCCTACATCATAACATGTACCTGCATGCCAAATTTCGTCCAGTGGTTTGGGCTGTGCGTTGATAGATCACTATGTCAGTCAGTCAGTCAGTCAGTCACCTTTGAGTTATATATATTTAGATTATGATCTATTACCAGCTCGTCGCCATGCGGCCCGCTGTTCTTCAGCGGGATCATAAAATCCCGGACACTCTCGCAAATCAAGAAACGTCTGCTGGAAACCGCAACACACCACCACACCCAGGCGGAGTTATACAACATAGAAACAACGATTACAACTAGTAATCGAGTCGCAAGATCAGAATCGATTGTTATAGATGCCAGCCAGCAGTTACTACCCTCATTGACTATTGCCGATCTAACGGGAGAATCGAGAATTGAATCGGATGAATCCGACTCGGATGAGGATGTGTCTCAGGATATCGCGATAGATGGCAGCACTCAGGATGCGTTGGAGAATAGGCGGAATGCTAATATGAAGGCTTATCATGCTGGGGCTGAGAAGTAAGTTTTTAAATTTTATTAGAGGCCTTACCACTAGCTCTTACAAACCATTACAGGTTTTATGTGTCATGGTACGAAATATCAATGTTATAATACTTTGATATTCCCGAAAAGCTTGTAGTAAGGTCCCAGATTTCGAGCTCTAAGTACTTAACACTTCTTCCATACAATTTTTATAGGTAATTTCATGAAAGAGTGAAATGGAAGAAGATCAAATGTTATGCCGACCCCACATAACGTGGGAAAAGGGCAGAAAGATGATGATATATTGTTAAAATTTCAAAATAAAATTTAAAATATGTTTATTCAATAAATACACAGATAACATTTTTAATCGTCTTACATACTAGGTGAGTCTAGGTGCCAATTCCAGTCCTATCCCCAGTCCGAGAAGAACTGACAAGAAACTCGCTGGGCCTAGCGCTTTTTTTGTGAGATCCTTGTTTTTTTTGTTAGGGACGCCTAGCAGAGTTGGAGTTGATTCTGTTGATCTTGTTATAGATGCGTACAGTTGGCCCAACGAGTCGAGGCATTCGTGAAGTTAGCCGCAGAGCGCTGCGCAGTATCGTTTTTCGGGAGCAATTGGAGGTATGGAGAGGGGCGGTGGGACTGTACATGCGCAAACTCGCACCTGTGGCTAGCTTTACGAATGCCTAGATCCGTTGGAAGAACTGTACACATTGCTCTATATATGATTTACATAGTTCCGTAATCGCACCGCTGGTTTCAGAATGATGCGTGAGTGCCACCATTGGCTGGAAGACGGGGAAAAGGTGCAGGTCCCCCCGCAATACGCCGACATCGCTCGGTTCATAGCTCCACAGGTAACGTACAAACTTAAACCTCTCCCTGCCCGATACCTACGCGAAGGCGGCCGGCGGCGCGTGCGATTCGAATAATACAAGTTACGTCTAACGTTACTATCGTTCCTCACGTTTTCGAGTTGCTATATACATATATTTTTAATTATTTTAAAACAAAAACATCTTTATTTTTTTACTTTTACTCTATGTTTCGAAAGTACTCCTTATGGCATGTTGTTCTGCCGCGGGAAAACAACCATTAAAATTTCACGGTGTATAAAATATGTGATACTATGTTTGGCAGGCTCTTGAAGAAGCGTGGAAGAGTGCGCTGTCCCGCAGCCGGCCGCCGCCGTGTCCGGACCTGGACACCTTCATCCGGCCCGAGGAGCCGCCGCCCCGCACTGCTGACGTCACGGACACGCCCCTCCGGACTGCTGTGGCCAGCATACTGAGCGTCAAGTGTCGTTCCTCTGCTAAGTAAGACGATCTTTATCCTACTATCCTACAAATATTATAAACGCGAAAGTTTGTAAGAATGTCTGGATGTATGTGTGTTACTCTTTCACGCTGAAACGGCTGAACGAATCTGGATGAAATTTGGCACAGATATATATTATAGTCTGGAATAATACAGACAACTTTTTATCCCGAAAAATTTACGGTTCCCGAGGGATAGATTTGTTTTTCAGGGTACAACGCGGGCGAAGCCGTGGGCGGAAGCTAGTCTATACTAATAATAGTTCACAATCCTCAAGTTTTGCATTCATACCCTGAAGTTTATTGGATACTCTTGGAAGTAGGTACATAAAGACCTGATTAAGCTCATATGCCTCCCAGCAAATCTTCAAGTATAATTTCTTAAACTTCCAAATTTCATGCAGATTGAATTAACGGTTTCCAGCAAATATTATCAAACCAAACTGAAAGTAATTGAAAATAGCTTCTGACAGACGCCATATTAGATTTTTTATCATTTTGTATAACCTATGTTATTCTTGATATCTAGACGAATCCAACGACACCTCAATTCTCAAAATGCGTCCAGCCGTTATGGCTCCAGGGACAGCCAAAGATATCATATATGCATACATACACTTCAAACATAATATTCACACGATAGTTCGATCTTTATCGCGTTTAAATTACCTTATATTTTCCCGACGTTTCGACAGGTTTGCACGCTGTCGTGGTCACGGGTAGACTGGAGTATTGGAGCTACCGCCTCCGCGAAGCGGGGGTCGCATTATTTGCAACTACCCTCACTTCGTTCTCGACAATAGGGATGTCCATCTGTACACTCGGACGACACACAACACTAACAGTATCCGCGACGCGCTGAATAACCGGTCTACGACGAGTACACTTAGCTAGCACTGGATTCCATGAGGCAGAGAGTCTGAAACCGCCTTCACGATTGAAATTAGGATATTTCTTAATCTCTAATACTAATAATAATGTGTTCAGATCGCGTAAGTTTAAAAGTACATATAGTTCGATCTGTTTAATGATTTTACTGAAAATGTGTTTGATTGCGTTAAAAATGATATGAATGTAAGAGGAGTAGACTCAGAGTTGACGAATGATAGGAGTGAGTGGAAGAAGAAAACATGCCGACCCCACGCGTGGGATAAGGGCAGGAGAATGATAAATGATGATGACTGAAAATTACAGATCCCTCAGGAAGCTGAGGCCACGGGTGGGCGAGATCGATGACGCGATCTTTGGGGACATTCGCCAGCTGCTGCCACGAGTGGGTGACCTGTTGAAGGAGATTGATAAATACGCGCAGTATGTATACTAATCTATCTTATACTTGTTAAGCTTGTTATATGTATATTGTAAAACTCAGGAAACTATATTCACTTAGGATAGATTTGATCAACTTTTAGTACGAATATAAACTATTCCTAGGGACGTATTCAGAGACTTGCGAGCAAATCTTTATAGCAGAATCTCTAGACCTTCCAAGTTTCATGCAGATTGGATTAACGCTTCTTAAGTTATGCTCTAACAAACATTATACACAAACATACAAACATACAACGCCAAAACGCCCTTGCCAGATATTCATAGACCACATAACACCAAGACACAGAACAAACATCTGCGTTCTTCACACAAATGTTAGTCCTGTGGGGATCGAACCCACAACCTACAGCGCAGAAGGCAGAGCTACTACCAACTGAGCTGTGAGGCCAGTCATCGCTCGCTCGATCAATAAGAGCGGATTCAGACTAGCGTTTTATACGCCTGTATGACCTCATTTTTGGAAGCGCATGTAGGCGCGTATAGGTATACGAGTAGCGTATACGCTCGGCTCTGCTCGTCAAAGTTTCCATCAATTGTCGGTTTTTTCGACACGGATCAAAGGCGCGCGCGCCATCTAGGCTCGGCTCGTGTTAATGCGCGCCGTCTGAACAGATGGCACAGAGCGGACAGCGCGGTTCAACAGCGCGATGCCGCATCTCCACGGACGTCTCGGCTCGCGTAGGCTCGTGCTACCCCGCGCCGTTTGCACCTTAAGCTTGTATAAGCGAGAGCCGCGCCGCACGTAACCACCGGTTCGAGCGAACACGCCGAAATATTCCCGTTTACTCGTCCGTTTTTTGAAGCGCGTATGTTGAAACGACCGTGTACGCGCAGAAAAATACGCTAGTCTGAAATCACTCTTATTTGTGCAGGGAATGGGATGGCGAGGTGTCCCGCACGTCGTCGCTGGACGCGCGGCTGTGGGAGCTGGTGACGGCGCTGCGCGCGCCGCGCCCGCTGCCGCCCGTGCGCCGCCAGTGCCCCAACAAGTGCAAGCCTATCACCTTCCACCTGAACGTGAGTGCCTGGGGTTTCTTGCCTTATTATTAGTATTAACGGGTATTTATCGCGTTCAAATTACCTTTATTTTCCTGACGTTTCGACAGGTTTGCACGCTGTCGTGGTCACGGGTAGAGTCTACCCGTGATAAATACCCGTTAATACTAATAATAATGTGTTCAGATCGCGTAAGTTTAAAAGAGTTTCTTGCCTGTTCTTCTCGTATAGTTCATCCAACGGATCTCGTTTCGTGAAGTTAGCCACAGGTGCGGGTTTGAGCATGTACAGTTCCCCCCCCCCCCCTCATACCTCCAATTGCTCCCGAAAAACGATACTGCGCAGCTCTTGCGGCTAACTTCACGAATGCCTAGATTCGTTGAGCCAACTATACTTGGGTTAGGATTCACCTAGCATGTAAGACGTTTCAAAGTGATCCTTGTGATTTTATTGAATAAATAATTTCAAATTTTAATTTTAGTCCAAGTCGACGTGTTCAGCGATAGTGTTCGCCCTGGGGCCTTAGCACAAACTCTTCGGGCAATAACAATAATATAATATTTCATCGATAATATTATATAATATTTCAATATTATATAATATATCAAGGTAATATAACTTTGCCGAGTCCAAGCCACATCAACGTGTCCAGTGATAAACTGTTCGCCCTGGGGCCTTAGCACAAGCTCTTCAGGCAATATCAATAATATAATATTTCAATATACTTATATCAAAGTAATATAACTTTATATCAAAGTTATATTACTTAGATCTTTCAATTAAGTAATATATCTGAGTAATATGACTTTATATCAAAGTTATATTACTATGATATTTCGTACGTTAGAAGCATTGTATCATAAAATATAATGGAAAGTGGACAGAAAAACAATTATAATCACATGAAGATACTCTGTCTCATTCATTATGTTATTGTTGTTCCTTTCAGGCGCACGAGTGGTGCATATCTGCGGGGGCTGAGCGCGGGATCAGAGAAAACCGGTACACATCTGTCATATGACTACCCTCTCTACATAAATATATGCGGAAACTTTGTAATCGGCCCTCAGCATGCCATTACTGGCATGTTTTATATTAAAAACTATTATTAAGACCTAGCTGTAAGTTTTCCCAAATCTATATCTATATAAGAGCTTAACCTGACTGACTGACTGACTGACTGACTGACTGACTGACTGACTGACTGACTGATTGATCATCGCCGAGCCGAAACCGCTAAAGCTAGAAAGCTGAAATTTGGAAGGTGGTTTCCTTTTATAACAAAACCACCCACTAAGGCGGGATTTTTGGAAATTCCACCTCTAAGAGGGTGAAAACTTTAGTATTAAACTTTTTAACGCGTGGAGCGATTTTCATGAAACTTTGTTTGTGCACTGTAAATGCAAAATGAATGGACACGTGTTTCAGGATTTTTCAATATAACTACCAAAAAGGGGTCAAATGTGGGGTCAATGTTTGTATAGGAACTTTTTAACAGGTGGTGCGATTGGTCTGAAACTTTGTTTGTGTACTGTAAATGTAAAATAAATGAACACATGTTTCAGGATTTTTCAATATAACCTTCAAAAAGGGGTCAAATGTGGGGTCAATGTTTGTATGTGAACTTTTTAACGGGTGGTGCGATTGGCCTGAAACTTTGTTTGTGTACTGTAAATGCAAAATGAATGGACATGTGTTTCAGGATTTTTCATAATAACCTTCAAAAAGGGGTCAAATGTGGGGTCAATGTTTGTATGTGAACTTTTTAACGGATGGTGCGATTAATCTGAAACTTTGTTTGTGTACCTAATGTAAATACAAAATGAACGAACACGTGTTTCAGGATATTTCAATATAACCTTCAAAAAGGGGTCCAATGGGTGGTCAAGGTTTGTATGGGCACTCTTTAACGGGTGGTGTGATTGGTTTGAAACTTTGTTTATGTACTGTAAATGCAAAATAAATTGACACGTATTTCAGGATTTTTCAATACAACCTTCAAAAAAGGGTCAAATTTGGGGTTAATGTTTGTATGGGAACTTTTTAATGGGTTGTGCGATTGTTGGTCTGAAACTTTGTTTTGCGTTTCAGGATTTTTCAATATAACTCTATAAAAAGGGGTCAAATGGGGGTCAATGTTTGTATAGGAACTTTTTAACGGGTGGTGCGATTGGTCTGAAACTTTGTTTGTGTACCTACTGTAAATGCAAAACGAATGGATACGTGTTTCAGGATTTTTCAATATAACCTTCAAAATGGGGTAAAATGGGGTGTCAAAGTTAGTATGGGATTTTTATGAGTTGTGTGATGTGTTTGAAACTCAGTACTAGATACTTTAAGTGAACGAAGTCGCGGGCGGGACAGCTAGTCATAAATAAATAAATATCCTTAGAGATCTAAGTAACTAGACACCTGTAGGTCTACCATGAGTTTTCACAATCTACACTCGCTAGCGACTGTAGTTAAAAAAATGTATGAAAACTTGTACAGCGCCTCTAGCGGATAGTTGGGTACTAAAACGTCACGTAGTTAACTATCCTACGTCACAGCATACTACAGCGACTGTAGTTTGCGTTTCACTAATTTGCTTAGAATTTGGTACCATGAGTAACAATTTTGACAGATGTAACGTACTATTACTACTGTAGTAACGTCAGCCGATCTAAATGTGACAACTCAATGGTAAACGTACTGAGGAGATAAGTGTCTACCGAGTATAGGGATTACAGACTTGATCTTGTTATTTTTTTTATACAGATCCGCTTCTTTGGCGGGTATTCGACGACTCACGCGAGCGAGACCGCGAGTCGCACGAACCGCCGCCTCACTGCATACCATCGCCAGGTAAATATTCTAAATCATATCATTATATCAAACTAACTTCCTCTCGCGGCTTTTCTCGCGTGGTATCTACATTAAATATAGCCTATTTTACTCAATACCAGTGCTCTTAAACGGTGAAGGAAAACATCGTGAGGAAACCGGCATACCCTAGAACCAAAAATTCGAAGGTATGTGTCATAGGTTAGTATTCTTATAAGCGGCGATGGGCTTGCAACCTGTCACGTACGGAATACTAACTACTGTGCAAAATGTGGGCATGTACCAAATGTCATGTTTGGACTTGCCTCTGACTACCCCCTTTAGATATCCTCAAAGATCTAAGTAACTAAAGATCTGAGGAGATATCTACCGAGCCTGGGGATTACAGTCGTGATCATATTTTTTTTTTTTTTTTTTTTTTTATTATTTTTTATTTTACTCAGGGATAACGTAGCATTCTAACGGTGAAAGAATTTTTGAAATCGGACCAGTAGTTTTGGAGTTTACTCGTTACAAACAAAAATACAAAACTTTCTTCGTTATAATATTAGTATAGATGTCCACTGAAACCTGCTTCTATATTATTCATATTCATTTATTTATTGCTAATCCTACTTATTATAAACGCAAAAGTCTGGATGTATGTTACGCAATCACGCTGAAACGGCTGAACGGATCGGAATGAAATTTAGCACAGAGATAGATTATAATGTGCAAAGGCGATTTAATAAAGTACCACGAGGGCAAAGCTACGGGCAAAAGCTACTATAATCGTTATTAAATAAACGAGTATTTCTTATATATATGTATAAGTATACAATCTGAATCTCGGAAACGGCTCCAACGATTATCATGAAATTTAGTATGCAGAGGGTTTCGAGGGCGATAAATCGATCTAGCTAGGTTTCATTTTTAGAAAACGTCGTTTCAAAAAAGTTCTAATTATGAAATATTAGCTTCCGTTCGTGACTTTGCATGTACCAAATGTCATGTTTAGACTTGCCTCTGACTACCCCCTTTAGATATCGTCAAAGATCTAAGTAACTAAAGATCTGAGGAGATATCTACCGAGCCTGGGGATTACAGTCGTGATCATATATTATTAGATTCCAAACTGTGCACAGACGGACGCGGTGCGGCGAGCACGCGGTCAAAGTGTTGGAGCTGGCGTGGCACTGCGCCGGCCAGCTGAAGCCTTGCACCGCGGCGCACGCTGCGCTCGTCGCACTCTTCGACCAACTCGCCGAGGTTAGCTTTACGACTCACTTCTCTCCTCAACTCACTTGTACTTTCTTCTATTCCTTAGGTTTCTGAACGATGGATACTTTTCGCGTAAAACTTTCCCATTTGTAATTATTTACTTAAGTTTTCAAAACATTATTATGTATATCTATTTACCCGACTGCGAAGAAGGGCAACGTTTTTGAGGTGTTTTCTACTCAACAGTTTCTCATTTTCATCATTGTTCGCAACAACCAATTTGGTTTATCTCGTAAAATATTAATTATTTTGAAAATGTACATATCTACCCTTCGTGAATTAACTTATTATCAACCAATCTTTTATTGCACCATCTTCATGCTATCAGCTTGAAAGACGAGCTCTAAAATCAAGCTTAAAAAGTTTTTACCATAACGGTAAACTATCAAATTGAGAAGAATATATCCGAGATCCTTTGGCTGTTGCTAGAGCCCTAGTCTGGACAGATTTAGACAATAAATGAGGTATCGTCTAGATTACAAAAATGTAATTACACAAATGACATCAAGTTACATATACAAAAGGTCGAAAATCCAATATGGCGACTCTAAGAAGCTATTTTCAATTATTTTTAGTCGAGTTTCTAAATACTATTTGGTGTCAGCGTTGGGTCACCCATGACGTGAGGCTGTGCCGCGCGCTGCTCGGCAACGTGCGCGAGCGCAGCTCCACCGCGCTGCAGCACGCGCTGTGCGGCTCGCTGGTGGCGCCGCGGCGCATGCGCGACAGCGACTGGCCCGACATCTACATCACACTGTTGGAAACTCAACTACCCTCACACACTGTCTTCAGTTTTCTGTCCAGAGTAAGATATAACAACTCGTCTAAATTTTATAAAGATAAAAATATTCTTTATTTATTTATAGCTGTAAGTAGTAGGTATTAACTATGCATAAATATCCTAACTTACTAAACTAATTAAATTAGTAACACCATTATAAACTAACTAACCCACTTAAAAATACCTTAAACTATAAGTCTATAAATTGTGTCTATGTATGTACTTTTATAGGAAAAAAATAGTGTCTATGTCTATTTTGTACATTTAGGGCTTAAAGCTACAAAATAGACATAGGCACTATTTTTTCCTATAAAAGTACATACATAGACACAAAATAGACATAGACACTACTATTTTCCTATAAAAGTACATACATAGACACAATTTATAGACTTATAGTTTAAGGTATTTTTAAGTGGGTTAGTTAGTTTATAATGGTGTTAGTAATTTAATTAGTTTAGTAAGTTAAAATATTTATGCATAGTTAATACCTACTACTTACAGCTATAAATAAATACATAGACACAATTTATAGACAGACAGTTAATTTTTTTGGCACATGCCCACATTTTGCATTGCACTGTACTTAGTATTCCGTAGAGGTAATTCTTGCTAAAGCCGCAAAAATGCTAAACCTCTTTCCATTCCAGTTCGAGATGAGTCGCTGGGCGGAAACAGCTGACCCAACCCATCGCATCTCCATCCTGAAGGCTTTACTACAGGCCGCTGTGCGCACCAGCCCACGCGAGGAGTTCGCAGTACTCATGGAACTGTTCGGAGTGCACATGGTAGCCCTGACCTCTGCCAGGGAGCTGGCCTGGCTGCTGATGCAAGGAGCCAGGCTCTCCGCCGAGGGAGGGCTACTGCCGTTCTTTTGGAAGTATTTCAACAGAGCGGCTGAAATGCACGCCAGGGAATTGACTTACGATGATGTGAGTGGGTTTTATTAATTGTCTCTAGAGCACTGGTGGTCTAGTGTTAGTAGTAGCCTTCATAGGTCTACCATGAGTTGTCACATTTAGATCGGCTGACGTTACTACAGTAGTAATAGTACGTTACTATGACATCTGTCAAAATTATTACTCATGTGGTACCAAATTCTAAGCAAATTAATGAGCGCAAACTACAGTCGCTGTAGTACGCTGTGACGTAGGATAGCGTGACGTTTTAGTACCCAACTATCCGCTAGAGGCGCTGTACCAAGTTTTCATACATTTTTTTAACTACAGTCGCTAGCGAGTGTAGATTGTGAAAACTCATGGTAGTCTCTCCGATCCTAAAGTGGTGGGTTCGAATCCAGTCGTGCACCAATGGATTTTTCCGTTTGAAAAATTATGTGCGCTAGACCAGGGGCCTTACCACGAAGTCTTCCAGAACGATTCCGTAACGATTCCATCATAGAAACGTTACTACTTCCATATAATTTGCATAGGTCATGGTACGAAATAGCAATGTAATACTAATTCGGTAATGTATTATGAATTCGTGGTCAGGCCCCAGTACTCTCAATCGATGAAGAAAAACATCGTGTAGAAACCGGCATGTCGTAGAACCTAAAAAAGTGTCATATGCACGGAAAGAGCCACTTAATTCACTACAAAAAACCATGATCACGACTGTAATCCTCAGGCTTGGTAATCTCAGATCTCTAGTTGTTTAGACCTCTGAGATCTATCTTTATTAAACAGTCGAGCTATCTAAGGACTGTTACAAACGATCTATAGACAGCTCAACCCGCACTTTGGCGGCATTACCATGTAGAATGACAATCTTAAAGATTCACATGTCCAAACATGATATTTATTTATTTATTTATTCCTTATTGTACACAGATAAGGAATAAGGAAGAAAGAACAAATTTGTGTGACAAAATCGGGGCTGCCTAGGGGGCATTTTCTACCAGCCATATATATTTTTAAACTTACGTGATCTGAACACACTCTTATTAGTATTAAACGGGTATTTATCGAGTTTTATTTACCTATTTTTCCCGATGTTTCTACAGGTTTACACAATGTCGTGGTGACGGGATGACTAAATAAATAAAATAGGTAAATATAACGCGATAAATACCCGTTTAATAATAATTGTACCAGCCAGCCCAGATATTTGGCACATACCTACATTTTGCACAGTAGTTAACCTCTCACTACACTGGTTCCAAAGACCTAGTGAACCGATAAGATGGTGGTATGTTCAGTTAGGTGACCTTCTCCGCGGCCTGGGGTCTATATGGAGCTCGGCGAGCACCGACCCGTGCAACCAGCACGCGGCGCACGCGCCGATGTTCGCCGACGTCCTGTGTACTTTGGTACGGGAGTTCGAAGCGGCCGCCATCAGACTCACCTTCGAGCCTGCCAGAGGTTAGTCTGAATGAACCCTTACAAATACTGAAAAAGACGGAAATATCTAGACTTTCCCGTTAAACTATTATCTAATGAGCTTAACAACACAAACTCAAATAGAAATTCGACACGTGTTTCTTTTTGAGTTTGTGTGCTATTCCAGACTATAATCTATATCTGTGCCAAATTTCATCCAGATCCGTTCTGCCGCTTCAGCGTGAAAGACTAACAAACATAAAACATTCTTATAAACTTTCGCGTTTATAATATTAGTAGGATTTATTTCAAGTAATATAAGTACTTATTTGATATTTTGTACCTAAAAATGTATTGAAATAGTGTTACTTCAAGCTTGAAACTTTCGATACATGTTGGTTTGTAAAGAGCACAGTACTCCTAGTATGAGTTTTTGATAGTTTACGAAAACTTTTTTCGAAAAGTATCATTTCATACATTGATCTCCATCGGAAATGATTTCGTGAAAACTTGGTTTCAAAATCATTGCTGGGACTGCCGATTAGATATTTTCGATATTATCGACCTTATTTTAGTTCCTTAACATTTCCGATGGAGGTAAATATATAAGGATCCTATTCGAAAAAAGCTATTAAAAACTCACACTAAGGGGTACTGATCAAAATGTTGAAAGGGTATTGTGTGTCCAGTGGGCGAGTGCACGTGGCGCGCGGCAGTGGGCGCGTGGGCCCCCTGGCTGGCGCACAGCCCCCTGCCTGAGCCTGGCTGCAGCCCCCGCCAGGACATGGCGGAGCGGTTCACCGCCTGCATCCGACAGGTCATGGTGGACTGTCCTGGTGAGACAACACTTCCATACCCATCAGATTTCAACATGAACACAGGCTATTCGATTGAGCGAGCGCAAATCTCAGTGGCAAGTAGAGCGATTTGGCGTTGCATGTTTTGTTTATTTTTTTTTTCTATCTAAATTGGAATCTCGGAAACGGCTCCAGCGATTTTCATGAAATTTAGTATGCAGAGGGTTTCGGGGGCGATAA
The DNA here is from genome assembly GCA_963675405.1 of Cosmorhoe ocellata. Lineage (NCBI taxonomy): Eukaryota > Metazoa > Arthropoda > Insecta > Lepidoptera > Geometridae > Cosmorhoe > Cosmorhoe ocellata. Next base: position 9,634,131 of record OY776253.1, on the reverse strand, counting down.
ATCGATCTAGCTAGGTTTCATTTTTAGAAAACGTCGTTTACCAATAAAGGGGTTGTAAAGATATTGGGTTTCAAAGGTGAATTTACTGAGTGGGATATCAAATGAAAGGAATTAACTTCAGGGCGTACAAATGAGAGATGTGGCGAAACTTGTTTAGGTAGGTACCTCGCGCGCAAAGCCGCAGGCGTGAGCTAGTTTCATATAATAACGCACCATCCTCTCTTGCACTGGCAGGGTCGGAGAGCGCAGTGCTGCGGCGCGTGTTCTCGTGGGCGGTGGAGGCGCGCGCGCAGGCGGCGCTGCGGGCGGCGCTGGCGCAGCTGCCGTGGCGCGACCACCAGTGGTGCACCGCGCCGGTCTGCGCCATCTTGCACTTGGTACTATAGCTTACTAGTATTAATAAAAAAAACATGATCACGACTGTAATCCCCAAGCTTTGTAGATATCTCCTCAGATCTCTAGTTACTTAGATACTTGAGGATATCTAAAGAGGGCAGTCAGAGGCACGTCCAAACGTTATATATGACATATGTCCACATTTTGCACAATAAGTATTCCGTACGTTATAATGACGTTAAGTTGAATAGTCATATTTATCAGTAGATATAGAAAACCCGACTAAACGTAACTAAAATAGATCTTTTCAGCTGCCTTATTAGATTTTGACATTTCGTCTATCATATGTCACTCTTGTGATCTAGCTAGATGAATCTAACAACTCATTTATCATTTTTTTTTTTTTTTTGAATATCATATCATATAGAGGAAGCCTGAAAGTGGCACCGGTGACAGAAAAGATGAGGAGTAATAGGTTAGCGTGGTATGGGCATGTTATGAGAAGAGATGAATGTCATGTGACAAGGAGAGTGTTAGGTATGAATGTGGATGGATACAGGGGTAGAGGTAGGCCAAAGAAAAGATGGATGGACTGTGTGAAAGATGACATGAGTAAGAAAGGAGTGAGTAATGAGATGACGAGTGACAGAGGGAAATGGAAGAGGATCACATGTTGTGCCGACCCCACATAACGTGGGATAAGGGCAGGAAGATGATGAATATCATATCATATCCGACATCCGTCAAATCGTTTGGGCTATTGCGACAACCAAATCAATTCGCATACATACATACATACACTCCTTTTTCGCTTCGCAGTCGTGCAAAAAGTGTGATGGAAGATGCGAAAGTTCAATTCCAGAATTCAGTAACTTAGAGCTTAAAATGAACCTTATGTGCAGGGGATAAGTTCCAATGATGAGGAGCTCGCGCGCTGGTGCTGTGAACTGTTCAGCGCCACTACAGCGGACACTTTCATAACCGGTTTGGAGGAGGCACGTGTTGACGTAGGAACGCATCTGGCGAATCTGCTGAAACTCTTCACAGGAAACCTCTATGTGAATGACCCGGAGGTGAGTAAGGCAAAATTAGTTTTTAACCCCGACGCAAAAACGACAGTTTTATAAGCAGGGCTTGGAACCGGTTAATCATTAACCAGAAAACCGGTATTTCAATAATAGCGTTCGGAGCGTAACCTCTTTCAAAACCTTAACTCGAAGTTAGATTAACCGTTTAAAGCGAGCTTCGTTTGTCGTCGTAAGAGCGGGCGCGAAAATAATTTCGTTCTAACCGGTTAATTGAGCGAAACCGTTTTGGATTTATCGTTCTTGACTAACTGTTTTAATAGAGGTTACGATAGAACGTAACTGAAAAGAAAAAGTTGTAGGTATTTAGAGCGATACCGGTTTGAATTTTTTCCGGTTTCCTAGCCCTGGTTTTAAGTTTGACGTGTCTGTCTATCTGGCTATGTGTGTGTGTGTGAGTGTGTGTGTCTGTCTGTCTGTCTGTCTGTGGCATCGTAGCTCCCAAGCGCATGAATCGATTTTGGTTTTTTTTTGTTTGTTTGAAAGGTGAATTGGTCGGGAGTGTTTTTAGCTTTGTTTGATGGAGATCCAAGATGGCCGCCGCCTCAAAATGGCGGATTACATATTATTTCACAACTCCCTCAATATAGGTATCAAATTATGAGGGCTTGAGTAGTACAACCCGGTCACATTATCTCGAGACCTCGCTGGAATGCGAACCTCCCGCCCCGTTCTCCTTTCACCTCCCCGCGCTCGCACTTTCTCGCTTTTGCGCACCATATCAGAGCGCCGACGCGACGTGACGTTATCGACGCCAGGTCTCGAAATAATGTGACCGGGTTGTATAATACTATACACTATATACAATTTTTAGTTCCAGGGTATGCCGGTTTCCTCGCGATAATTTCCTTCACCGTTCAAGAGCACTAGAATTGTGCACTAAAATTTTCGAATAGAAATACTTACGACCAGGTTTGAACCCACGACCTTCGGATCGTGAGGCAGGGCTACCACTACACCACTAGCGCTCTTGTTTATTTCTTTTATATCTTTGTGTAATCTGGTTTTACAGATACTAAAACAGGCGGCGTTGCTGCCGTGGTGGCACCTTGCTGAAGAAAGCTTTATCGAGGGGTTGGACATGTTTTTCGGGGTTCGTTTCAACCCTTCGCAGCCCTACCACGAAACACCTCATATCAAGTGAGTTTAAATCTTTGGAAACTGTCCACATTTGATGGCTTCACAGATCAATAGTAGCTTTGCGTAATACGTTATAGGTTTTGGGTTCGACTCCCAGCCAAGATACAATTGTATTGTTCAGAAATGGACTCTTCAGAGCATATTACTTATATCCTACTAATATTATACACGCGAAAGTTTGTAAGAATGTATGGATGTATGTTTGTTACTCTTTCATGCTGAAACGGCTGAACGGATCTGAATGAAATTTGGCACTGATATAGATTATAGTCTGGAATATCACATAGGCTACAATGCAGATGACAAGGATAAATTGCGAAACAACAGCACAAGATATCTAAGGGCTTTAAAACTAAACTTAATTAAAACTTTACCTACATATAAAGTTGGACATTATAATCATCGATTTATATTGTTTGTTAGTGTTAGAATTACGTAATCCAGCATTGTAATTGATTGCAACAAGAGTTCCGTAATAGCCACTAATAAATACAAACATATTTGGTTACAAAAATTCATCGGTGCACGAACGGACTTGAACCCGTTACCAAAAAGTGGGGTATTTCCACTAGACCTCCACTGCTCGTACTCCAAGATGTAACACCTCCACAGTGTGATCCTGCACGCGGCGGAGCTGCAGCCGCACGCGCAGGTGTCCCCGGCGGCGCGGCGCAAGCGCGCGCACCTCGTGTCGCGGTGGACCAGCTCCTGCAGCGCGCCCGCTCTAGCGGACAGCGGCCCTCACTTCACGCAGTACATGCTCAAGCATATCACTATGATGAGTATGCCGTACTTTCATACTTATAGAGTAGTCAGAGGCACGTCCAAACATGATATATCACTTTCCCAAATTTTGCACAATAGTTAGTATTCCGTACGTGCAAGACCATCGCCGCTTATAAAAATAATTAGTAATAAATAAATATTTGTGAACACCTTACACAACGCCATCTAGTCCCAACCTAAGCAAAGTTCGTACTATGGGAACCAAATAGTTGATAGATTAACTATATACTTACTTACTTTTATTTGTAAATACATACATAGAATAATAATAACACACAGACACAGAACAAACATCTTCGTTCATCACACAAATGTTAGTTCTGGGTGGGGATCGAACCCACAACCTGCAGCGCAGAAGGCAGAGCTACTACCGACTGAGCTATCAGTCTTCTATACTAATTATAAAAAGTGGAAAGTTTTGTATATTTGTATTTTTGTTTGTAACGAATAAACTCAAAAACTACTGGTCCGATTTCAAAAATTATTTTACCATGAGAATGCTACATTATCCCTGAGTAACATAGACTATATTTTATGTAGGTATCTCGCGAGTAAAGCCGCGAGTGGAAGCTAGTAAAGTATATGAATACAATTTGCAGGTCCATACCTGGAGGCGCCAGACGAAACGGAAGATCTCCTCTATCGCGTTGCGTTCATTATGACGTGGAAACAGGACAACATCAGCACAGCCGTACAGTCTGTATGTGTATCTACTTTTATTTATAACTTCACAAAAGGTTCTATGTTCGACTGTAGTTTAGTTTTAACCAGTGAACGGAAAACAACATGGAAGCATTTCTTAAAGGGATACGCGAAACATCGTGAATTTGCCAATAAAATTTTAATGTCGACTTTATTCCCTCGAAGTTTTGTTATGAATTGCCGTGTAACGTGTCATATGCTCTGTATATTTTTGATAGAACTCTTAAGCATAATTGACAAGCCCCGCCTATCAGAGCTCTATTTTTGTGGAGTCATTGTTTTAGCTCTGAAAAAATATAATACGGCGGCTGTAAAAATATATTTTCAGTTCCGTTCAGTTGGATTTTTCAATAAATACTAGTTCATTTATTATATTCAAATGTAATGTGACAGGTGTGGTCGAACTGGATATGCAACTCTGCGCCGGCGCACATGGTCCCGGCGTGCGCGGAGCTGTCAAGTAAACTGACAGTCCTCGAGGTGACCGCGCCCTTTGTGGATCACGCTACGCGCATGTTCATACTGAAATGTGGTCAGTACTCCGTCTATAATTATAAGAGACGAGCTGATGCCCGCAGCTTTGCCTGCGTGAATGTCGATTATCGAGACTTTTCATACAAACTTTCATCCCCTATTTTATCCCCTTGGGGGTAGAATTAATCAAAATCCTTTCTTAGCGGATGCCTACGTCATAACATCTACCTGCATGCCAAATTTCAGCCCGATCCGTCCAGTGGTTTGGGCTGTGCGTTGATAGATCACTATGTCAGTCAGTCAGTCACCTTTGAGTTATATATATTTAGAAGAGGTAATGTTGCCAATGACTGTGGTACTAACTGAGACACGGAACAAACATCTGCGTTCATCACACAAATGCTTATCCTGGGTGGGGATCGAACCCACAACCTACAGCGCAGAAAGCAGAACTACTACCAACTGAGCTGTGAAGCCAGTGAGATAAATCTGAAATGGGCGAATCAGCTCCACTAGGTATCCCTAACAAGATTAACAAGGATCATACGAAAAAAACGCTAGGGCCCAGCGAGTTTCTTATCAGTTCTTCTCGGACTGAGGTTAAGACTGGATTTAACACCTAGACTCACCTAGTATTTAAGACTATTCAAAATTATCCCTGTGATTTCATTAAATAAACATGTTTTTTTTCATCACTATCTATTCGAAAAGGACGACTTGGTTCGCCTTTAAGTGCACCCAAAGTTGGTGTTTTCTTTAAGAAACATATAAGTGCGCCGCACGCAATTAACTTTGCCGCGCTCTTTTTGAATTTGGAACCGCGATGCTATGCTGCTCAAGTTATTTAGCACTACCCTCATATCTGAGAATTTGTTAAAAACAACTACCTACTTAACTACTACTCGGACCCAACTATTGTAACACTATTTAGTTCTACTATGTACCTATATTTAGAAAGCTGAAAGGCCTGCTTACATTACTTAGTTATAGTTTCTCTATAAGTGAATTTGTAATTCTTAAGAGAAATAAATATCTCAAACCATAAATATTGTTTGATTAAATAAAGCCTGGCTGGCACGCCGGCCCAGTCGCGCCGCCGCCGCCGACAAACACACGCCTTTTATTTTCTCATAGAGGGTGATGAAAAGTAGAGTGTATCACTCGGGCGCTAAATATTTTTGGCTCGGGCGGCGTACTTTGAATCCCTCACTTCGCTCTGGATTCAAAAAAGCGCCCTCGCCGTAATAATATTATTTTTCTCCCTTATGATACAATCTACTATTTTATTTGATTTGTGCTTGTACTCCCCAGAAGGTGGCTGGTGCGAGCTGAGCCGCAGGTGGCAGGCGATGGTGCTGCAGCCCTGGTTCTACGTGGAGCAGCGCGCGCTGCACGCCGCCTACGCCGCCGAGCTCGCGTACTCGCGGCCGGCGCATGCGCGGCAACTCCTCACCACCTTTCTCACCCTCACGGAGGGTAACGGCATCGATTTGTGAGTTAAGAAATTAGCCTCACAGCTCAGTTGGTAGTAGCTCTGCCTTCTGCGCTGTAGGTTGAGGGTTCGATCCCCACCCAGGATATAAACATTTTTGTGATGGACACAGATGTTTGTTCTGTGTCTGGGCTGGGTGTTATGTGTTCTATAATGTATTTACAAAAAAACAAGTATCTAATTAATCTATCAGTTATCTGACTGACCTCACAGCTCAGTTGGTCGTAGCTCTTCAGTGCTGTAAGTTGTGGGTTCGATCCCCACCCAAGATAAACATTTTTGTGATGAACGCAGACGACCTCAGTGGCGCAGCGGGCAAGAGTCCGCCTGCCACGCATGAGGTTGCGGGTTCGATTCCCGCCTCGGAACAAATTTGTGTACGATCTGCAGAAATTTGTTCCGTTGGTCTGGGTGTGTATGTATAATAAAAAATATCTATCTATGTACCTATATCATGTATTAAATATATCAGTTATCTACACTCAGCGGCACGGAATCTTGGCCAAGCACAAAACATGAGATAACAAACAATTCAAGTGTTTCTGATGAATGGTTACTATGAAGGTAGGTAAAAAAAGTATCAGTTTACGTTTGAGAGGGTAATTCATTTAGCTTGAGTGGAATTTAACACCACTTTTTGAGATTTAGTCGAAAACGGTCATTTCAGCGAGTTAGACGATTTTTCAATTTTGTGTGTTTAAAATCTTTAGCTAAAGGTTATCATTTTTTTTTTATTTTGTGTTTGTTGTTGTGTATCTTAACAACCTGTATCACAAAAAAAAATGCCATTAACAGCAGACCAGATCGCCCAAGCCGTCGCATTAGTCGACCAGGGACTGACACAGCGTGGAGTGGCTATTGTGTTAAACGTAACACGTTCCTCCATGCAGTATGCCCTTAAACAATATCAGGCAACCGGGAACTACACCCGGCGACCAGGTAGTGGTGGTGGAAGATGCACATCAGCTCGGGACGACAGGTTTATTGTCTTGAAAATTTTGAGAAACCGCTTCCTCACAGCCTTTGAGAGACGACAGCGGCTCCAAAACGTCATAGGCATCCATGTGAACGAGGGCACGGCGAGAAGACGAATGGACGAAGTAAATTTAAAAGGTCGTAGACCAGTGCGTGGCCCAGAACTCCCCAGGCAGCACCGAATAGCTCGTCGTCGTTTCGTTTCCTTTGAGTTTTCGTGGTTTTCACATGGTATGCCTTATTTTTCATCTAAAGGCATTAAACAGTTCTGAAGGCAATAAAGAATACTGTAAATTATATTTGAACCTCTGACTATAATTGATACAAAAGAAAAAATAAAAATTCGTAAAATTTAGCAAAAATTTCGGGTGGCCAAGTTTCCGTGCCGGTGAGTGTAGTACTCATAACACAAGCTTTGAGTAGCTTACTTTGGGGCTAGATGATGCTGTGTGGATTGTCCAGCATTATTTATTTATTTATTATTTATTTATGTCTGTTCTGTGTCTGGGTGTTATAAGGATAAGACTGACCTCACAACTCAGTTGGTAGTAGCTCTGCCTTCTGCGCCGTAGGTTGTGGGTTCGATCCCCATCCAGGATAAACATTTGTGTGATGAACGCAGATGTTTGTTCTGTGTCTGGGTGTTATTATGCTGAGAGCGCTGGTGGTGCAGTGGTAGCACCCCTGCCTCACGATCCGAAGGTCGTGGGTTCAAACCTGGTCGTGCACCAATGAGTTTTTCCATTCGAAAAATTTATGTGCGCAATGCCAGTGCTCTTAAACGGTGAAGGAAAACATCGTGAGGAAACCGGCATACCCTAGAACCAAAAATTCGAAGGTATGTGTCATAGGTTAGTATTCTTATAAGCGGCGATGGGCTTGCAACCTGTCACGTACGCAATACTATACTGTGCAAAATGTGGGTATGTACCAAATATCACGTTTGAACGTGCCTTTGACTACCCTCTTAAAATATCCTCAAAGATCCAAGTATCCTACCGAGCCTGGGGAATTATAGATTCGTGATCATGTTTTTATTTTTTTAATAAGAAACTATTGCAGTGGACAATGAAATCTCCCTTTTCTTACATCGGTTTCTCAACGTTTGTTTCAGTATCGAATCGGAAACAATAATAGCGGTATGGATATGCTACGTCACCCGCTCAGTTCTCGAATCCAAGTTTGCACTCGCGCACAATCTGGACATCACAGAGAGTACTAGTGCTACAGCCTCTACGAACGCTACGAGCTCAACAGATGTAGATGCTACAGCTGCTACGACCGCTACGCCAGCAAACTTAACTAGAACCTATTTAGAAGAGTGCAAGCATGCTGCTCTCTCTCTCTTAGCCACGTGGGGCCAGCAACAAAGAAGGTCTATCCTGAAAGTTGTGACTTTACAAGCGGACACTCATAGACCAACTGCGCGGTGAGTGACCAGGGACCTCACCACGTATTCATAATACATTACCGAATTAGTATTACATTGTTATTTCGTACCATGACATATGCAAATTGTATTGACTTTAAGCTTCAAATGTGACGTTTCTAAAACGGAATCGTTACGGAAGGCCCCAGCTCTATGTAATTACCGGGAATAAAGTGTAACTATGTAACTAAATTACACGAAAAGTGCCGTTAGGGTGGACTTTAATCCTTTCACCACACTGGTTTGAACAAACTAGTGCCACGATAGAAATACTGGGAATTAGGGGATTTTAGTTTTTTTTTGTAACTTTTGACTAGTGGTGTCCCGCATATTCACCCGCGGTTTTGCAGTTTTAATGTTATGTATGTTTGTATGTATGCGAGTTCCTTAGGGTGACGCTGTAGCCCAAGCGGCTGGACAAATTTTGACAAATGAGTTATCGTTGGATTCGTATGGATCACAAGAGTGACACGGCTATACAAAATATAAAAAAGGCGGCTGTAAAAATCTATTTTCATTTTTTGCAATAAATACTAGTTTATTATATTACTAGCTTCTGCACGCGGCGTCGCCCGCGAAGTACCTACATAAAACATAGCCTATGTTCATCCTGAAAGTTCATTCTACACATTGGTGAAAGAATTTTTCGAATCGGTTCAGTAGTTTCGGAGCCTATTCAATTCAAACAAACAAACAATCAAATCTTTCCTCTTTATAATATTAGTATAGATTAATTTTTCATTTATTTCCAGTCACCGCGCCCTGATCCGCCTAGCGGATTGCATCATATCCCCGACCGCCGAGGCCGCGCAGGCTTACGAGAGCGCATGCGCCGCGCTGGCGGGCGTCACGCTCGGTGACGTCACCGCGTGGGGCCACGCCCCCGCACCCGACAGGCTGCCGCGGCTCGCCACCAGACTCTTCCCGACTGTACCGGAGAGGTACTTTGACTACGAAATTAATCATTACCTTCAGAATAGATAGCGGCAAAATCCATAATCCATAATCCATAGGCCTATTCCATAATCCATAGCGTTAATATTCGCATGTTGCAAGTATATTGTGTAAGTAGTGTTATGGTCAGGAAATTGTTTTCTTATAGTTCACACCAGTGTGTTAGGAAACAGTTTTCATGCCTGTCACACTGCATGACTGACAGTGTTGTGGTTAGTAAAATTATTTCCTAATCGTAACACCGGTGTGACAGAGCAGTGTGAAGGTTAGTAGGGCGCAGAAATTGTAACCGCACGTTTGGTTTTATTTGTTATGAGTTTTTGGTTCTACGATATTCCGATTTCCTTACAATGTTTTCCTTCACCCTTTAAATATCAAATTTCGGAATTTCCTTCTGCATAAAGGAACCTAGGAACCCTCTAAATTCTAGCTCTCTAGGACTTATAGTTAAGGCTGTGCGGTGAAATGTAAGTTATTCAGGAAAGTAAGAGTTTTTTAATAGTAGTTAGTCATAAAATTAGCTCAGGGGCCTTACCACAAGCTCTTGGGGCAATATTAAAGTAATATAAAATGAAAAAAAAAAAAAATGAAAAAATATTTATTTCACTAAAATAAAGTTAAGTTACACAATTTAGCAACGACCTCCACACTAGGCAAAGCCTGTATCGTGGAGACTAGTAATGAATTTACATGCATAGTATATATAACTTAGATATTTTATACCATGACCTATAGAAATAGTATTGAAGTAGTGTTACTACAAGTCTGAAACATGATGGTTTATAAAAGCTTGTGGTAAGGTCCCAGGCCATTAATACGGGCCATACGGCCTGGATTACTATTGGTGGGCGCGCCAAACACGCGTCTGTTCAAACAGTGACACATTGTGATTGGCTGATTTTTTGCCAAAAACTGTTCAAAGTGAGACGATAGGTCGATAGTTGGTTATTGGAATGATTAAGGGTGGATTTGACCAACTTCTGGTATAACTATTCTCAGAATAATATAACGTCAGATGCAAGCAAAATCTGTCATTGATAATTACAATTTATTATCGAGATAGTAATAAGAATGTACAGTCGCGGAATGAAAAGGTAGACCATCTTAAGATCTGTTATTGCTTGCTCAGAGGGTATTAATTTAACAACCATTAAATTAAATAAATAATGCTGGACAATCCACACAGCATCATCTAGCCCCAAAGTAAGCTACTCAAAGCTTGTGTTATGGGTACTAGATAACTGATATATTTAATACATTATATACATAGATAGATATTTTTTATTATTCATACATAGAAAACACCCAGACCAACGGAACAAATTTCTGCAGATCGTACACAAATTTGTTCCGCGGCGGGAATCGAACCCGCAACCTCTTGCGGCGCAGGCGGACTCTCGCCCGCTGCGCCACTGAGGTCGACACACTTGATAACTATCTGTTATATCAAAGAACATTTGTCTAACGGCCGATTTCTATATTCTATCTATCTGTGATTTTTGAATTTTGGATAGGTATTTGACATTACTTCTATAGGATTAATGTCAAATATCTATCCAAAATACAAAAACCGCAGATAGATAGAATATAGAAATCGGCCCTAAGTGAATATAAACTTTGTTGTCAAACAGTTAAATATAATTTTCAGTACAGCGCTCTCGTTTAGTACGCAGTTTAAAAAGGTTAACATGTGCTTGCATTCAACGCGTAAACGTATTTATTTGAAAATTGGTCAACCTTTTCATTCTGCGACTGTAGTATGGGAATAGGAATGTACTGATAGATAGGTTTTAAATTTCAATTCATAAAAATTCTTATCCCTATCGCCTCACCAGTTCTTTTGAACCATTGTGATAGGATCATAGTGCGCCTCAGAGGCTTTTTAAACAAAATGTATTTGTGTACAATTCTCACAATGTCCAACAAAATTGAAGTTATATGTATTGTATAGTTATAAAGTCCCTGATATCTAAACTGTCATGATGTATTTGTGTAAAACTCTCACCATATCCATAGTAAAATTGAAATTATTTTGTACAGTTATAAAGCCCCATATTTACACTATCATGGTTTTTGATGGTGCTAGCTAACCTTATACTGAGCGTGTTTTTGTTTTTAATTCTTGTTTATGTAGCTTGTTCATAGATGGACATATAGACACAGATAGATGGACCATGAGCTTACTAGTGATTAAGTAAGATCATAGATATAATAAGCCAAGCCTTGTCTGATTTTAATAAGCTTGGTTGCGACAATTAGCTATATTTAATTAAAGATAATGGTGGTAATTCTGGTGTGCAATGAGTTAATAAAACACTAACGTTCTTATTCCATAAAAATCAAAACAGAAGGACATTCAAAGTGACATTCTAAAATTGTGTAAATTTAGTATAATAGGCGTGTATGTGGGTAAGTTTTGTAGTTTCACACCCATTCTTTTTGACCAAAACTACCCGCAAAATGCCGACATCGACTTTAATGCCAAAAAAAGGTAAAAATAATTTTGTATTCTTATTTTCTGATCTTTTTGATACAAAAATGTGATAAATCTTAGCTTTAGGTAGGGTTCATATCAAGATAACGCAATACTAGATAGTAATCTTTTCTATTAAATGTGTGTAAGAGTTTTCTAATTTTTAATTATTTTAGCTGTAGCATGATTACCGTAGACTGAGACAGCGTATTTATTTATGGAAGAGAAGACAAAGTAAAATTTGTGAGGCCAAATTGTCATTTTTATTTTGCCAAATGTGTCTTAAAATAGAAAACAAAGTAACATTTGTGACGGCAAAAGTGTCTTTTTGTTTTGCCAAATGTGTCTTAAATAGAAAACAAAATAACAGTTGGCACGATAAAAGTGTCATTTTAGTTTGGCCAAAAGTGTCATTTTTGTCTTGCCAAAAGTGTCTTCTCTTCAATATAGAACGCTATCTACACTGTTCATGCTAGGGAACTGAAGTACTGTATTCTAGAACTTAAAGAATTTAAATATAGAAAAAACAGTCCAAAATGTCGTATCCAGTGATTTCTCGCATACTAGTCAAGCAATGTTCCGGTATAAGTACCTAATACTGGATAGAGCGTTGCTTTTTATAATTTAAAAAGAATTTCCATAAAAGTAGAAGATTAGTATTTCTGTCTAAAAATTAATATTGTTTACACTATAAGCTGATATCTCGTCTCGATTAATTTTCTATTTGAGGCTCGGGCCTGGTGGAGTGAATATCTCTATGCCTAAAACTTTGGTCTCACGATCGTATCGCACAACGCTGTGGTTCGCGGTGAAATAACTCATTATCAACCAATTTTTTTTGCTCCATTATCATGCTTGAAAGAGAAAAAGTTTTTTAAATAACGTCAAAAATAACAAATTAAGAGAACCACCCTATAGGTCCACACACTTGACTTTACAAGAGCACGGGTTGTAATGCGAGGAGATAGTTTCATTTTTGATCGAAGAATCTATTTGCTTCCCAGGATTCTGTCTTCAGATATTTGACATCATGTGTTTGCATAAAAATCACCTCGATCGCGCCTATTATATTGCAGACAGTGGTGTCAGTAAAATGGTCGAGCTACAGACCAAAGTTTTAGGTCGAATAGTGCCAAAGATAGAGTAAGATGAAAGTAATTGCAGTCGCCCAGTAGTGAGGCACCACAGCTTAAAAAAAAACGTATAATTTCGTCTATAATCTCGTTTTCTCTGAATCATATTGTTTTGTTTAAATAGTAGGTAGGTTATATAACATTCTGATTCTTTAGTAAGAGTATAAGTTGAATGTACCTACATGTAACATTATTAAAACTGAAAACTTTGTAAGCGATGTATTGCTTAATTTTTTACTTTAGTTATTTGTTTGCTCAAAATAAGTATGTTTAAACCAACCATAGCGTTACTAAATAAATAAAACATAAAATTAAATACGACTTTTATTTATTTACACTTAATATTCATTTGAATAACAAATATATCACAAAATAGATACGTGTTATCAGATTTTGCGCTGTCTGGGACAATAGGATGTCAGGATTGATCTACCTATTATTGAGATAAATGTAACATTGTGACTACAGTTTCATTGAAGTTGTTCCTCGCTTCTAGGTAGGTAGAGGTAGATCAGTCTAAAAATGCACGCCCCTCCGATGTATTTCCAATGTATTTAACTCTACATGCGGTACAAGTACAAGTGGAGGGGCATGCATTTTTAGACTGAATCATCTCTACTTCCCATTTAGGGCTCTTATACCTACAGAATGAATGCGGGATGGATGAAATGGCGACAGGTCACAGGAACTACGTGTGATCCGCGGATGCCCCTTAAGCTTAAGGGGAAAATCTACAAGACCATCATTAGACCTGTCGTATTGTATGGATCTGAATGTTGGACAACTAAGGCGACGGATGAAAGAAAAGTACATGCGACGGAGATGCGAATGTTGAGATGGATATGTGGAGTGACGAGGATGGATAAGATAAGGAATGAGCATATTAGAGGAAGTTTGAAAGCAGCGCCTGTGACAGAAAAGATGAAGAGCAATAGGTTGGCGTGGTATGGGCATGTTATGCGGCGGGAGGAAAGCCATGTTACAAGAAGGGTGATGGATTTGAATGTGGATGGATACAAGAGTAGAGGTAGACCTAAGAAAAGATGGATGGACTGTGTGAAAGGCGATATGTGTAAGAAGGGAGTGACTACTGAGATGACGGATGATAGGGGAGAGTGGAGGAAGAGAACCTGTTGTGCCGACCCCACCTAGTGGGATAAGGGCAGGAAGATGATGATGATACCTACATGAGTGTAAACTGACGAACCGTAGCGACGACGCTTATACTCGTAGTTGTAAAGACGTCGATGGCTGACCTGTCTGTACCTTATTGCCTCTGCCATAGACAATGTGCTACTCGTGTGTAAGAGAACTTGGGCGATTCTACTCGATTTGATATTCTTAAAACTTTTTAAACCTTGATTTTAGAGCTCGTCTTTCAAGCTGATAGTATAAAGATGGAGCAATAAAAGATTGGTTTATAATAAATACCTAAGTTGTTTTACGAAGGGTTAAAATTAAAAAATAATTTACGAGATAATCAATATTGTTAGTTGCGTACAATGACTGATAGTGAGAACAATGTCGAAACCATTGAGTAGAATGGACTTACCATTATGAACATAGTAAGACGAATAATTAAAAAATTGATCAACATGCGGTATTTAAGGCGAGGCAAACTCGATTGGAATATCATTTCCGTGGCAATAACCTCTTGCCGTTAAAATGCAGTACTAGCCCTATGGCCGCAGCCATCGTAGCTATTCCACTGGCGTGCTGCGTCTTCATGGCGTTGCCCCACAGCCAGCCGCGAGGCAGCCAACTGACGATGTGGATCACGTCGAGGAGCGCCTTGGTGGTGGTCAGCGAGGCCTGCGTGAAGCGGGCCTGCGCGCACTGGGGGCGAGCTGGGGATTTGAGGAGCTGGGCTGACGTGTGGAGGGCGCGGATTGATCTGTTGATTGATGTAGGAATAGCGATTGTAAAAAAAAAATGTGGATGGATGTAGGCAAGGATGTATGGATGTATGTTTGTAACTCTTTCACGCTGAAACGGCTGAGCAGATCTGGATGAAATTTGGCACAGATATAAATTAGGTATAGTCTGGAATAGCACATAGACTACTTTTTATCCCGGAAAAATGTACGGTTCCCGCGGGATAGATTGTTTTTGTTTTTCAAGGTACCACGCGGGCAAAGCCGCGGGCGGAAGCTATAAATACTAAAAGGACAAATAATAATAGGTAGGTAGTACTAACTTGATAAGTCCCACGACGGCATATAAAGTCCAGAACAGTTTGTGCAAAGTTTTCACTTTGAGCTCCGTACCCTCGGGGACTCTAAGCAGGCCCGTGTCGATGAGCCAGCCAATCTTCTCCATCTGGAGATAGGCGAGTGTGAAGACGTTCCCTGCTACGCCGATGGAGCCCCACACTAGACCTTCCTAGGAATATTATGAAGGTCTTTAGTAACAAGATGACTCCTACATAATAATGCTTGAAAAAGGCTTGAAACTACTTTACTTACTTTACCTCATTTTTTGTGATAATTACATTTTAAAGCTTATATTTAAACTAATGGCATGTAGGTACACAAGCGAGCTTAACCCTAAAAAGAGTTATCTTTCAGCAAACCTTGGGATATGGAGAACTACGTTGATACAAGTGAATAAATACTTAGGTAGAGATGTTTCAATCTAAAGTGCACGCCCCTCCACTTGTACTTACTTGTACCGTATGTAGAGGAAATAGAGTAGCAAATACATTGGAGGGGCGTGCATTTTAAGACTGATCTACCTCTACCTATTAAGTAATTATAGTATGTACTGTACCAGTAGGTAAAAGATAGAAGAAGGTATAATAGTTAAGAAGGGGCGGATTCGACGAAATTAGTCTAAGCACTATTCCCAGAAATTGTAGGTAATTATCAAAGAGTAAACTACTTACGGATTTGCATGAAATTGAGTATGAACTTATATAGGTGTATGTACGTACAATAGGTGGGTGAAAAGAGGGGTTAAACGCGGGGCGCCGATAATTACCTACCAACATATAAACAACACGCTTTGCAACTAGGTCGGTACTTACTTGCTTACCCAGTCCATAGCTCAAAGCGACCTTCAGCGCGGCTGCATCATCAAAGAGTCGAAGAGTTGATCGGGTGAGTGCAATTCTGGCACTGGCCGTCATCAACTCCTTTCGGTTGTAGGTGGAACCCAGGAACTTCAGAGTGTAGCATGTTAGATTTGATACCTGATATAATATAATGTAATCAAAATCAGTAATAAAAACAATATATCTACCTACTGTAAGTCTACCAGTTTGAGTTGGCTGGCAGAAAATGCCCCTTGGCATTAAAAGCCCTCTTTTTGACAAAAGTAGGTAGGTAAGTACTTAAGTTTAATATATTTATTTATTTAGGAACTTAAACTACAAGTAGGTAGGTACATAAACAAAGTAGGAGACGATGCGATCTGCAGAAGTAAAATACTGTGTCGCAGATTTCAACGCCCAACGCTAAGTACTTACTAAATTATTTTTAAAATATTTGTGGCTAGGTTACGTTGTTTTACTTCACCATTTGCGAGTATAATATAAGTAGGTATATATAAATTTTTCGAACATAAAAATCCACGCTAAAACGTGACTTTAGCGAAATTGTGGCTCGTTCCACAAAGGCCACTAACTAAGAATTGAATTGAAGAGCACGACCGGATTCGAACCCACGATCGAAAAGCTAGTACCACTAGACCACCGGTGCTCTCACTTAGAACACAGAATACATACATAGATCACAATGGAGTTGAATAGGTATGTATACCTATGAGTGTAGAGTGTAGTACAATAGTGCTTGTGAGCGACAAATGCAGCTAACAGTAAATAATTAAATAATCTTGATTACACTCACCTTATCTCTATTAACATGCGACTGCAGTAAATCACATATTTCATCGACTACATCCATATTGTATAATGTTCACCACCCACCACTTTCCACACAAATACGAAAAGCCGACAGATAACCGAATCACGTGGTCGTAGAACAAAATATTTTTTATCAAATTAGTGATAAGATAATTTTGTAAATAACGATATGGATACTGATTTTCTTGCGATTGAATATCTTCAATCGTAATAAGAAAACAGAAAACAAAAATCGCGATCAAATATTTCCCTGTGCCAACTTTAACTATGGATTAGCCTAGTAGATTTTTTTTTTATGAGTATCCTTAGTTAAATTTAGGAATTGACTGGGCTATTCAGGCATTTTGGTATAATTTACAAATTTCTTAAAAAATAAATTCATATTGGTAGTAGGTATAAATAACTAAGTATTACAATAGTTTGTTATTATTTGCACAAATATCTATTTTCTGTTATCAAATACCTAGTTATAAAATCTATCCTTACCCATTTTTACAAGACAGATAAATACAAATAAGAATAAATATTTTTAACACAATAATATAGTTTTAAACAGTACCTACCTACAATTTATATAGTTAGAAGAATACTTTATTATACAAAAGAAGAATGCAAACAGAACAACTATAAACAGAATTGTACAATAGGCGGCCTTATCGCTAAAAGCAATTCTCCCAGGCAACCATATTTCGGTTTATTCCAAAGAAGGTGAAAGGGAAATAGAATCAATGCAATTTAAGTCAACACAGTTTGAAAAATAGAGAGTACCTACATTTTCAGTAGGTAAGTAGGTAATGTCCAAAAAAAATCTACATCAACAATATTATTCTATAGAAAAACTAGAAAAATATATGCCTACTTACATAATATTATACAATTTCTCTATTAGAGAAGATAATAGAAGAGACAAGTAAGTACACATACTTTAAAAAAAAACAGGTACATAGAGCAACAACAAAATAATAAAAATCAAATCCTGTAATGCACCAATCAAATGCCTATGGAATGTGAACTAATAGGAAATTAATAGGTCACCTTTCACTTATACTTACAAATTCACTATTTCAAAAGTCGTTTTCTAGCAAAAAACATTGCTATACCTATAACTGAGGAGGTGGTCGCTATGGTGGCTACCTTCGTAGGCCCTATCCTCTCCCCCCACAACCAGCCATCGGGCAAGCAGCTGACAGCATGGGTAATGTCTAGGAAAAGTTTGCCGGCCACAACAGACTGTAAGGCAAGGCGGGTGTTGATGTTTCTTTTAGCTTCCGTATCGCCGTTTTCCGATGTGTTTTGAAGGCAGTTTCTACTCCACCACAGCTGTTTCAATTGACGTGATGTTCTGGAAGAATAATTATTATATCAATAATTGACTTAAAAATACAGAAGATTGTTCATCGCAGCGTTTGAGGTCTATTGTCTAGCAATGAATGTTAGATGATGCTGTTTATCTCAATAGATATCTTCTACTTTTACCAAACAAAGAAACTATTCATAATATCTACATAATGTGGTATAATATAGTATTTTATTATAGAGAGGAAAGATTTGTATTTTTATATGTTTGTAACAAATACACTCAAAAAGTAATGGACAGATTTAAAAAACCATTCACCATTAGAATGCTACATTATCCCTTTGTAACATACACAATATTTTATGTTATATTGATGGATAAAATGCATGTAAATAAATAAATAATAAATGAGTGCAGACGAAATCGCGAGTAATGGTTTTCATCCCTCCTCACCACATGTCCATACCAAGCTAATCTAGCATTTCTCATCTCATCATCTTTCTCCAAAGCAATAGCTACCTAACTAATGACAAAAACTAAAAAACTTACTGCACCAATGATATACAAAGGCTGGATGCCCAGAGAACCGTGCTGATAACTTCCAGGGTATCTGCAGTCTTGGGACTCAGCTTTAGTATTCCGACATCATTCAACCAGCACGCCTTTTCTACTGGCAAGAAGGTTTGGTCTACTGCATTGGCTAAGACACCTAATACTGCTGCTATTCTTGAAGACTCCTGAAAGTTGATTAAAACTTAATACTTTTATCATTTCATAACACTGATTTGATAGAACTTGTGACATGATAAGAAAAAAAGAACAGTTATAGAATTCATTGGTTTCTTTTGCCTGATAAATAAATAATTATTCTTACGATTTAACTTGTAACTTTGGATCTTTTCTACATCTCTTTGAACTCTTTTGTAATTTATCATATCTACTTGATCTTTTTTTCTATTTGGCTACTCTTACACCTCTCTTCCTTTCTCTCATGTGCAGGTGATTGGACAGACAGGGACATGAGAGCAGGTGCTTCATGCTCTATACATATAAGTGCTCATATGCACTCACTCTGGGAAGGGTCGATAAATAATGAGTCCCAGCTTTATGGCTCATGGTAAATCTTACAAAAATATTGTTATGCTGGTGATTTTTGACTGTAATAATAAGTGCCTATCACTTATATAACATAATATTATCTTGTACTTTATGGTTTAAGTTTTATTACTTTTAAATTAGTAAGTATGATTTTTATTATCTTCAATATTTTAATGCCTTTAGGTAGAATTCTTCATTTCATGAAAACTATTTTAATTCCTTGTTTTAAGATTCAAAGTTCAATAACACAAGCCTTTAAGAATACTCTACCTACTGATTGCTTTATAAAATTGAAGGACAGTGCAGATCAGGTTCCATTGTTGTGGCTTAAGCCACGTTCTTACAACATGCTTAAATTACAAAATAGTATGTACGCTGATTACAAAAAAAATAACTTGTTTAAAATAAAATGATAAAGTAGCTAAGATTATTGAAATAATTCTAATGGTTTACATTTGTAGGGACTTCAAATGGATTTTCCAAAAACATTGTTCACTTACATGTTTTCCCAAACCATACTGGTATGTGTGTCTGATCATGGGGATATCATCAAATAGCCTCAGCATCATCCTGGCACTGGAGAGCCGGGAACCAGCTGTCTGCCAGGACTTTTCGCCTTTGAGGCATCCATGTAACTTGAATGCATAAGAGGCTAGACGAACAACCTGTAATGAAAATTATTCTATTTACTTGTAGAGAAAGTTAATACTAACTAACCTTTTTGGTTTGACCTTTTTTAAGAGTTAAGGCATACGGTACATTGTAGTTGTAATTTTTTAATTTTTACAAGCGAAAGGTACATTAATGAATAAGCTTGTTTTAATAAACATTACTGAAAAAGAGGGGTCAGATCAACATTCTCTGTATCATGCTAATGACAAGTAAAACCGGTGTAAGTGCAAAAATATCAAGGCTGAATTGTTTCCGCATACTTTACCTTGTCTCTCCCATTGTAACTATCCAATAATTCACAGATATCATCAGATATTGATGACATATTTTATGAAACACTTTTATATTATTTATTACATTGAGTTTATAGATATTTGTTTCATAGAGATATTATCTGATACTAAGCTGGGCAGGAACGGCAACGGCGCGTGCGATAGTGCAGATTAGCACACGATAACTAACTACATTTATTATTTTGGTGGAATTTCGCAACCTTGAGCGTAAATTCGAAAGGACAACCGACCGACCGACCGACCGACCGTTCGACCAACCAAAGAAAGCTGTCACAACAAAAACAGCTGTTTAAGTGACATCAGCCATCATTATTTTGACACTGACACTGGAAAAATTGTGATTTTGACAAACGAAGGTATTGTTATTGTTTATTTATTTCTCAGATTTATTTGCAATAGCGATTTGCGATAAATACAAGTAGAAAACCAATGCTAATTTTGTTGACTTCGATAAACTGAGACACCGTTTAATGAAAGTATATAGATAACATGAAAACCTTCAATATAACAGATATTCCTGAGTTTTCCAAAAAAGACCGTATAGTCGTCGTTGGAATCATTGGGAAGTCGCCTTACAGATACCCGAACAAGGCTACTCCGCTCTTGCCAGCAGTTCAAAGCGATGAAGTAAGCACATATCTACTTTTACTATTTTTTTATGAAACCACCATACTGCCCAACAACTTAGACAATCATTTCTGGTATACCTGCAGGCAGAATAACTTGACATGAGTAGGTATACTATACATAACCCATACAAAAACCTTTCAGAATGGCATTGAATGTCACTGGGATGAAAGACAAGGCCTCCTATATCTCCATGCAGTGACATACCTCGACACCAAGCGCCTTGCGGAGCTCGCTCAAAACCTTGATGAAAACTCCAAGAGTACTAAGAAAGAGGCAGATGCAGCCAACTGGCTGGTAGCCTCAGGAGAACTTGCAGCAGACTCCTGCAGGAGTATATCTCTGCTGTTCCAGCTGTGCCATATTGTGGTGCTGTCATCTCCTACTTCTACTTTTGATCTGGGCTATCTACAGCTGTTTAAAGCTGTTGACGGGTATAGGTGAGAATCCTACTAATATTATAAATGCGTAAGTTTGTAAGAATGTATGGATGTAAGAATGAATGGATGTATGTTTGTAACTCTTTCACGCTGAAACGGCTGAGCGGATCTGAATTAAATTTGGCACAGCTATAGATTATGGTCTGGAATAGCACACAGGCTACTTTTTATCCTGGAAAAATGAATGGTTCCCATGGGATGGATTGTTTTTGCAAAGCTGTGGGTGGAAGCTAGTTAATAATAATATAAAAAAAAACATGATCACAATCCCCAGGCTCAGTAGATATCTCCTCAGATCTCTAGTTACTTAGATATTTGAGGATACCTAAAGAAGGTAGTTGGAAGCATGTCCAAACATGATATTTGGCACATGCCCACATTTTGCACAGTAGTTAGTATTCCATACATGACAAGTTGTAAGCCCATCGCCACATAAAAGCATGCTAACCTATGACACACACCACATCTAAACTTTTACGAGGATACTAATATTATAAAGAGGAAAGTTTTGTATTTTTATTTGTAACAAATAAACTCAAAAACTACTGGTCCGATTTGAAAAATTCTTTTACCATTAGAATGCTACATTATCCCTGAGTAACACAGGCTATATTTTATGTAGGTACCTCGCGAGCAAAGCCGCGAGCGAAAGCTAGTTACAAAATAAATGCATTTCCTCACAGAACGGAACTAGCAGCACAAATCACAACTGCACTAACAGACATCGGAGCTGAAGGATTCTGGGTGAAGCACGGTCGAACCAGCTGCCCCCGACTGCTGTTCCACTTCCGCCGAGCTCCGACCCCTTTGAGGAAAAATCCAGCTGGGTTGAAAAGACTGGAACATGCCGTAGAAGACCAGCTATACTTTATACTAAGGAAGACAAGGATCATTACTAATGTTTGGTAAGCCTTAATTTTCCTTGTAAGATCTATCCATACCAATATTATAAATGTGAAAGTAAGGGTACGAGTTGGCAGCGGGCGACATGAGGCAGCAGCGGACGACGTGTCGCGGCGACACTACGGTTTCTATATATAAAATTCCCTCCGTAGTTAGCGACACGAAGCTAGCGACGCATTTCATAGAAATACATAGAAACCAGTGGTGTCGCTGCGACACGTCGTCCGCTGCTGCCTCATGTCGCCCGCTGCCAACTCGTACCTTAACTCTGTCTGTCTGTTACGCTTTCACGCTTAAACCGCTGAAACGATTTTGATGAAATTTGGTACAAAGATTGACTAGAGCTTGAGGAAGGATATAGGCTAACTCTTATCGCGAAAAAATGCTTGAAGGGGTTGAAATAAGGGATGAAAGTTTGTATAGGAATCCGTCATTTTCGAACGCGGAAGAAGTCGCGGGCAAAAGCTAGTTGTATATAAATGTTTTTACTGCATGATATAATATTGATGTTATCTATACTAATATTTTAAAGAGGAAAGTTTTGTATTTTTGTTTGTAACGAATTAACTCAAAAACTACAGGTCCGATTTCGAAATTTCTTTTACCTCATGCTACATTATCCCTGAGTAACATACGCTATATTTTATGGAGGTACCTCGCGAGCAAAGCCGCGAGCGGAAGCAATTTTTATCATAAAGACAAATAAAAAGTAGTTGATTTATTTTTGTTATTTTCCAGCGCCAAATCCCTCTTCGCCATCCCCAAGAATGAGGAGTTTGTATATATGAGTACAGACATGACAAGCAACGCGCGAGACATCAGCACCCTGGTTCGAGGGCTGGTGGCCAAGTGCTCCGGGGCGGAGCCCGAGGATGCGCCAGACAGGCCTTCATTCCGCACGTTCCTACAAGCACACGTGGACCGCGCTTTTAACGAGGGCTTCGATGATAATGTGGGGAAATTCGCCATGGGGACATCTTTTTTTGAGGCAAGTAAATCATCATCATCTTCCTGCCCTTTTTCCACAACATGTGATCTTCTTCCATTTCCCTCTATCATTCGTCATCTCAGTACTCACTCCTTTCTTACCCATATCATCTTTCACACAGGCCATCCATCTTTTCTTTGGCCTACCTCTACCCCTGTATTCCTCCACATTCACACCTAACCTTCACCTAGCATGTAAGACGTTTCAAAGTGATCCTTGTGATAATAATGAATAAATTAATTTTCAATTACACTATCCTCGTCACATGACATGGGTTAAAAAAATTACACGACAATACGACAATGGATTGGCCTTTCGGAACATTCTAAAAGCTCACGTGGATTAGTGTGGGACACTAAGCCATGCATGAGTACGTTTCTTTGACCCTTTTCCCCTCCTTCCCATCCTTTTTTGACCCCTTCCTTTCTTAATACCTCGTAATTACCATTTTAGAGAGTTGAAAAGTGGACTCATAATTAAATACACCATGGAAATAGCCTTTACTGTCAAACAACTGATATAATTCCATTTCTTCTTTAGATATGATAATACCGAACCGCAAATCGCAATACGGTTTAAAAAAATGAAAAATACAATAGATGTTTCTATGCTCATGTATTCCAGCTGCCTAGTGCTTCGTCCTGGCGTACGGCGGCGCAGGCCCTCGCCCCGCTGTTCCTGGAGGAGACCCCGCGGTCTGACGAGGGAGACGACAACGAACTGAGCGGAGCCCTAGCGCACGCCCTCGCCACTGACGTTAGATTCTCCGCTGCTAGGTGCGCTAAGGTAATCTCACAATCTGCCTATTCAACTACGCAGTTATAACTTTGTTACAAAAAATAAATAAAAAATAAAATTTGCGGTTACCAAATGGATTTATTCAATGCGGTGAACGAAAAAAAACGTAGAAACACTTCTTTAAGAGAAATATCAAACATGACACCGACTTTTACACATCGAAACTCCTTCGTGGATTAAAAAATAATTGATTAACGTTGACTTTATTCCCTCGAAGTTTGGGTTTAAATGCCGTTTAAGATATGTTAGGTTTTTGTAAATTTTTGATATAATTCTTTGGCATATTTGACAAGCTATGCCTACCAGGGTTCTATGTCTGTGGTGTAATTTTTTAGTTCAAGTAATGCCTGCATGTATTGTCTTTCACCGATTCAATGTTAATGTTCGTTTATAGTTTTTCATTTGAACAGTTAATGCAGTTTCTTAGTTTAGTTTAAATGACTTAATTCCAGGTGCTACCGATTGCGCAAGCGTCGTACACAGAGGGATTGCCGTCTCATTACTCCAGTCAGCACCACTCGCTCAAGGTAAGGGTGATGAAACCGCGTATTTTCTGAGAGTACCTGGGTGACCGAGCTTTGCTCGTTTTTTTGGGGTAAACGACGTTTTCTAAAAATAAAACCTAGCTAGATCGATTTATCACCCCCGAAACCCTCTGCATACTAAATTTCATGAAAATCGTTGGAGCCGTTTCCGAGATTCAGATTATATATATTTATAAATACAGGAATTGCTCGTTTAAAGGTATAAGATATAACATGTTTTTAAGAAACAAAAATTCAATGAAAAAATCACTTTATCAGTGTTGACCAATGATGTAAGAGAGCTAGTGTCTACTTAATTATTCTGTAGGTTGTGTTAGGCTGGGTAGTGATTGTGTTAGACTGGGTAGTGATTGTGTTAGACTGGGTAGTGGTTGCGTTAGACTAGGTAGTGGTTGTGTTAGACTGGGTAGTGGTTGTGTTAGACTGGGTAGTGGTTGTGTTAGACTGGTTAGTGATTGTGTGAGACTGGGTAGGGGGTGCGTCAGATTGGGTAGAGATATTTGACTTGGTGGGTGTGAATAATAAAACAACAAGTAAAATGTTGTATGTTCGAGGTGGGCGTGGCGCTGGGCGTGCTGGAGACGATGGCGCGCGGGCCGCTGGCGCGCGGCGCGGCGGCGCGCCTGCGCGCGGCCTGCCACGCCACGTGGCGCTCGCGCACGCTGTGCGAGGCGCTCTCGCTCACCGGCTACGGATGCATCCACCCCGACCAGTGAGTTACACTTACCAACAGTTACCACTTAAGAAACCGCATTCAAATCGTCTAATTTCCTACTAATATTATAAACGCGAAAGTTTGTAAGAATTTATGGATTGATTTCAGAATGTCATGGATGTATGTTTGTTACTCTTTCACGCTAAAACGGCTGAACGGATCTGAATAAAATTTGGCACAGATATAGATTATGGTCTGGAATAACACATAGGCTACATTTTATCCCGAAAAAATGTAAGGTTCCCGCGGGATAGATTTGTTTTTGTTTTTCAAGGTATTACGCGGGCAAAGCCGCAGGTGGAAGCTAGTTATTTTATAAAAAAATCTGCCTTAATTCTTTATAAAAATATCTAGAAATCTATTTTTATAGTATAAAGAGATAAAGTTTCTTGTTGCATGATGGACTTTCTGATCAGGAAGGGTATCTTTTGGGACCAATTCTAAAAAAACATTTTAACCGCTTATTGAATAAAAGGGAGACCTCTATAGATTTCAGTGTAGTGACAACTAGCGATCTAACTAATTGTTATATACCTTAGTGACGGCAGCAAGGAGCACTCGTCAGGCGTCCGTTACGTTTCCGCGTGCAACTGCGGGCGCACGCGCGTGCAGCGCGAGGACCCGTACTCCGTGCGCGCCGCCAACTGCACCTTCTACTCGACCGCGGGCGAGCAGTGCGGGGTGTGTCCCACCCTGCAGCAGCACGACTTCCCCGTCTTCGAGCCGTCCACCCCCAGCTATCGGTGAGTACACGAGTACACCTTCTACTGCACCGCGGGCGAGCAGTGCGGGGTGTGTCCCACCCTGCAGCAGCACGACTTCCCCGTCTTCGAGCCGTCCACCCCCAGCTATCGGTGAGTACACGAGTACACCTTCTACTGCACCGCGGGCGAGCAGTGCGGGGTGTGTCCCACCCTGCAGCAGCACGACTTCCCCGTCTTCGAGCCGTCCACCCCCAGCTATCGGTGAGTACACGAGTACACCTTCTACTGCACCGCGGGCGAGCAGTGCGGGGTGTGTCCCACCCTGCAGCAGCACGACTTCCCCGTCTTCGAGCCGTCCACCCCCAGCTATCGGTGAGTACACGAGTACACCTTCTACTGCACCGCGGGCGAGCAGTGCGGGGTGTGTCCCACCCTGCAGCAGCACGACTTCCCCGTCTTCGAGCCGTCCACCCCCAGCTATCGGTGAGTACACGAGTACACCTTCTACTGCACCGCGGGCGAGCAGTGCGGGGTGTGTCCCACCCTGCAGCAGCACGACTTCCCCGTCTTCGAGCCGTCCACCCCCAGCTATCGGTGAGTACACGAGTACACCTTCTACTGCACCGCGGGCGAGCAGTGCGGGGTGTGTCCCACCCTGCAGCAGCACGACTTCCCCGTCTTCGAGCCGTCCACCCCCAGCTATCGGTGAGTACACGAGTACACCTTCTACTGCACCGCGGGCGAGCAGTGCGGGGTGTGTCCCACCCTGCAGCAGCACGACTTCCCCGTCTTCGAGCCGTCCACCCCCAGCTATCGGTGAGTACACGAGTACACCTTCTACTGCACCGCGGGCGAGCAGTGCGGGGTGTGTCCCACCCTGCAGCAGCACGACTTCCCCGTCTTCGAGCCGTCCACCCCCAGCTATCGGTGAGTACACGAGTACACCTTCTACTGCACCGCGGGCGAGCAGTGCGGGGTGTGTCCCACCCTGCAGCAGCACGACTTCCCCGTCTTCGAGCCGTCCACCCCCAGCTATCGGTGAGTACACGAGTACACCTTCTACTGCACCGCGGGCGAGCAGTGCGGGGTGTGTCCCACCCTGCAGCAGCACGACTTCCCCGTCTTCGAGCCGTCCACCCCCAGCTATCGGTGAGTACACGAGTACACCTTCTACTGCACCGCGGGCGAGCAGTGCGGGGTGTGTCCCACCCTGCAGCAGCACGACTTCCCCGTCTTCGAGCCGTCCACCCCCAGCTATCGGTGAGTACACGAGTACACCTTCTACTGCACCGCGGGCGAGCAGTGCGGGGTGTGTCCCACCCTGCAGCAGCACGACTTCCCCGTCTTCGAGCCGTCCACCCCCAGCTATCGGTGAGTACACGAGTACACCTTCTACTGCACCGCGGGCGAGCAGTGCGGGGTGTGTCCCACCCTGCAGCAGCACGACTTCCCCGTCTTCGAGCCGTCCACCCCCAGCTATCGGTGAGTACACTAGCTTCTACACGAGTATGGGGTGGATCTTACACTTTGCAATAACATTGGGGTGTGGGTCACCCCACCACTGTAACTATAACTTTTATTTAGCAGAAGTGACCGGTACACGGGGCCTACATGCTATTCTACTAGCGGTGTCGCTAAAGAAAACTCTACATTTGGAAATGACATTCCTAATCGATAAGTCACATGATCACTTCTATGCATTTTTGAAGTTTTTTTTCTATAACGATGTTCGAATGTCACTTAGTGTCGGTTCACATCTAACCGAAGAAATGTACGTCGCGTTTTATCGGTCGCGTAACGACAAAACAGACTAATTAATAATAAAACATTCAACCTTTCACAATTAACTGATAATGCGTTAGTAAGATCGTTGATACGCTCGACGCATCCGTCAGATATGAACCGACCCTTAGTCTAGGTGCTATAGCCGTTTATTTGAGTTATCGATTATCGGCGACTTAGTTATGTAATATAGTTGGGTAATATCCTTGCAGGGCCGCGTCCGTGAAGGGCGTGCCTTCACAGGAGGAGTGGTCGGGCGGGTCGGGCGCGCGCTCGCCGGGCGCGGGCTCATGGTCGGGCGGGGACGCGCTGTCGCCCGGGCCCGGCCCGCCGCCCGACGACGACGACGAGCCCTACCTCGTGCCGGTGCGGGACACTACCTCAGGTAAGTACTCCCCTGGCGAACCACGTGACGAGGATGCGCTGACCGCGATACGGCTTATGAACCACTGTCACGTGAACACTACCTCGGGTACAGGTCATCCAACGGATCTATGCATTCGTGAGGTTATCCACAGGTGCAAGTTTGCGCATGTACAGTTCCTTCCCCCCTCCTCATACCTCCAATTGCTCCCGAAAAACGATACTGCGCAGCTCTTGCGGCTAACTTCACGAATGCCTAAATTCGTTGAGCCAACTATATCTCCCCTGGCGAACCACGTGACGAGGATGCGCTGAACGCAATACGGCTTATGAACCACTGTCACGCGGTTGGACAACTTGTTTGTCGTATAGTATACCTAGATGAACACTACCACAAGTAACAATGTATTAAGCAACACTACCCTAGGTAATACTACCTCAAATAACACTATCCGCGATACACCACCTCGAGTAACACTATCACAAGTTATAATATATCTAGCAACACTACCCCAAGTAACACTACCTCACATATCAAGCTTTAAGCTACCTCAGGTAACACTACTACAAGAAACAATATATCTAGTAACACTACCCTAGGTAACACCACCTCACAGGAATTCCAGATATTATTAATCCGAAATACACCACCCCAGGTAATACTATGAAAAGTTACAATATCTCAGAGGGTCTACCATGAGTTTTCACAATCACTCACTTGCTAGCGACTAAAGTTAAAAAAATGTATGAAAACTTGGTACAGCGCCTCTAGCGCGGGTAGTTGGGTACTAAAACGTCACGTAGTTAACTATCCTACGTCACAGCGTACTACAGCGACTGTAGTTTGCGCTCATTCATTTGCTTAGAATTTGGTACCATGAGTAACAATTTTGACAGATGTCATAGTAACGTACTATTACTACTGTAGTAACGTCAGCCGATCTAAATGTGACAACTCATGGTAGACGTACAGGCAACACTACCTCTGGCACCTAACACTTCCCCAGCAAACACTACCTCAGAGAAACACAGGGTTCATCATCATCATCATTGGCAGCTCAAATAATGGCCCACTGCTGGGTATAAGCCTCCTCCCTCAAACGCCACTTCAAACGACCCTGTGCTGTTCTTGTCCAGGTATTTCCCTCTATGGCCTCTATATCATCTATATCTATATCTATATCTATATCTATATCAGGGTTTTGTATTTAGTGCAAACAACACAGGGTTGTTTGCACTAAATACAAAACCCTGATTCGTTATAAGAACCTTCTGTGAGAGCAAAATATAGTTGTTTCAGATAAAGTGATGACTCGCCAGCCTTCAACGACAGAGTACCTCCCCGGCATGTTGCACACCGAGAGCCCCCCGGGCCTGTTACCCGCCTTTCCTAGTTGGAGCCTGGTGTGCCTCGGGGCTTCGTCCCTCTACTCGCACTCCCTAGGGCTCCCGGAGGCGCTGCAGCCCGGCTTCCTGCCTCACACGAACTATCTGCTGCCTTGGGACACGGCGCTGCGATCAGAGTCAAAGTAAACAACATTGAAGCTAGTAACAAAAATTTGTATTATACACCGTGAAATTTTAATGGTTGTTTTCCCGCGGCAAAACAACTTGCCATAAGGAGTACTTTCGAAACATAATGTAAAAGTAAAAAAATAAAGATGTTTTTGTTTTAAAATAATTTAAAAAATATTCATCAACTCGAAAACGTGAGGAACAATAGTAACATTAGACGTAACTTGTAGGTACTATTCGAATCGCACGCGCCGCCGGCCGCCTTCGCGTAGGTATCGGGATGAATTGCTATTGGTTCGTGGTTGCTTTCGAATTAAATTTTGACAATGGTAAATCTGTATTATTGTTTCTAATATTTAATTTGTTTATACAACGATTGTTTTACCAAGACAAAACCATTTCGCTGCGGGAAAACAACCATTAAAATTTCACGGTGTTGTAGTTGTATTTAATAATCGCGTAGACGTAGTCACGAGCGGGTCAGCTAGTAATAAATAAATAATGCTGGACAATCCACACACCATCATCTAGCCCCAAAGTAAGCTACTCAAAGCTTGTGTTATTGGTACTAGATAACTGATATATTTAATACATTATATACATGGAATGTGCGAACTTGTTATTATAATTTCGGCTACAGTTTTGACTTAATAATAATCCTTTAGACTAAACTGGCTCTAAAAATAACTAGTGACACGATAGGAAGATAACTGCTACAGCCAAAAGAACTCACAAACACTCGTACTACTTCGCAGTCTGGTAAAAAGTATGCACATCTCTTTCGTTTATTAATAAAAGAGTAGAGATAAAACACACGAATGAAGCTGTCAATGTTCACGCACAGGCTGTGAACGAACCACTAATCCTAAGAATGCACCAAATAAAGCTATACCAAATGAAACTACAGTTTCGGTCTAAGTAGTTGTATTGTTTTTGAGAGGAGACATGAATATAAAAATGACATAACTAATAAAGAATTTCCAATACGCAACGATAGAGCGATCTACAAATTTAGCCCCGCCATCTAGCTATAAAAAGTAGTACTAAAGATCTAACAGGCTGAATGCTTTACAAGTGTACACAAACTTGCTTTCAGATTGGAGCAAGCTAGTGCGTGGCGCGCGGCTTTCACTGCCCAGCCGCGCACGCGGGGCAAGCCGCAGCAACCTCACACACTGACAGTCAAGATCTTTATCGGGTTCGAGTACGAATGTCCGAGGGGACACAGGTAACCATAACCCTACCACCGCTAACTATGCCGTTGGACACACGTACAGTTCTTCCAACGGATCTAGGCATTCGTGAAGTTAGCCGCAGGTGCGAGTTTGCGCATGTACAGTCCCACCGTCCCTCACCATACCTCCCGAAAACGATATTGCGCAGCGCTCTGCGGCTAACTTCACGAATGCCTCGACTCGTTGGGCCAACTGTACCGTTTATCGAGGAAATTTGACTTAGTTGTAACCTCTCTATAGATATAAGATTCCTTGAATATTATCTCAATACGCAGAGTGAAAGATAATCAAGGTTATCGGTTTTGTAGTTAAATTACAGACATCATAACCTTCAATAAGTCCAAATAAGTTGAAACTCCTCGCTGATGCGATAGGTAGTAAGTATTAAGTTGTTGCAGACGAAGTCGCAAGCGGGTCAGCAAGTAATATACACCGTGAAATTTGAATGGTTGTTTTCCCGCAGCGAAATGGTTTGGTCTTGGTAATACAATCGTTGATAAACAAATTAAATATTAGAAACAAAAAAAAAATATTTGAAAATTTAATTCGAAAGCGAACACGAACCAATATTAATTCATCCCGACACCTACGCGAAGGCGGCCGGCGGCGCGTGCGATTCGAATTAGTACCTACAAGTTACGTCTAATGTTAGTATTGTTCCTCACATTTTCAAGTTTATGAATATTTTTAAATTATTTTAAAACAAAAACATCTTTATTTTTTTACTTCTACTCTATTTTTCGAAAGTACTCCTTATGGCAAGTTGTTCTGCCGCGGGAAAGCAACCATTAAAATTTCACGGTGTATAAATGTGTGATAATCTCGAAAGTCCAAGAAGTACTATAAAGTTTCACATGCATTCCAAGCAATAATAATTGGAGCGGGATGTGCAGGTTCATGATGTCGTCGGCGGAGGCCGTGGTGCACGGCGGCGGCGGCGCGGGCGCGGGCGCGAGGGCCGCGGCCGGCGACATGCCGCTGTACGCCGCCTGCGTGTGCCTGGGCGGGGCCGCGCGCGCCGCGCAGCTCACGCGCGTGCACGTCGTCACGCCCAAGTCCGCGCTGCACGTCACGCTCGACCCCAAGGTATCGTGATGTCGTGCTGCACGGCGGCCGGCGACATGCCGCTGTACGCCGCCTGCGTGTGCCTGGGCGGGGCCGCGCGCGCCGCGCAGCTCACGCGCGTGCACGTCGTCACGCCCAAGTCCGCGCTGCACGTCACGCTCGACCCCAAGGTATCGTGATGTCGTGCTGCACGGCGGCCGGCGACATGCCGCTGTACGCCGCCTGCGTGTGCCTGGGCGGGGCCGCGCGCGCCGCGCAGCTCACGCGCGTGCACGTCGTCACGCCCAAGTCCGCGCTGCACGTCACGCTCGACCCCAAGGTATCGTGATGTCGTGCTGCACGGCGGCCGGCGACATGCCGCTGTACGCCGCCTGCGTGTGCCTGGGCGGGGCCGCGCGCGCCGCGCAGCTCACGCGCGTGCACGTCGTCACGCCCAAGTCCGCGCTGCACGTCACGCTCGACCCCAAGGTATCGTGATGTCGTGCTGCACGGCGGCCGGCGACATGCCGCTGTACGCCGCCTGCGTGTGCCTGGGCGGGGCCGCGCGCGCCGCGCAGCTCACGCGCGTGCACGTCGTCACGCCCAAGTCCGCGCTGCACGTCACGCTCGACCCCAAGGTATCGTGATGTCGTGCTGCACGGCGGCCGGCGACATGCCGCTGTACGCCGCCTGCGTGTGCCTGGGCGGGGCCGCGCGCGCCGCGCAGCTCACGCGCGTGCACGTCGTCACGCCCAAGTCCGCGCTGCACGTCACGCTCGACCCCAAGGTATCGTGATGTCGTGCTGCACGGCGGCCGGCGACATGCCGCTGTACGCCGCCTGCGTGTGCCTGGGCGGGGCTTTCTTAACATAACACAAGCTTTGAGTATCTTACTTTGGGGCTAGATGATGCTGTGTGGATTGTCCAGCATTATGTTATGTTATGTTTCAGCCAATATTGTCCACTGCAGGGCAAAGGCTTCCTTGCTTCCACTCCTCGCGATTTAACGCTGTTGTAGGCCAAAATATACTGTCCAGCATTATTTATTAAATA
Organism: Cosmorhoe ocellata; assembly: GCA_963675405.1. Lineage (NCBI taxonomy): Eukaryota > Metazoa > Arthropoda > Insecta > Lepidoptera > Geometridae > Cosmorhoe > Cosmorhoe ocellata. Next base: position 9,601,218 of record OY776253.1, on the reverse strand, counting down.
AAAAATTGTTCCCAGGTACAACCCGTGGCGGGAGGGTCAATATTCGTGCCGCAGCCCTCCGGGTCGGCTCCGGTGAAGCTCACTCCGTCCACCTACTGGGTGCTGCGTCTGCCGCACGTGTACAGCGACGAGCGGGGCACCATCCCGAGGCCTAGGACTCCGCCGGCTCACCCTGGCCGGATAATTGCGCCGCTGTTCGGCCTGCAGGAATAAATATAAATAAATATTGGTGGACATTAGGGTGGTATTACACTTATCAAATATCTTTGTCCAATATGATGTTCAAATTGATCAAATTTACATACAATACAATACATTTGATGAAGTCGTCTAATTTCTTTGTTCAAATGTACATTGGACCAAGATATTTGATAAATGTAATACTTACCACCCTTACACACAACGCCATCTATCCTCGAACTAAGCAAAGCTTGTGCTATGGGAACCGGATTTAAGATAAATAGAAATATAAAAACAATGGTTCATTAATATTATCTGCGTTCTGTAGGTATAATGGCTGCCGGAAATGTAGTTTTGCGACAATTGTAAGCTATTTTCTACGACTCCATGTTTAACAAACATAGATTTATGTAATCAGCTCTTAGTCTATACTTGTAACTATTTAAATAAATAAAAAATATTTTTATTAAGATCGCATTTATTTTTTATTGCATTCCATTATTGTGAATCCTTTCCGTTTCCGTTGATAGTGCTAGTACATAGAAAAAAAATTGACTTATTACGGCATTACGTCATATCTCGCCATACGTCTATAGACCTAGAAAAGATAAAAAAAAATACAGTTTGTAATTATTATTAATTAGATAAAAAAAATACTGTTTAAAAGTACGGTATGTTCTTAATTACACTAATTAAATTATTTTATATTTTAAATGCCATCTACATCCGGTTTCAGTACTACTTTAAAAAGTAGTACTGAAACCATACATATAAATATGGCGGGAGTTCTTTCCACAGTCCTCAACCAGTATAATAAACAATAATGTTTCAAAAAACGAAAAACCAATTTATAAATTCAAAATATGATTTAACATGTTAAAAAAATAAATATTAAAAAATATTAAGCATCGAAAAAACTAAATAAGAAGTGTGAGTAGGCGTGGCTTCGAAATCCGTTGTGATTGGCGGTTGTCGGTTTGGAGGTGGGGCGAGAGTCGGCTTCTTGCTTCGTGGATGGCATTTCTGTGCTCAGTCGCTCGTGAGCCGCCGACGCGAAAACACCTACGTTGGAAACCCTGTCCAGCAGACTAGTGAAACATACTTCGGTACTTCGAAAAACTTTGGCGGCATCCATGCCGTTACTACAGGTGAGCCTCTCTATGCTATTTTCTTACATTTTATAATATCTCTAGTAGTTTAGTGCAATGTTGGTAGGTTTTTGTAGTTTTTCCAATTATATTATTTCGGTTTTTTTTTACCAGGATAATTCGCGCGGGGGCGGTGGCTCCAGAGAAAACCGCCGATCTCTAGCAGAGTTCCTGGGACTGGATACTCGTCTGACGGACCCTCCTGCTACCGCGCCTGCTTCTGTGCGCAGCAATGTGAGTACCCTCATTTTGATTTTATGCGGGTAGTTTGAAACTTTTTGATCAACTTTATTCCTTTAAATGTGAATAGGTTTCATTCTGCGATTTTTAAATTTTCTAATTATTAGTTGCACTGCACCTATATAGGAAGGGTTGTTGCTTAATTTTTTTTAGGTGTATGATGAACAGGGTAGATATGCTTTTCTGGTCACTAAGCGCCATAAATATCAAAGTATAATATTGATCCTAGTTTTTAAACTAGCAGGTGCAAGTACCCTCATTTTGAGTTTTATTTTTTTATTGTAAGACCCCTCGTGGGGCGCCAAGACTGCTGCAGCTTTACTCAATATTTTAAAAAACCTAGAATGACGGATGTTAGAACTTGGTTTCAGTAACTTTGTTTTAGTTTAGGGCGAGTAAAATCTTACCGCTAATCTGAGACCAACGTTGGGCGCCAATATTATTTAGTCTTTCATAAAAATTCTATATCTTTATATTTTGCCCTGCTATTGAAATTCTTTTAACTACGTATTTCTAAGCTAATAACTTATTTAACCCTTTATAATGTCTTGCTATGTTGGGCGCTAAGGTGGTTGCATATTACTTTGAATAATAGTCAAAACTTGGCTTCGCAATTGAGCCCATTAAAACCAAAGTGCGTAAAACTGCAAAACCATTGCTTTTAACCCTCATTCATCATTAAAAGCACCACGTTGGGCGCCAACAGTGTTCTTCACATATTTGTATTGCGATTCCGAGCCAACGCGGCACTTAAATCAAATTTCAAGTACAATGCACTAGGTTTTATTGTTCGTTCATAATGTAGCGTACGACATCCGGTTTGATGGCAGTTAATGTTGAGCGAGATGTGCCAAGCGCGGGCCGTATAATGGCTCTCCCTGTGCCAAGTGAGCGCGGGGTGGCCGGCTTACTTCGCTTGCATTAGCTTCTATAGCCGTTGAATTCGGCATCATATTCTCTATTGCTTTATGAATGTTATTTTGGAGCCAATTTTTGGGGCAGATGTTTTTTTATGATTTTACCCATATGCTTAATTTTTTAATTGAGATCTGTAAGTGTACCATTCTACTTCCTTGTCATTGTTCTCACTATTCGTCGTTGTTCGCAACAAACAATTTTGGTTCTCCTAAAATGTTTGTTAATTTTAAATGTACCTACCCTTCGAAAAATAAATTCTATCTTTATGCTATCAGCATGAGACGAGCTCAAAATCTAGGTTTAAAAAGTTAAGAAAGAACGGTAAAATATAAAATTGAATACCTAGAATTGCTCAGGTAGGCCTTCAATCGACCTACTGAAACTAATTATAGGAATCTGTTAGGTCTATTTCTAGCTCTCTTCCCTAGCAGCTAGCTAGTTAATGACTACCCTCAAGCTAGAATATCTATTTTCAATTTGCACTAAAAGGTTTTTGTAGTAAGATCAAATATCAGGCCTACTTACTCAATAAATTAACATTTGCAATGCTAGCGAGCCTCACACAGCCAGATAGTGTTCTGTAGGTAATAGCGTAGTTTGGATACTTGTATCGGATGCAGGGATGCAATCTCGCACTTGGCAGCGTCTGGGTGTATTGGCATGGCGGCTGGCAATTTAATATTATTTGTGTGGGATCGTCCTATTGTAAGGAACGCTTTGACGTTTGTGGTTTTTTCGCGTGTATTATCTTTAAAAAAGTGTCTGGGTAGTAATATAATATTCTATATATGTATTTACCAAAAAAAAAGTATATAATTAGTCAATCGGTTATCTGGTCGATTTATTTATTTTGGCTCGTTTAAGTTAGACTCTATAGTAATAACCTAATCCTAGAAACCTAATTTCGAAACTGAAAAGGTGCGTGATTTTCAGATATTTCTTAAAGATTTTGCTATATTTTTTATTTTAAAAATTATTAAAAACTCTTCACTGTTATACGTAAATAAGTATTTAAGGTTTTACGAGACCGGCATCTCAAATGAACTATCGGGTTACTGTTTTTAAATAAAGCAAATTGTCAGAGCGTTTGTTACGATAGCCGAGCATAGGCCATGCCAAGCCTAACGCGACCCGGATAAGTCTCTCCTCTTTCATGCTTGTTGAGTTTTAAGCGAGTAACTTTGGATTAGTTTGCTTAAGCCAGTAGTATGAAGTCTTCTGGCCAAGAGGCCTATAGTCTATGCCAGCTAGAGTTTAATTATGCCCTTTAGCCAAAAGCAGTCGCATTTGTTTCTAAAAATGTATAATAAAGTATTGAAATAAACAAATACATAACGTCGCGTTACCCGGCTTTTACGATTTTTTTTCTTTAATCTTATCTTATCGTGTCGGTTATTTTGAAACCAGTGTGTTGAAAGGATAAGGGCGCTTCGCTCCTTTCGTGCACTTGACACATCTATCATAATATTATAAAGCTAACGAACTTGTTTGTTTGAACGCGCTAATCTCGTGGTTCGAATTGAAATATTATTGTTGTCTTGTATAGTCCATTTATCGAATATATTAACAAAACGCTACGACTAATAGGAGCGGAGCATCAATAAAAATTGTTTCAATAACTAGAAAAACTATTTACGCGCAGACGAAAGTTGCACGAGTCTCCTAGTGTCTAATATTTGATGTATTTGGTGTTTTTGGTCAGGACTTCGGCGACGGTGAGTGGACCTGGGAGACTCCCAGCAGCCCCGAGGTGGGGCAGACGCCGCGGGCGCTCGTGCCGCCCGGCTGCTTCCCGCCTCTGCATCCCACAGCCTTCGCCAGCTACAGGTATCTTTACAAACTCTATTCAAAGTATCATATCGATGTTTATGCTATGTTTTAATTTTCTTTAATTGCGACACTGTCACCTGGGGCGTTACCACAAGCTCTTTAGGAAATATCCGAGTATTATAACTTCATATTTCGTACCATGACCTATAAAATTTAAGTTGAGCCTAATTGCTTAGCAGACTTCATAATAGGAGACTCGTTCGACTATGTGTATTATTTTGTGTTCTGATCTTAACTATTTGAAACTTTGAAGCGCTTCACACACAGCAGCTATAATGTATATTAATGTACATTACATCCCATAGATATTATGCCATACATTATAGCTGTCGTGTGTGGTCTCGTGACGATTTCTATGGAAAGATGTAATGAGATGTATCGTGCTATAATGTACATCTTTACGTTATAGCTGCTGTGTGTGAAGCCCTTTACCTTTCTACTCAATTTGATATTTTACCGTTATTTTAAAAACTTTTTTATCCTTTATTTTAGAGCTTTTCTTTGAAGCTGATAAAAGATTGGTTGATAATATGTTATATCACGAAGGGTACAATTAAAATTAACTAATATTTTACGAGATAAACAATAATGACAGTGAGAAAAATGACACCATTGAGTAGAAAGGCCCCATTCCATATAGTCAAAAAAACATCTTTTTTTGAAATTTTCTGCATAGTGCAACATTCTGTTTTTAAAACTTAATTGTTATACTTTGACCAAATCGCCATTGAATATACTATAGTAGTTTCCTGTCTACAATGTCTCCAGCTTCTAATGCCCTAATTAGCAGCTAATGTCCCAAAATAGTATGCTAAGTGCCTGCGTTGTTTCAGCGAGAGTGCGCGACCGGGCGGCTGGGACAAGCCTGAAACCGGGCAGGGGATTACAGACCTTGTCGCCTCGTTGGTAAGTGCTGTATTTGAACAACTTAACTTATTTTTGGGAAATGTGGATACTTGTAGACGCGGGTACTAAAAAAAACTGAAAATGGCTCCAGCTGTTCCTGCCCTCACAGCTCAGTTGGTAGTAGCTCTGCCTTCTGCGCTGTATGTTGTGGGTTCGATCCCCACCCAGGACAAACATTTGTGATGAACGCAGCTGTTGGTTCCGAGTCTGGGTGTTGTTATGTATTGTATGTATGTATTTACAAAAAAAGTATTATAATTAATCTATCAACTATCTGGTTCCTATTTACATTGGTACAAGCTTTGCTTAGTTTGGAGCTAGATGGCGTTGTGTGAAATGTCCAATATTTGCAAATTTCATCCAGATCCGTTCAGCCGTTTCAGCGTGAAGGAGAAACAAACGTGCATCCACACATCCATACATCTATATCTATATAAGAGCTTAACCTGACTGACTGACTGACTGACTGACTGATTGATCATCCGAGCCCAAACCCCATCCTTTTATAACAAAACCACCCACTAAGGCCGGATTTTTGGAAATTCCACCTCTAAGGGGGTGAAAAAGGGTGAAAACGTTAGTATGAAACTTTTTAACACGTGGAGCTATTTTCATGAAACTTTGTTTGTGTACTGTAAATGCAAAATAAATAGACACTTATTTCAGGATTTTTCAATATAACATTCAAAAAGGGGTCAAATGTGGTGTCAATATTTGTATAGGAACTTTTTAACGGGTGGTGCGATTGGTCTGAAACTTTGTTTCGTGTTTCAGGATTTTTCAATATAACCTTCAAAAAAGGGTCAAATGGGGGGTCAAAGTTTGTATGGGCACGGGTGGTGCGATTAGTTTGAAACTTTGTTTCGTGTTTCAGGATTTTTCAATATAACCTTCAAAAAGGGGTCAAATGGGGGGTCAAAGTTTGTATGGGCACTTTTTAACGGGTGGTGCGATTGGTTTGAAACTTTTTTTGTGTACTGTAAATGAAAATAAATGGACACGTGTTTCAGGATTTTTCAATCTAACCTTCAAAAGGGGATCAATGTTTGTATGGGAACTTTTTAACGGGTGGTGCAATTGGTCTGAAACTTTGTTTCACGTTTCAGAATTTTTCAATATAACTCTAAAAAAAGGGGTCAAATGGGAGGTCAATGTTTTTGTATGGGAACTTATTAACGGGTGGTGCGATTGGTCTGAAACTTTGTTTGTGTACTGTAAATGAAAAACGAATGGACACGTGTTTCAGGATTTTTCAATATAACCTCCAAAAAGGTGTAAAATGGGAAGTAGTATGGGATTTTTATGAGTTGTGTGATGTGTTTAAAACTCAGTTTAGATATTTTATGTGAACGAAGTCGCGGGCGGGACAGCTAGTTTTTACATACTTTCGCATTTATAATATTTGTTGGATTTTGGTGGGCCGCGTTTTTCGTCACAGGTCGTTGGCGTTAGCTAGCGTGTGTCTTTATCTAGGGCGGTCAAAAGGTCCAACTTATATACCTTATTTGTTACCTAATCTTGCATTTCCTTGCAGAAGGCCCTGGGGATGCCCGGGCCGGGGACCGGCGTCACCTCGCCGCCGCCCGCACTCTCCTACTCCCGAGATGATGGCTCTGTAAGTCATCTATCGATCTAACTTTTACGCTAAGTACAAAAATTACGTACTTTTACGCAAATTTAAATACAAAAATATCCAATCAAAACAAAAAAAGAGTATTTTGGTTTGCCTAGATTAGATGGGGCCCTACGTTTTAAAATAGAATGTAGGTATAGACTTTACTATAAATCTTCATTCAAAAGCTGTATTGCTTTGCGAACATGGGGTTTGATGGAAAGAAAAATGAATGTACCTACTTACAACAACGATAAACAAGTCAAAAGTACTTCACACATCTTCAAAAAATATAAAAACTTATGAGCATGTAAATATAACATTACCTATTGAGATTTATGTAGACTTTTAAAGGTGCAACTGGCACCTAAGCTTACCTTCAAAAATATCGCAAAAGATATGGGGTTAAATGAGATATCAATGAAATATTTTTTTACGTCTTTTCGCCAATGAACGGACACAATACATGGAAGCATTGTTTAAGCTAAAAATGACCCTACAATTACACATTCCACAGCAATTTAAACCCAAAGATCGTGGGCATAAGTCGGCATTATAAAATTTTTATTTTAACTTGTGCTTCCATGTTTTTTTCCGTTCACTGCTCTTGGCCCATAGCCGGTCCTAACAGCTAATTAATTCCAGGGTGACGCCACTTGGATACCGAGCCGCAGTAACTGGAACGCGTCTCAGGAAGACAACAGGATGGCCATGCTGTCGCGTCGCTCTTCATTTTGTAAGTAAATATTCCAATTGATGTTTTTTCTCAATCATCCATTATCGATATTTACCCATTTCAGGCGTACAATGTAGTTTTTCGAAATATTCTGTAAGAAAAATCGTATTCAACTTGCTCCTGTTAAAATTTGTAAGAGAACTTTTTAACGCGTGATTACATTGCATTACTTGTAGCACGTAGACGTACACTTAAAAAGGATTTTCGGAAATACTACCCTTAAGGGGATGAAAAGGGGTAAAGGGTGAAAAGGGGTAAGAGGTGAAATGGTCTATGATAAAATATTTTCAAAACTATCCCTGAATTACAACCGAAATTGGAAACTCTAACGCTCGGCGCAAAAGGGCCACCGACCACAGCCACCGGTGGCTAGCGACAGCGACTTGACACACTTTTTCAAACATTTTGTATTGACGCACCGCACGCATGTAGCCAGTGGCGGCCACTCTCTACAGCAGTGTAAATGTATGATAATGTGTAATGTATGTTGGCCACCGGTGGCTGTGGTCGGTGGCCCGTTTGCGCCGAGCCTAAGTATAGTTGGCTCAACGAATCTAGGCATTCGTGAAGTTAGCCGCAGGAGCTGCGCAGGATCGTTTTTCGGGAGCAATCGGAGGTATGAGGGGGGAAGGAACTGAACATGCGCAAACTCGCACCTGTGGCTAACTTCACGAATGCCTAGATCCGTTGGACGAAGTATACAGCGGGAGGTTGGAGTACAAAGATGTAATATTGAATGCAATGCGGTGTACCCGCAGGCGGGCCGGGCATGTCGACGCTGGCGCGCGGGCCGGGCAACGGGCGCGCGCTGCACTGGAGCGGGGTGCTGCCCGCGCGCGCCGACGCCGCGCCCGAGTTCAGCAGCAAGCTGTTCCTGGGCGGCCTGCCCTGGGACATCACGGAGAGCGCGCTCACGCACGCGCTGCGCCACTTCCACCCCACGCGGTAACTGCACGAGCATTCTATGTATATAGTTCAGCAGCGAGCTGTTCCTGGGCGGCCTGCCCTGGGACATCACGGAGAGCGCGCTCACGCACGCGCTGCGCCACTTCCACCCCACGCGGTAACTGCACGAGCATTCTATGTATATAGTTCAGCAGCGAGCTGTTCCTGGGCGGCCTGCCCTGGGACATCACGGAGAGCGCGCT